>CM036764.1:17429732-17729732 GCA_020796225.1 Arion vulgaris
ATGGAATCATCAAGAGGAAGGGGCAGACCAAAAAAAAGATGGGTTGATGGAGTCACAGACATCTTAAAACTCCACAATACCACACCATTTCAAGCGACCGAGCGTGCATTATCTTGGAAACCGATCATCAGTTAAACTGCTACGCCTAGCGGCAAAAAGCAGAGAAGGACAAAGAAAAAAAAAGAAAAGCGTTAAATTAAAATATAAAAACTACACATCCAACGACGATTTACAAATCAAACAACTTCTAATTTTGAATCAACACAAACACTATAAATTTAGAATACAAAATGACTATGGTTATTATAAAAATTGTAAGTACAGTTATCACATACAGTGATCCGTTAATAGTACAAGGGACAGCACTACTCATACACCAACACACACATATATTAGTATGGGACAGCACTACTCATACACCAACACACACATATATTAGTATGGGACAGCATTACTCATACACCAACACACACATATATTAGTATGTCTTTTAAATGTATGAAAATAGTTATATAGGTTGTGCTATTGTTTTTACTGCTATGTTGATGTATCTTACCAAAAATTACGTGATAATTTAGGATTATGTTCCGTGATATACTATCTTTGTAGATTTATTTTAATGCGAGCCAGTGAAACAATGCTATTAATATTGCTGCCAGGTGTAACGCTTCCAAATACGTGATTATGTTACTATGTGTATGTGTGTGTGTGTGATAATTTAACTTATATAGTACAACTATATTTGATTCTACTTTTATGTGTGTGCCATTATGTTGAACTTGATGATTACAGTTTAACAAGTACGTCTGAACTATTGACCAATACAAATACATACTGATATCAACTGTATTATTACACTTTCCAATGTGCCAAATTTGTAAACATATTAAACTATACACACATTTGAAGTTTTTCCATTTCTGATGAATCGATACTCATACAAAGAAGTTCTATCCTATCTTAACAATCATAACACGATTACTGGGATGTGCAGTTTCAATTATTGATTTAGTTTTGCACTTGCAATATCGTTGAACGAAATATAAGACAAGAGAGGCAAGACACCAAGGCATATTTTGAATGATCATTTTGTTTTTAAATGGTCTATCTTACTGACGTTAAAAGTTCGTACCTGATCATCAATTTGTCTGCGAGGAAAACGTTGTAAAACCAGATACAGCAGGCTCGTGATAGTAGTTCAGGACAGTGAGTCTAGCAGTGCTAGAACCACTTTTTCTATCTCGTGTATTTTAGCTATCACTGTTCATTCAACTGTTCAGCATAGGCGTCACTCAAACAAATGAACGAAACAACGTTGTTAAACAAATGAAAAATCATCTTTATTATGTATATGTCTTGACATATATATCGTAAAGTAATAGCAGACTTCAAGAACTAACTGGTGTGGTGGAAGAAACACATAAAGAGACAATGTCGATGAATTGGGCATGTTCTGAGAATGGGAAAAGAGAGAACAAGACATGCAATGCAGTGAACACCGCAGAGACCGTGAAAACATATGAGGTCTAGGTGCACATGAATGTGGATTTTTTAAGCAGAGCTGAAAGACAAGCACATGACTAAGTTTGACATAAAAGGCATAAGATGGAATTGGGGGACACTTTTGCCTCTTGCCTTATTTACCCTTGTGAGTGATAACGAATGATGGTGACGATATTATCATCTCTTTAATGGAAACATGCGCATTACTCAGACCGTTAAAATAAAAAAGGACTCCTCACTGTCTATTACATTTCCAAATTCTCATTCTACATTTTGCGTTTAGTTTATACTTGTTACAACCTAATCCAAAATATGGTAAGACCTACACCGTATTAAATAACTCTAGAATCATCATCTTGTGTAACAAAATAAGACAAAGTATCCAACACCTAATAACCTAGAGATAACATGGACAGTGAACATTGAAAATTTACTAACCCAACTGTTGGAGGCTGTCAACCCGAGAAGACTACATGACTACCAGTGATGTATTTGTATATGACGCATATGATTGTATTCAAATCGGGATGTAAACAATGGCTGCATAATTTGTTCTTGAAGATGAGATGCATACAACATTGTGTAATTCGACTTGCGCTAATTAACATTTACACAGCTTTGATTTATTTCGTGGTGCCTAATTTTTGACAGGACAGTCGAATTATGGTGTTGGTTATTGACATCGATGATACAGAAGTGGTCTTTGTCACAAAGGGGTCAAGTCAGTTATGGTCTTGAGTTTTGAAGTTGATAGATTCGAAATGAGACCGCGTCGTTTCGTTCAAAAGTGCATTTTCTCCAGATTTTCCTAAGTTGGTTGCCTAATCTACGTAGTTCATGGTTAGTTTACTAATTTTTCTTCAGATTTTCCTAAGTTTGTTGCCCAATCTACATAATTCATGATTAGTTTACTAATTTTGGCAGGTGACGTGCTCCCCCCTGAGGAAATCAATCGAGCCATATGAGAAAACAAGGAGCTAGGACAACAACCATTGACCTTGGAACGATGACTCAGAGTATCATATCCGGTTTGCCTATGGGGGTATTCTCTGTGGCCTGTCCTATTCAATATGTACACAACAAGTATCACACACAGTCATAATATAGTAGAATTTCGTAGGGGAAGGGATACTATGCCTCTTGCTGATGGCATAATGACATACCTGTAGAAAGTGGAGAGATGAGATGATTTCTTACCTTAACTGATAACTTGATCGGTAAATTACACAGTACACAAAATGGTTCCCAAAAGCTTAACTAATCAAGGCATATGAAACATCGCTCTCGTTCTATAACGTCATCTTCTTCTTCATCGAACGCACTATATCGATCACTTGTTAAACCAGTCTTTGTTATTTGTGTGTGATCTGAGCCTAAGAGCGATTGTACATTGTGCCAGTTATGCGCCTACAAGTAGGCCAGGACATCCGATTTATGAGACGCTTTTTATTTACTAGAGTAGCTTACCTATGTCCCTACATTAGTTACCTCTTACGATATGTCTTGTATGTCGCAGTGTTACTATTATTTTCTCCCCTTGGGATCCCAGGCAACAAATAGTCGGTTCTATAACAAATGTCTAGACGACTTCGTAATCCAAATGGATAGACACCTACATGTATACGTCACACATACAGTGTTATAGTCACTACTAAAACTATATGACTTTATTGATATCTAAACATTTTTTTAGTCGACTGAGGTCTTTAACTTACAGGTTGAGAACCACTAGGATAAAAAAAAACCGGAACGCAAATCCAAACTTGCCGACCTGTGCAGTATGCATCTCTTTCTGTGTTAACATTAACTGTTAGAGCGTTTGCTTCTGAGGATTTGGTATCTGTTACATTTATCTTCTTGTTTCTAGTATTAGAATTCTGTTTATCTAACGTCTGTCAACGTCATCAGTTGTTGCAGTGGAGTTGTTGAACATGTTTGGTGAGACGTTGACGTTCAAGTTAAAATTGTATTAAATAAGTTTAAAACTTTAATATTTTTGTTCTCAACAACGCATATCGATAGAATGAAGGTAAGAAATAATGTTGCATGTTGTTGCTTTTATAAGTGTTTCAATTTTGTTCAAATTTACTGTAAAGAGTGACAGTAAAATTGACCATGTGTCGGTAATGTGTAGAAGTATCTTAGTTTTCTTTTAGAAACTTGTCATGAGAGAAATACAGTGCATTCTGTCCTGTGGTAATTATGTCATAGTGAACTAACAACTTACATGATAGAGTCAGTCTTCTGTACATTATAGACAGAGAAGAGAATATATATATATATATCCAGAAGGAATTCAAAATCAAAGAAATCTGGCAGATGCTACAAGTAAGAATGAGAACTTTGAAGTATTTTGGGCATATACAGAGACAAGAAGGGTTGGCGGAGACCATTATTGAATGAAACATCCCGGCGTAGAGGAGACAATAAAGTCCACGGAGAAGATTAATTCAGGATGTAACTGATGATTTGATCATGAAAGCTCCAGAGGTGAGACATCTGATCTATGAGATAGAAATTCCGAAGAACTGTTGAGGTGGCAAAGTTCTTCAAATGACAAGCTACTTGGTGATGGTGAAACTAACTTACTTGTGAGAAATGCTGTAAACATATTGATATATACGAGTGACCAAAGAAATAGACAATAGTATAAGTCAGTGATAGCACAGTTATAAAACATTTACTAGTCACGATATAAGCACACTTGGTAAGTAAACGCTTTGCATAGAATAGTAACATAGACTATATATTTTACATACTTACTCTCTCTCTCTCTTTCTCTCTCCATCTCTCTTTCTCTAGTGCCTTTTTAACCAAAGTTGGCCCTCATCTATATATGACCATAGCTTTATGATTTAGTATTTTGTACCATTTCCATTCGTATAAGAAATTTTGAGTGGAACCCGCAGGGAAAACGGAAAAGGAGACGTCCTAAACAGACCTGGAGATGAAGACTTCTTGAGAAAGGGAAGGATGCTAAACTATCCTGGAAAGCCATAAAGAAATCAGCCAGTGACCGTGAAATATGATCAAAAACTGTTGAAGCCTTATGCTCCATGAGAAGCGGAGAGGATTAAATCAAGAAATATGAGATGTGGGATTCATACATGAAATATGAGATGTGTGATTCATACATGAAATATGAGATGTGTGATTCATACATGAAATATGAGATGTGTGATTCATACTGAACGAAATAACCGAACAAATAGGAGTAAATAGCATTATAGCAGAACAGACCTGGACACTGCAGACTCAACAGACACATACACAGACTAGAAATGAGAAATAAAAGCTCTCTGCCAGTGTCAGCAAGCGAAAAAGACAATAGAGCATGTCCTGCAAGACTGTGCTCTTCTGTGTGAGCCGAATAGCAACATGTGTCCACACGCAGTCGGCCTAAACATTAAGCTTTTGGAAACCTGACAGACCTGAAGCTGGATTTCCTAGTCTGTGGTCCACAGTAAACTATGGGAATGACCAGAGATCGTTGAATAATGACAGCCTCATCTGTCATCGAGTATTTGTTAGCCTTTTACAAAATGGGATAGTTACTATCAGTGGCGGCTCGTGGTCATTTTTTTTTGGTGGGGCCCGGCAAAAACGTCGGAAAAATTGGGGCTTTTGGAGTATTTACTATTTCTTGTCTATTCCGGGAAGTTATTATCCCTTTATCTCTCTTTATTTCTCTCTCTCCAGCACGCGATCACCGCTTAGACTGATGTACCAAATTTCCCCATAAATTTTGCTTTCATGTGGAAATATCATTCATGCAGCCTTAGCATGGGTGTATTTTTTCACATCTTTAGCGCCATTTGGAGCTCTGGTGCTTATCCTTCGACCCCTAATGACCAGGGGCGTATACTAATTAGGGGTAAACGATTATGAATTTCAAATTTCAGACTGTGTATGATATTTTAGCGTTATATATCAACTTTCAAAGCTAATCAGTATCTTGTTGAAAGTAATAATTATGAACAAGTAATGTCTAAAATAATAAGTACGCATTACTCAATATTTTTGGTGGGAAAGGGCCCCACTGGCCCTTAATGACGACCCGCCCCTGGTAACCATCAAGAGCAACAAAAGATCTTTTCAAACTAATGACAATATCAGTATGAGGACGACATAGAAAGACGATTTTAAATTGTTTAACTTCTTGACGACAAAGCATGACAATATTTTAACTGTCAGTATGTCCTACGGACATAAGGACACGTGAACGTCTGTAGCTCAAGCTGTAGTGAGCTCGATCACGAACCCTAGCGTACATGGTTCAAACCCCATGGTGGGCAAGTTTGGAAGCAATTTCGTTTCCGTGGGATTTTATACAAAAAGTAAAAATAGACCTCACCGTTCAGAAAGCAATGGCAAACTACTGAATGTATAAGTGGTGACTAGAAAATCAACGACTCGTTTACTGTGGTTGATTTCTACGTCCTTTAGGATATGCCACGATTTTCATTCATGTACTACGGGCATATGTCAGTGGTGATCCATGTCTGTCTATTTCAGCAGAAATGGTATATCACAATGATGAGTCTTTGAATGTTCTTTCCAAAAGTTTTACCCACTGCCTCCGATAACATAAGGAGGTTTAGCTAAGACGGGAAATCGGAAATTCCGACTATTAAATATTTTTGAAATAACACTGGACGTTTTATTGTAATTTTATACATTTATTTATTGTCCATGCTTATTTATTGATAAAAAGTGTTTATAATACTGAAACTTCTTAGGGTTCATTTTAATTTGTGACGGAATATAACCTTGTTTTTGCATGCTGTTTTAAAAAAAAAATGAATTCGCCATTATCTAACAATGTTTAAATTCAACGGTCTTGTATTTATATATGGGATCCACTTTGAAATGTTTGTCGTTTTCTGAAGTAACCATTATGATCGAATGGGCAACTCAAACTGATCTGACAGACTTGAACTCAAACGATATTTTCACATGTTTCGCTTCCTATAATTAGAATCTGCCAATAGAGAATAAAAATTAGTCGACGAATATTCCATACGTTTCGCGACTTGAAAGAATGGATATATAATCTCAAAACGTCTTGCAGATTGTTTTTATCAATGCACCCCTTAGCGCATGCATAGATTACATGCATGATAAAACCATGTTGCGTCACTCAGATTTGATTAATTCTGCAGTTATAATCAACACCATAGCATGGTAACATGTAGAGAGATATTTTAGTTTCTTTGACAACCACAATAATTTAAAGTATAAACCTATATGTGGAGGAGGGGGGGGCGTCTCTGTGGCTAATTGGTTAAGCCCTTTGTCTTGTGAGTCGAATGTCATGGGTTCGAGTCCGGACGGCGCCGTTCTGTTCACAAGTGCAGTTTTTCCAGAGACCCCTAGGATTGTTGTTGGAGCTACGGAGTTCGTTGCAGAGAAGTCAATCCTTCGGCTTTAAAACCCTTTTTTTTTTTTTTAAATCTATATGTAATCGCTTCTACATGATGTAATATTTGATTTTCCCTTTTCCTGTGTGGATTTTCGCTTACAGTTTCTTTACAAGAAATAATGAATCTTCACGGTGTACATTTCATTTCCCTTTTTCTTTATGGATTTCCGCTTACATATTCTATACGTGATATAACGAAACTTTAAGATTTTCAGTATTGTAGCTATCTGTTCCCTAAACTTTACATTATTAGTAGTTAGGAATATTGTTTTTAACAAAATAATGAGTTATGAGTTACAATTTGTATGAAGACTGTTATTATAGCACGCTAGACAGTTCCATAGGTTCTCGATCTTATTCTCAACAAATCCAGCAGCGCCCAATTGCCCTACACATCAGTTCGATGTTAATTAATCAATCACTTCCCATATTTGGTATGTCGTTCGTTTAAGACTGTACCAATGTCGACACCAATCTTTCTCAATATGGTCAGCTCATGTGATTCACAACCCTTGATCTCATCTGTTAAGATAAACTTTACAAATACGTTCAGAATGTTATCTTTATCCATTGCAGCCCACTCTGACATCGTAGCCGTGACATATATTATATCATCTCTCAAATCAATGTGAATGAATTCTTTCATCATATACATCTTGAGTGATTGCTTTTAATGTCCGTCAATGTGTAGACAAGGAGATAATATAAAAACAAAAAGAAATGATGAAATACGGGGTTACATAGTACTGTAGTTTGAATAATGTAAATTTTATCCCAACAAACATTGCAGGAGTTTGGCAACTGTTTGTCCACTTATTAAATGCAGTTGAGTCTTGCTAGTACATCTTTTTTTTTTAAGTCAAAGAATTATTCTTCATACTTCGAGGTATATTGGGGAATACGGTGTTATGCAAATATTTTTTAATTGACTGTCAGCACACGATGGGTGATGTTTTCAACATCACGACGTCGCCTTTACTTTTAAGTGCCTTACAGGTTAATATGATCGTCATACACGATCAAATGCACCAATGATAAACAATTCCTTCTCAATTTAATTTTTATTTTAAATATCGTATATACCAGTGGCGGCTCGTCATTAGGGGCAAATGGGGCCCCCCAAAAAAAAAAATGTTTAACGTGTATTTGTTTTATGAATTAAAATATAACCTAACCCAAAATCATGATCTTTTTCCGCAAATTTTGTCTGGCCCCACCAACAAAAATGATCACGAGCCGCCACTGGTATATACTATTTATACTGAAGTATTTTCAATATGTTTGAAAAACGTATACAGAACCAATTGTTATTTTTCGTTCCAATTATACTATAACAGCGTCCTTCATTAAATATCAAACTCCCAGACTCGTCAACAACATTAAAACTACACACACAATGTTGTATTGTGTCTGTTGCTTCATCGCGATTGATCATTTAGGAACTGGTGAGGCTTTAGTTTATCATCATTGTATGTCTGCCTCTACTCTGTCGTCTGTTTTGCATGGATTTCGTCTATTGTCATAGACTGCAGACTGCAACACCATCGCCAGAATCTACATCGATTTTGATATTATCTTTATCCCCCACCAATTGTCGCCATTATTCAACAATTGTTTTAAACGACAATAAACTGTACCATGGCTATAGCGAAACACATAAAAATAAAGTACTGTAATTTTGCAAAATACAAAAAAATAACAATACACGGTAACGTTTCGACCAAAAGGCCTTTATCAAACAAAGGATACCAGTCAAGTAAGAATTTTATTTCTCACACCCGGAAAGGATGGGATCACAAATGAGATGCTAATAAACTTGGGTACTAGAGCAAAGGCAGCTCTACTGGCTGTCCTCAATTTGTCGTGAAGGACAGGTATAGTACCACGAGAATGGACGGAAGCGATCATGGTACCCATCCTAAAACCAGGCAAAAATAAATTCGACCCGGCGAGTTAAAGACCAATAAGCCTCCTAAGTTGCACGGGCAAACTCATAGAACGCATCGTGAACAAACGGCTATCCTGGCACTTGGAAACCAAAGGGCTTCTCATGACACAACAGAGAGACTTTCAGAAGCACCGATCTACAGAAGATCAAGTAACCTATATCGCCCAGAAAATCGAGGATGGTTTCCAAGAAAAGAAACAGACACTGGCAGTTTTGGTAGATATGGAAAAGGCGTTTCACACAGTCTGGAAGGAAGGGCTAAGACTGAAACTCCTCACCCTCGGTATTAAGGGAAGAATGTACAAATGGCTTGATAGATACCTAGGGAACAAAACAGCAAGGGTTCAAGTTCAGGGGTACACTAACAAGAAGTCCACAATGAAGCAAGGAGTCCCCCAAAAAGACGTGCTCTCACCAACTCTCTAATCTTTGTCAATGACATAGCAACATGCCTACCAAAGCGAGTACACTCTGCCATGTATACCGACGACCTGGCAATATGGGCGAGGGAAGAGTCAATGCCCATAGCAACAAATCGACTGTAGGATACCCTAAATAACTTGGAAGTGTGGTTAAAATGTGGAATATGAACATAAACCCTTCAAAAACAACATACACTGTGTTCTCCCAGAATAACCAGAATCACAAAATTAAGCATAAAGTCAATGGGCAAGATTTTCCAGAAAGCAAGACCCCAACGTACCTTGGAGTCACACTCGATCTAAAACTGACTTGGTGCCCCCAAATTGAAAATGCTACGGCAAAAGCGAGACACAGACTCACGACGATGCGCAAACTAGCAGGCTCCACGTGGGGAGCAAACACCAGAGTCCTCAAAACACTCTACTCTGGAAGAGTGCGACCGGTCCTGGAGTACGGCATTGCAGCGTGGAGTATTGCATCCAATAAGCAATTCACCAAAGTGAGCAAGAGCCAAAATCGTGCACTCACAGGAGCCATGAAGTCCACGCCCATCAAGGCGATGGAAACAATCACAGGCATCCAACCAATGGCAGATCTAAGGGACAGAAAAGTCTTGGTGTTAACTGAAAAACTTAAACGGCTCGATTCCCACTCTATGTACGAAAGAATGAACGGATTCGGATGGGGCAGGATACAAAGTACTAGCTTTTAAAAAAAACGCCAAAGCACTGACTGCAGACCATCCGGTCCTAGCAAACTACAAAGTCAAATCAGTCCCGTCAATCGATAAGTACCGCCGTGGAAAACCAAAATGCCGGAACTAAGGGAATCAATCCCAGGCATACTGAAAAAGGGCAGCAAAAAAACTTCGAAAGAAGAGCGGCCACGGAAAAAATACATATCTACCGAATACCCTGAAAATAAGTAGACACACGTGTACACTGACGGATCGGCAAGGAACGCAATCAGCGACGGCAGATGAGGAATAGTGTTTAAACTACCAAAGAAAGTGACGGTCACAAAAGCGATAGCCACAGGCAAATACACAAATAACTACCGGATAGAGGCAGAGGCAATAAGAACAGAGACCGAAATGATCCTAGAGAGAAGAGGCACCTTTCGCAACAAAGTCGTGATATTCATCGATGCTCTATCGGTCATCACAGCACTCAAAAGCGTAGGCAAAACAGAGCTCAATGAGCTCAAAGCGACCCTCGATGCACTAGCGCGCTCACTCAAACGCACCGTCATTCAGTGGCTACCATCACACTGCAATATAAGCGGAAACGAAAACGCCGACAAGTTAGCTAAAGAAGGTGGGCGACTACCTCAGACTGATCTCGAGATCAGTTATGAGGAAACGAGAACAACCATTGGCTGGCACTACAGAGACAAATGAACAAAAGACCATCCTCAGCACAACAACAGCGACGAGTACTATGGTTTGTCTCGTAGTGAACAAGTTGCCATACTTCGTCTCAGTACCGGCCACAACAAGCTCCACGCCCACATGTTCCACAAATTTAAAATTGGCACAACTAGTCTGTGCCCCTGCAAAAAGGCAGACAAGACGGCATAACACTTTCTGCAAGATTGTCAACTGATAGCAGGCATAAGAAAAGAAACCTGGCCTAAAACACAGAGCTTCGCGAGAAGCTGTACGGAGGAACGGAGTTCCTTAAAAAACGCGGTAAAATTCATGATACAAGTTAGTTTATTAGTCTAGGCCGGGATCGCGAGATTTCTCACACAGCACATAACATGTAGAATCAAACAATTTGTTCCTGAAGACTTTAAAATGAAAATATGTGATTAAAAACGAATAATGAAATAAATACAAAGTGGAAAAAAGTATATAAACAATAAAAATCAGATATTTATATATAACTTATATCCATACTGAAAACTAAGCTTTGGGGAAACCTGACAGACCTTAAGCTGACTGCCCAGTTTGTGGTCCTCAGTAAATTAAACGCATGAGCAGAGATCGCTGAAGAAGAATATACGTTTAACATCACACATATAGAATATGGAGCAAGAATATTTATATTCAACGTGAACAACAAAATGAAGAGTACCATGTAAGATTAACAAATGCGTGAGAAGGAAACTAATTTAATTTAAACTTTAAATACCAATTTCCTTCATTACTAGAAACTGCACCTCCAAATTTGATCATATTCAATAGGAAACTACACCGTTATAGTAGGAAGTAGCTAGAAATGTTTTAATATGCCCTGTACTGGAACTTTAATAAATAGTCGTACTATGATGGAAAACATGAAAATGAGAAATATACTAACGGGATTTCATAAAATTGATTTTCTTTGTAGAAGGTAATGTTGAACATTGACTAAACAGTTGAAGTATGCTAATCGTATGAAATGACTTGTTTTTAGTAGGTAAAAACGTATGGTGAATTTTGTTTTAAAAACAAGTACATGTAGCTTATTCTTGCCGATATCTTCTTTTTTATCTTCGAACGCTCCATATCGACCAATTGTTAACCCCTCAATATGATTTGCGTGTTATCTGAGCCTACGAGCGATTGTACGTTGTGCCTGTTATGCGCTACAAGTAGGTCAGCGCATCTGATTTCTGCGATGCTTTCTATTTACTAGGGTTACTTCCCTAGGTCCTACATCAGTCGGCTCTTACGACATGCCATATATGTCGCAGTGGTACTATTCTTTACCTCGCTTGCGGATACCGGCACGACACGGGTGTTGCCGATAACGATACCGTAGATCTAGTTACATTATCATTTTGATTTCATTGACTTGCAGCCGGCTACTGAAAGAATTTGATATCATCTCAGTTTTTTCCTTATCAAAGACGCGTACGAACACTTGCTTTCAACTTGCGAAATCTGAGATGTTACGAACGTTTTTTCCTTTCGTTGGCATAAATAAATTCTACTTCGGTTAAAAACTATTTTTACAGTTCGTCTAGGTAACGTGTCCACAAAAAGTTTGTGTCTACCTCTAAATGAAATAGGTCAGTATACTGCGTAGTATAGATTTGAACTTTTTATTATTTTGGTCATGCCATGTTTATTTGAAATACGATGGACAGAGCATTTTAAAGAATTGCTAAACAGACCACCTCCAACGGTAGTAGCAGACATACCAGAACCAACAGAGGAGTTAGAAATTGGCATTGAAACACCCAGCCAGGATGAGATCATTACAGCAATTAAATCTCTTAAGAATAACAAGGCACCAGGGAATGATAACTTAAACGCAGAACTATTCAAAATAGACCCAGAACTTGCAGCTAATATATTGCAACCCTTGTTTACTACTATATGGAATGCCCAAATAATACCTGATGCATGGAACAGAGGAGTCATCATCAAGATACCCAAAAAGGGCTCCTTGCCGATTGTAATAATTGGCGTGGAATAACACTGCTTTCTGTCCCAAGTAAAATCTTAAGCAAAATCATCGTACAACGTATTACTGACGCTGTGGATAAGAAACTGAGAAAGGAACAAGCAGGATTTCGCAGAGGACGGAGCTGTATAGGCCAAATATTTGCTCTTAGAAATATCATAAAACAATGCACAGAATGGCAAAGCAAACTCTATATCAACTTTGTAGATTTTGAAAAGGCTTTTGATAGCATACACCGCGAAAGTCTATGGCGTATCTTAAGATGGTATGGAATCCCCCTGTGTTTTATAAATATTATAAAAAGCTGCTACAGCAAGTTTGCATGCAGTGTTGAAACTTCAGAACTAAAGTTTGAAGTAAAAACAGGCGTGCGACAAGGATGTGTTATGTCAGCCCTATTATTCAACACTGTCATAGATTGGGTGATGCGTAAAACAACGGAAGATAAGGCAAGAGGTATTAGATGGACGCTCACATCCACTCTGGAAGACCTAGATTTTGCAGATGACATCGCACTCCTATCTCATACACATAGAGATATCCAGGAAAAGACCTGCCGCCTTAACCAATATAGTGAGATGGTTGGGCTGAAAATAAATCAGAAGAAAACTGAAGTAATGACTCTGAACATAGCAACCCCAGCACCAGTCAAACTAGAAGGTAAAACCCTCCGAGATACAACCGCTTTCACATACCTTGGAAGTGTTATTAGCAATAAAGGAGGCGCTGGATCTGACATTAAAAACAGACTGAGTAAAGCACGCAGTGCATTCATGACCCTTCAGACCGCCTGGAAATCTGCCCAATACAGCATCAGAACCAAGACTAGTATCTATAACAGCTGTGTGCTGTCAACTTTGCTGTACGGATCGGAATGCTGGAGAATGACAGAACAGGATATGTCCAGACTCTCCGCCTTTCATACAACTTGTCTGCGAAAAATCTTACGCGTGTACTGGCCGACTACTATCTCGAATCAAGAATTGCTTGCACGATGCCAACAAGAGAATATGGGCACTATCATCCGAAGACGACGCTGGAGATGGATTGGACATGTGATGCGCATGGAGACTGGCTCCGACACGAAAACTGCACTGAGATGGACTCCAGAGGGTAGGCGAAAGCGTGGAAGACCCAAGACAACCTGGAGGAGAACGATAGAGCAAGAGCTGAAGGAAATGAATCATAGCTGGAACACAATACAGAGGAAGGCCATGAACAGGGAAGAATGGTGTACGTTTGTTGCTGCCCTAAACGCCAGGGGCGTAACAGGCTAAAGAGAGAGAGATGTTTATTTGACATACATGCAAACGTTAAAAAAGGAACATTTAATGCACTAATATATATATATATATATATATATATATATATATATATATATATATAAGACTAAGATGAATGAAATGTATATATAACTGTCACAATCGTATGAAGATATTTGGACATCCTACGGACTTGAAATTTGGCAAGATGGTAGTTTTCATAGATGGGAAGATGTAAATATAAAAAAAACTGGACTATTTTTTCGTTTCTAGAACCATATTCGACTTAACGCAAATGGTCATGTACAGAAATTGCCGAATACGTGTATCTTTGTTTTCACGTTTCTGTCACATGATATGCACATCGGTCATGTTGTTACTTCCCGATCACGTGGTACGTAAAGCTGTAACGTGAATAGAAATATATTTATTGGCTTTTCAACATGTCTGTCCGATGGCCAAATGCATTGGATTCTTCGCTGCTCTGCTGGAGAACACTTGTTCAATTCACGGGAAGGGAAATATTTTTTAAACAGTTTATTTTTATTGAACATTTGATTATGAGAACAACAGAAATTTCATTTGCAACGCTAGAATTGACTCTGAATAAATTCAATTTGCAAATTGTTATTTGTCAACTTTCACGGGAATTCTATTGTAATCTGGGATAATCACAGAATTCTGGCAATCGGAATGAGCGACATTTTAGTCTTATGTGATCAACCGACAAAGTTTTCCCAGCAAGCATGGATAGAAAACGTATTATTTTTAATGGGAAAGTAACCGATTTTGAGGCAACGGGGCATATTTCTTAATATGCAACTAAATTCCCCGTGCGAAGAACGGGTAAAACTGCTAGTATCTAATATATAAATATGTAGAGGACAGTTTGGTTGCAAATTGTTTCGCGTGGATTTTTACAAAATGACGAAGGCGCCACCCGTTCAGAAAGCAATGGCAAACTACCGAACGTAATAATGCCTACAAAAATCACAAACAGCATTAAAAAAGCTGGGGTTGATTAGAAAAGTCCTGTAAAGGATATACAATTAACTTTTTTAGAGAGAGAGATAGAGAGAGAGAGAGAGAGGGAGAGAGATAGATAGGAAGAGAGAAAGAGATAGCCATATGGTGATGATTATGATGGTTAGGTGCAGGCAGTGTCAATAATGTAAAAGACGGAACCATTGCGCATGAATATTGCTAGCTCATTTCGAAGCTTAGTGCAATAAAGTTCTTACACTACTACTCATGTATTTGAAAGAGAGTTACAAAATACAGAATCTAAGTTTCTGAATTAGCACAGATAACTCCAGTTTGCAAAAGACAGCCAGAAAATTAAAAAAATAAAAAAATTGGGCAAAATAAATCAAGCCTCCACTCCCCAAATTTAACTCTTTTTGATCTCTTATTTTTTATTATTTAAGTGCAGACATATTTTGAAAGTGAAGGCACACAAGTGTTGATAATACTGTGCGCTGGAACACATTCTTCTCGATATTTTTCTGGGTGGGTGGGGTTGGGGGTGGGAAAGGGGGTACACATGCATTTTAAGTTAATACATTAGCATAGGTAAGTTAGCATAACAATTTAGAAAAAACAAGTTGTGTAGAAATAAACACATAAGTCGATAAATTGTACGTCTGCAGACTATTATCAAACAGTGCAGAGTTTAAACTGAAGTGAATCAAAGGGGACAACTGAATTAAGACTCAATTGTTGACAAGATTGTGGGAAAATAAAATAGTTAGAAAAATAAATGAACCACATGCATACTGTCTTTAAAAAAAAAATACATTGCTAGTTGTTCTATTAAAAAACAAGACCTTTACTGTAAGTAAACAAGGCCCGTAAGACCGTCTCTTAGAATGGTATAGGAGCCTGTTTAATGGCCGCATGGCTAGTGCAATCTCCGCAAAACTGTGCAGTTATGATTTTGTTCTTTTTGACAGAAACATCACATAGGCTTTACCGAGGATTAAACCCACGTCTCACAAATGGGAGCCAGCGCTCTAATCCATTGGCCAGACACTGTGATTCTATAAACTTGCTAAAGCAATCAAAGGAAAAGGAAAATAGTCATCTAATAGTTGATATAGTGACTGCATTGTAAATTGTTCTTCTTCTTCTTCGAACGCTCCATATCGACCACTTGTTAACCACTGTGTGTGATTTGTATGTCATCTGAGCCTAAGAGCGATTGTAAGTTGCTCCAGTTATGCGCCTACAATTAGGCCAGCCAATCCTATTTATGCTATGCTTTTTATTTACTAGGGTAGCTTCCTTAGGTCTTACATCAGTCGCCTCTTACGACATGCCTGTAGGTCACAGTGGTGCTATTCTTTGCATTTCTTGCGGACACCGGAACCACATGGGCGTAAATTGATCTGATGTTAGTAATATGACTGAAATTGTTATAAGTAGTAGTATAGGCGAACCAAAGTTGAGTTGTGCAGGAATTCGATTGTCACCGATAGTCGCCGATTATGGAGGCTGTGGCGCTAACAAAATGTCAGGAGATTTTTTAAATAGACACATACGTTCATTCATTCACGCCTGCTCAGCGACTCTATGACCACAATACAAAAGATCAAGACCGGTTATGTGAGAAAGGCAGCGAATACATTTAGTACAAAACGCGACAATCCAGACGTTCAGTTTTATCTTTGCCCCATGCCCTTCTGGGATAAAGAGCAATGAGAGAAGGGATGAACTGGCGAGTAATACTGCAATCGAAAATGTACTGAACTAAATCAAGAAACGGCAAATTAAATGGTTCGACTACATAAGCAGACTACCAACAGACAGTGCGACTAAAAAGCAATGTTACTTCGATACAGTGGATACAAAGAAAAGATGGACCTCAGTAAAAAAATAGAGGTGTCAAAAAGCACATTTTATGAAGCGCACACAAAAGTCCGTTCTATAAATGCATTCTTATCATTACGATGTGAGGCAAAAGAGGATTAGAAAGAAAAGAAAAGAAACGAGTACTAGAACATTCTATGTGTACTTCTATATAAGACCAACTTTCAATAATAAGACTTCCACACATATTATATGGGATTACAAGGACAATGTTGTCACAATAGTCCCCTTTGCTCATTAAGCACATTTTGCTCTGCATTCAGTTTCTTGATTCTATTATTTTCATTCGTGATGTTTTCATGCTCATCGATTCATATCTTCCTGCTTCCAGAATCAACATCAGAGCATGTAACATGCATAACCCTGTTGTATATATCCTTATGCCGAAAGAAGAGTTTCCAGAGATCTCCTTGATGCCTGAATTTTTCCATAGATAAGATCTTTTAACACTCTAATATCCTTCATCTTTTTAATATGCCATAGAGGGCCGTGCCGAGCTATGATACAGAGAGGTGTCTGCATCAGGCGGCACCGAAACAGGGGCGACATAAGCAGCAAAATCAAAATTACAATTGAAGGTTATTTTAAGAAAAAAACATTTCAGGTGTGGCATTGCGAAGACTTGCATCATAATGAAAATATATACCGCACAGGTGAGGCTATAAACCATCTCAATTTTGAATTAAGTTTGAAAAGTATATTTCCAACACTATTTCTTTCGAACACAGTATCTTCTACATGAACGTTATTTAATTTAAATCTGTCCTTCACATGAACTTTTTGTTGTAGTGTCTTTCGTTTACTAAAATAATTTGTTTACAAAAAACGTTGCTTCATTGAAACTTTCTGTTACAAACGCTTTGTTTTATATACATGTAAAACGTTAGTCCGTTTACAAATTTATTTTAATCTGTTGTACATTAAACATTGCAGTGCGTGGTAGAATTGAGGCAGAAACATTCAAGTAGGAAAATAAAACGTGAAAAGAACGTTTTCTAGAAATTGATATGCCGACAAAAGTTTGTGGCTGCTGAGATGTGTTAACTGATGTTGCCTGCGTTTATTTTGTGTATGTGTTCATAACGACGTTATCAAAACAACGAACGACAGGCTGTCAGTTAATTTGTTTTTTTTTAAGAGCTAGAGAAAAGAGTGCTGAGTTTTCCTGTCTATTTTTTACCGGAACACATACTGTTCAGTGAGTTTGTAGTTTGTGGGAAGATATATTTTAACGGAGCAAAAGATAAGTATTCGGAAAGGTGGGAAAACTTGTATGGTTTGTGATCAACACGTGAATGCTAGTTTGCACTCACATTCCCGGTGCGAAGCGTTTGATAATATATTCTTGTTATGTATGTCAAAACATATGGGTCGGCTATGGAAGAGGTTTTTGAGACGTAGAACAGGAAATCTATGTCAATGCACTTGGTGTGTATGAAATAGAAAAGTCCATGCAAACAAACGCTCCATATTTTTTAAAGAAGAAATGAAAGCTTCTTTTAAAAAGAAGGAAGTTATTGTGCTTTTTTGAGTCGTTACAAAGTTGCACAAATTCGTTCTACGTCGTATATACTCAAGTCTAATCTACCCCGTGTAATCTTTGATGAATATACCATTAAGCTCAGAGACAGGCTGCGATATCTTGGAATAACCTTTGATCGTAGTCTATCTTTCAAAGATCATGTTGAACAGACGAAATAACTTTGCGAGCGTGGTCTTGCGGCTCTCAAAGTTATGAGGGCCCCACACCTTGAGCAGAGACTACTTGTCCTTTTGTTCGATCGACTGGTTATGTCAGTAGTAGATTACGGACTTGGCATTCTTACGATATCAAAATCACAATGTGAACGACTCGAACGGGTTCAGAATGAAAGTATGCGTATAGTCCTGGGCTGCACTAGAGACACCCCCATTGTGAAGATGAGATATATTTCTTGGCCTTCTGTCACTACGCTCCCGTCATGCAATCACACAGACCAAAGCATATATGCGGGTTACTGCGGATAAGAGACATCCACTGCACAAGAACACTAATGATGTTAAGGGCACGAGAATCAAGCGTGGCATGTCGTGGATCGCCCAGTCTGAGAGAACAATTGGACAGGTGACTACGGTTGCGACCATACCAAAAGGGGAAGAATGGATCCCAACAGATGGTAGCATGACCAACTATCTCAACATAATCATTACTCTTGGAAGAGAATGTAGAGATTGGGTAACATGAAGGCTGATCTCGCAGTTAAGCAGCTGATAGAAGATAATGCAAGGGATGATGATGTTGTTGTATATACCGATGGGTCGGTTCATCGTGGTGAGAAGTCCGGCTTGGGGATTCTCGGCTAATGCGCATGGTAGGGTTGTTGCAGAGCGAAGTGGGGCATACAGGACAACTGCTTCTATAGTTCGTTCCAAAATTCGTGATCACACTAAGGTTTAATTTGTACGAAATCTATCTGATGGATACAAGTAATTTTTTGCATGCAGTCTCATATACCTCACGACGTTACGAATCCATGTTTAACTAATTGGTAGGTAGCTTAGTTGATGCAAAAAACGTTTTTGTTATATAATTTTGCATAAGCACAATAAAATGATAATCAAAGTTTAGAACTTACAGTAATACACAAAATGGTGGCGAATGATTGCAAAGGGGTATTCCTATTACATATTATAAAAATAAAGGTCACATAGTGAACAAATGATACCTTGCATGTCGTTCTGAAGGATGTGGGCTCGAATCCGGACAAAGTCACAAGTGAAACTTTTTGATGAGATCCATAGAGTTGCTGCTGGAGCTATGGAGTTCGTGCTTTGTGCAATACTCTCTGCAGATGTTGTGTCATTTCTGCAACAAGGATGGAGTCTTATGTGGAAACTCACTGCAGTGAAGTCAAACCTTCGCCTTTAGACCCTCGAAACTTTCCCCAAAAACATTGTTTTTTTGTTCCCACAATAAAATATGCTTCCTAATTATTTGTAGAATTATGCGAATACTAGAGAATAATTAGTACATTATCACATAATGGCAGAACGGGAATACAAAATTATTTGATCCACATTGTATTTGTTTAATTCAATGCAATGTCAACAGACATTTCAGTTCTAAATATAACTGAACGCTTCACATTTTCTATATGTTGCAGTCTCAGACAATAATGGGATCTGTTGCGTTGTTCTTCATCTGCTTCGCTGTGGTGTCTGGAGGTAAGTGATTGTTGGTATACGTTACATATATATATATATATATATATATATATACATATATATATATATATATATATATATATATATTATAAGGAACTAGTTAGACCAGTGCTGGAACGACCTCATATAGTCAGAAAGAGCGCATATTGTAGAAATACTCTTTGGCGAAGATCATACAGCCCAAATATACGGCGGAAAAATGATCAATCAATACACAAAAAAAGGTGACCGTTCCAGTGACTAGCCCTAGAAGGGTCGAGAATGCTCCTAAGCCGGAGCGACCTCACCCAGTAGCTAATGCTCTTTGGCGTAGATACAAGCCCAAATTTACGGCACTAAAAGATCATTAAAGAGTGATTATCACGATGTGTACGGAACGACCTCACCAAAGGCAGGAAGACCGATAGAGAAGTCGCAATTCACTAACTAACTCTGTCCAAGAAAGAGTTATAAGGACAACAGGTTTCCGGTAACGATCACTCTCGAAGGATCTAAGCTTCAAGTACCTCTGAAGTCGACGAGGTTGTCCGTGTGGTTGAGGACACCTGTGAAAGGGTAATATAGGTCTCACGCAAAAATCAGTCAGAAGCGCAATAGCAGGCGTCATGACTTTCCGCCTGAATTAATAGCGGACGTACAAGAAAAGAAGAAGACCAGTGCTGTACAGCGTTTTCATATATTGGGACGCACCTGACTGATGGTTGTGTAGACTTACTCGTGGTGTGATGATTGCAATAAAAACACTAAAAAAAATAATCTTTTTTTTTCTTTCCTCCAATCCTGCTTTTGCCTCACAGCGTCAGGATAAGATTTCTAGGACGGGCTTTTCTGTGCACTTTAAAAATAGTGTTTTTCGTCGCCTCTGTTATCTCCATTGTTTTGCGTGGCCGGTCTTTTGCTTTTTTCCCATTGTATCGGAGCAACATCGCTCTTTGAGGTGCACTGTCTGTTGGTAATCTGCTTATGTGGCCGAACCATTTAATTTGTTGTTTCTTGAGCAAGTTCATTGCTGATGTTGTACCCACTTTTTCCTGATGTCTTCATTTCTCAATCGGTCTCTTCTTGTTACCCCCAGCATTCCGCGAAGACACTTCATCTCTGTCGTGACTAGTTTTCTTCTATCATTTGATGTCAGTGTCCAGGTTAGGCACTGGTAGCATAATGTGGTTAGAAAGATTGTGTTGAACATTTCTCTTTTTGTGTTCATGGTGACACGTTTGCATTTTAAAATTGGCACCATTTGTCCTATCATTTAATTTGCTTTGCTGCATCTGTGTTGGATTTCATTAGTTATTCGAAAATAAATAAATAAAAATAATATGAATATTAATAAAGCAATGTTAGCCGTAATATTAATGATTGTAATAACATGAAAACCTAATACGGACTAAATGTTTACTGTTGATATTTTTAAATGCTCCTACATAATTAGTGTGAAATTTGACAAATCATAGTCACTGTCACTTGAGGAAAATTTAGAACTTAGTAGAAATTCAGAATTCTTATGATATTTGCTGTTAACGTTTTTATGTTTAGTAAAAACATGTCGTTACATGTACACTACTTTTTCTATACTATTAGATATGCTACCATTGCATAATAAATACATCGATTTGCCTTTGTATTCAATAAAATAGTATTGATTCTCCCATTCAGAATTAAAAGTGTAGTTCCGTTACTATTTAGCCATGTTTTTAAATGACATATGATACTCATTAATGAAGGGACTTTGTAGAAAAAGGGCATATCACACATTTTAAATTAGGAGAAAACAGCATTCAAAGTTTTTTGAGTGCATTGAATCTTCATTTTTATCTCATCTTCAATAATAAAAATATTAAGTTTATCCCACAACAAAGAACTTTGGAGGGGACATACTACATGGTTCCAGCTATAGTATAATGAAAAAATAAACTCATTTTGATGGACGAGTGGGCTAGACCCTTCCTTCCACTAACACCTTCAATTGTTGCACACCTTTCGTTGTTAGTTTATGTTATACTATCAAGTTAGTAAAACAAGTAGAAATTAAAATCAAGGGGTGGCCGGTCTCTCAAAACAGAGTTAGTTCAGAATTGTTGTTTGTTTGAAGCGATGCCCGCCCGTGTGTTGCCGGGGCCCGCAAGGCAAGCAAAGAGTACTAACACTTCGACCTACAAGGCATGTCGTAAGAAGCGAATGAGGTGGGGCCTATGGAATCTACCCTAATAAATAAAAAGCGTTGCATAAATCAGATGTGCTGACCTACTTATCGGCACATAACAAGCACTACGTACATTGACTCTAAGGCTCAGATCACATACAGGTCACACAGAGTGGTTTAACAAGTGGTCGAAGTGGAGTGTACAAAGAAGAAGGGATGTCAACACTTTCTACAGCGAAAAAAAAACAAATGGTGCGACAATATAATGGTTAAAATAAAAAAGCAAGATTGCAAATATGGAAATACCGTTTTCATGGGAGTGGTACAAACAAACTGAGACGCACTATTATTTAGAAATACAGTTGTTTTCTCTTGAAACTATAATTAATGTAACAACCTACAGAGTAAGGTAGGACGCCAAGAGGAGTGTATAACAAGGACACAAACGCACCCGTTTCAGAAAGCGATGGGTTCGACCAGTGCTATCCCAAAATTTTTATATATTAGGTTGCACCTGATTAATGATCGTGGAGGTGCAGTCAACGTGTGGTAATTGCAACAATAATTCGAATAATAACAATAAAGTAATATTAATTGTAAATTCTCAGCGTGATGCAAGTCTTCGAAATGCCGACCCTTAAATGTTTTTTTAATTTTAAATAACCTTCAATTGTGGTTTTGATTTCGCTGCGTAAGCCGCCCCCCTTATGTTGCCGCCGGATGCGGCCTTCTCTCTGTATCATAGTATGGCATGGCCCTGACTGAAGATGATATCAATAAAAAAAGACAAGTTTACATGTTGAAGGAAAATGATTCATGAATTTACTCATTTGTTCATTTTCAGCTGATGATCTGATTATAAATGAGGAATCCTTACAAGGTTAGTAGAGAATACACTGTGATCTTGTGTTATATATTACCATGTAGGTTACTCTGATATACGAATCCAGATGCACTGATATGTAGTGTACCGAAAAATACTTAGATGTACAGAAATATTCTAAGATGTACTGAGATGTACTACGATGTTCTGAGAAGTATTTCAATGTGGTAAGTTGTAACAAGATGTGCTGGTATGTACTAAGATGCAGAAAGATGTATTGTGATATGTGCTAAGATGGACTAAAATCTACTGATATGTAATAAGATGTACTGATATGGCCAAACTGTACTGATGCGTACATGGATGTAATGAAATGTACAATGGTGTAATAAGATGAACTAAGATGTACTGATATGTATTAAGTTGCACATATAGATACTATGATGTAGACATACATAATACAATGTACTGGTGTTTAATAGTGTGTACATATATGTATTGAGATGACATATCAGCAAACTGTCATAGCCTTACTTCAACAATTCTCTTACCAGTATTCAGTTGTTTTTCAGCTGGACCTACCCCAGGTAAATTCTTACCAATTTGGTGTAATCATTTTTGACACTTTTAAGTCATCCTTGCAGACAATCTAAAAGTGAAGAATATGCTATTGAACAGTTTTATTACCAGAAGACAGCTCTCCTTACAAGATATCCTTAAAGATTTGTCCGCCCCCCTTGCCCAGGTGGTTCATAGCGCATTGGACGATGGGTAACAAGTCCCCTGTGAGTGCGGTTTAATTCCACGGGCTGGCAGAAAAGGCACAGGTTTTCTAGATTTACGGTGTTCGTGGCACCAAACCGAAGGGTTACGATGTCAATGGCACCAAGCTGAAGAGCTGAAAGCTCAAGTGCTTCTGGATCGGAAAAAAGAAAAGATCTATCCATCCATCATCTGTTACAGTTGCATTGTGTATGAAATATAAACAGAAAATATGTGCATCTATTATATGTACCAGAGTGCACTAATCTTGTTTTCTCTTTATAAGATTCCAACATGGTTGACCTGGCAATAGTCTACCACTTGTCAACAAATATTAAGCCACCGGAGATCAACAAATACTTTATTCCATTCCTGCTGGCTATTGTGGGGAAAGCAGACATTGACAATGGGAACGTTAGAATAGCCTTAATCAATTATGCAAGGAAGGCTCGTACTGTGGTAAGTGAATTGTAAAGTATAGTAGCTAAAGATTCTATATCATGAACACTAAAGTAACAAAGCAATAATATAAAGTAACGTTAATGTAGATCAACCAAAATAAAATTAATGAAATTCAAATATGTTTTTGAGATTAACTTTCATTGGATTGTATTCAGTTTAAAATAATCATTATGCACAACTGATAACAAAAATATGCTTGAAGTCTTGCTAAGCTCAAAGTAAGCAACTATATATTTTGTTTTTTTTATTGTTCTAAGCACCTTATTATCTTCCAATCTGTTTGTATGTGATTTATTCTTTTGTTGAAAAGTGTAATCATTCAGAATGCTCTATTATAAGGGTGAGTTATTTATTATTGGTTACTGACATGATAGCATAGCACTCCCCGGTGGACATCAATGGTGCTTAGTCTCTCTAAACAGTTGTCAAAGGTTATGTATACTATGACTTACTGGTTAAATACACTCCTGACTTTGCCTACCAAGCATCAATTTCTGTTTGTACGATGTGTAATTCTATCCTCCTTAAATCCATGGAAAGATTAAATATCATCTTCTTCTTCTAATTAAATATATCTTTTTGTGTTCATTCTTTACTACCAATTTTAATCACTCCTTGTGATATGTTTAATCTTTGCCAAGAACATGTATACTTTGCACATTGGTTTGGTAGGACCCTAAACGCATAGACTTCTACTCGTTTAGGACACATGCATCCGATTTTAGCCAAAATTCCTGTCACCTTTTACGACATGCGTGGCAGGTAACAGTGGTTCTATTCTTTACACCCCAAATTGGACCCCGGTAACCACGGTAACTGGATTAAATATCAATTTTAATGTCTTCATCTAACAAACTTTTGCCAACAAACCAAAGGATATTTTCCCCTTTTATCTCCAACTCCCAGATGATCAATGTTGTTGATGCAAACCTATCCACTATATGATTGTCTTGAGTACCCCCATGTCCAGGACAATAGATCCACATAAAATTCTAGAAAAAGAAACAAAAATCGAATAGCCGGATTGAAGACATTAATGAAATTAATGAAGCGTGACAAATCGGCTTCAGGCATATCCGTAATGCCAATACAATCATCAATGTATCTATGATACACAGACGGAAGAGGGCCATCATAGGAATTCCATACTAGGTGCTCAAGATGACCCATGAATAGACAAGCATAACTGGGTCCCATTTTAGTACCCATGGCGACCCCACTGATCTGCTCAAAGAACTGGTCATTGAACTGAAAGGAGTTGAGAGTTAGAACTAGTTCTGCATGACGAAGGAGAGCCGAGGTGGAGACAAGTGGGTTAGTTCTCCTGTCGAGAAAGAACTGGAGAGCTTGAAGTCCGTCGGAATGAGGTATGGAGGTGTACAATGAGCACACATCAAGGAGGAAGAGACGGTAAGTCCTGCCAGGCAACAACTCAATAGACGAAAAACAGACAAGGTGTGGTTCGTATCTTTCAAGAATGAAGGTAGTGTGGTGACTATAGGATTGAAGATACTATCAAGAAATTCGGAGATATGTTCCGTAGGACAAGAGCAAGCAGAAACGATGGGCCTACCCGGATTGTTCAGTTTATGAATTTTGGGGAGCATATAAAGGCGGGTTTTCCTAAACAGCTATCGATGACACCTCCATACCTCATTCCGACGGACTTCAAGCTCTCCAGTTCTTTCTCGACAGGAGAACTAACCCACTTGTCTCCATCTCGGCTCTCCTTCGTCTTGCAGAACTAGTTCTAACTCTCAACTCCTTTCAGTTCAATGACCAGTTCTTTGAGCAGATCAGTGGGGTCGCCATGGGTACTAAAATAGGACCTAGTTATGCTTGTCTATTCATGGGTCATCTTGAGCACCTAGTATGGAATTCCTATGATGGCCCTCTTCCGTCTGTGTATCATAGATACATTGATGATTGTATTGGCATTACCGATATGCCTGAAGCCGATTTGTCACGCTTCATTAATTTCATTAATGTCTTTAATCCGGCTATTCGGTTTACATCTCACATCTCTACCTCTTGTGTCAACTTTCTTGACATCACTATCACTATCAGCCTATCCACCATCACTACATCAGTATACTACAAGCCTACTGATGCACATAGTTTTCTTCTTTATACATCTTCCCATTCCCAGGCTTGTCGTTACTCTTTACCATTCTCTCAACTCTTGCGTCTTCGTCGCCTCTGTAGCGAGGACAACGATTTTCTCGATAGAGCTCACGAGATGCTGGATTTCTTTCGTAAACGCTTATACCCGGATAAGGTGCTTGCTTCTGCTATGCGGCGCGTTCAGCAAATTTCTTGCCAGGAGGCTCTCTCTAACCAGCATAGAACTTCCAATTCTGACAGGGTGAAACTTGTCTTAACTTTCCACCCTCATAGTTCCCTTGTGAAGAAAGTCTTATTCCGTCATCTCTCCATTCTTCAATCTGATCCTGAGACACGTTCAATCTTCCAACACTATCCTTTGGTGACGTACAGACGGGACAGAAGCCTTAAGGATATGTTGGTTCACAGTCGCCTCAAGCCTAATATCCAGAGTCATTTTGGCACCATCCAGTGTGGCGTCGGCGCTGCAACACTTGTGCTTATGTAATACAGACCCGCACGGTGTATTTTCCCAAAGCCACGTTCGTTGTTGAAGACAGTTTCACGTGCGAGTCCCATAATATTATCTATGCCATTATCTGCAAGCGGTGCAACAAGGTCTATATTGGGGAAACAGGCAGGTGACTCAGTGACCGATTCGCCCAACACTTGCGCGATAAATGCCAATGCTCTGTGACCCCTGTAGCTACCCATTTCAATGATACTGGCCATTCAGGAGCTTGCGATGTCCAGGTCACAGCCATCCGATCATGTTCCTCTGATGATCGTAGTCGATTTGCTCTGGAGAATCGGTTGATTTCTTTGTATGGTACCTTGCGACCACGCGGCTCAACGTATTACATTCTTATGCTTCTTAGTACTTTCTCTTCCCATGCTTTGTAATCTATATGGGTATATGTTGCATGTATTCAAGTTATATATTTACTAGATGTTTCATTGTTTCTTTTCCGTTCTAGTTCTAGTTTTTATGTGTGTTTTTGTGTTACATTTATTTCGTTATTCGTTTTTATTCCAGATTTTCCTTAGATACGTTTGTTTTTGGTCGTCCATGTGTGTTTCATTTTAATTTGTCACTCCTGTTTGTTCGTTTGCTTGATAAAGGCCTTGTTGGTTGAAACGTTGCTGTTTATCGTCACTGTTTCTGTATTTTGTAAAACTATAGTACTTTGTTTGTACGTGTTTCACTATTTACCAAGTTTTACTGCAGTCTTCCCCTATTTAGAAAAAGAAACCTCAGCAGACAATATCTACTATCACAACCTGTCATTTTCATACTTTCAATGCTTCTACTAAGAGTCGACACAACAGCGACCCAGAGAAAGACTGGACTGCAGCAGTAACAACATCTACATTACTTCTCATACTGGAAGTAGTTATTTTGTATGCTACGTTTCACTCTGCAACAACCCTACCATGCTCGCTAGCTAGGAAAATCCAGCCTGACTTCTTAACCACAATGTAGAATACTATAAGTATAAACAATAACATAATCATCACTTGCTTTATTCGCTAATCGCTGGTTAATTACAAGTTCAGTCTGAATGTAATGCTGCCCACAATTAAGCTCTGTGACAGTGCTGCAGCAGACTTTTGAGTGCATTTTTATTACATCCTCCTTTATTATGACATCAGAGTCAATCTTTCCCAATGTTAGTAATATCACAAATAACGTTAAAATCTCATGATAGTCATCCTTATCATACATTTCGGTCAGAACACAAAACATTTAAGGAACTCTGTAACACTGACTAGAGTTCCCAAAATAATTTAGAAGATAGTCACAATTTTTGTTGAAATTTTATTTTAATTTGTTTTCAATGAATTTTGCTTGGACAGAGACTTTGCAGCCGACTCATAATTCATTTTCAACTGCCAAGTGTTTTTTTTACATTCTCAACTTGAACACAGGACCTATATTTTATCGTCTCTCTTCAATAGGACTAGGAACTTGATCTCACTGATATTAGGATCAAGAATCTCTGGAAAAACGGTCCACATTGTTCCACTGGGGAAACAAATCCTTGAGTATCTTTGAAACGAAAGACCAGCACTTTACCTCCTTTCCACAGAGACCTCCAAGTTCATATTAGAATAATAACTAGCTTCAAAGCGCTTCCACTTGAAGTGTAATACAACCATCACCCCAGACACATTTGATGGTCAGCTTACAAAAATTATAAGATACACATACTCAGATAATAAAGAAACTCAATGTGAAGCTGAATTTGCACTGGTGAAGGACAACATTTACCTACAATGAAGATGATAGTTTATTTAAATAAAGACTTTAGTGAACAAACAAAAAAAACTAACCATAAATAGACCTAATTGCTGAAATCAAAAGAATAACAGTTGTATACACAAAAGCATTGGTTTTTTAGTAATGTTTTTCTTTTGTATTGAACAAAAGTGTTACACACAAAACAATGTGGAAAGACTTTTAATTTGTATGTCATTTTTACCTTCTTCTTTTCTTTTCTTTTATTTTGCTCTGATCATCATCATCATCATCAGGTACTGTACCATCTGGCTAGATGATTATGGATCTCCACAAATCTCTGTCTTTGGTGTTTGCTATTATCTCAGATGTTGACTCTCTACCATGCTATGAAGTCAGGCTATTCAAAATATACTCGTTCTGTCTTCCTCTGTCACTACAATATTCAAATGCTAACCATATTTTGTTATCTATTTGTGATTTGTCCTGAAGGGCATGTATGTGTTACACCGATTTTTCATTTGATGACTTTAAATACACATCATCTAATTTCTGCATTGTTATATTTTTACTACTGAGGTAAATGTATAGTAAATGAAAAATAGAAGCTTAATACTGATTATATGCTCCTTATGTCATGTTAACAATAATATGTTTGTATCTTATACAGTTCAACCTTGACAAGTTCACAACATCTCAGCAGATAGTTAAGAAATTCAGTGAGATTAAAAGTAATGAAAGATCAAGGAGATCATCTGGAGGTAGTGCTTTAAACGAGGTAAGCAACACAGTACTTGCTTTGCTTATTTTTTTCCCACCCACTGTAGGCTAGTCTAGTGTAGATATTCACACAAGAAAATGTCACACAATTCTATCAGCTGATTTTCTGTGATATAGCTTAGTGCCTGGTTTTTAATTTAATCTTCTGATATTGTTCTGCCAGTAAATCTTTTTTATCAGGTTGTCTTCCTACTAAATATTGTTTATCACAGACAGCTAAATTTTGGTCTTCACAGACTATAATTTTGTGCTTCCAGTAACAAATTTGTTGTCAGAATGTCTCTTCTGACACAACTGACCATATGTCTTAATGTCTGTTTCGGTGTCCAATTTATAGGTAGTACATTCCCAGAGAAAATGACTCTGGGACAAGGAACTACTGCTGTAATCTTACAAAAAAGACAGATAGATTTAGCGCCTCAGAAAAGTAGACTGTCCATTGATGCAGTCATACAATGTTTGTTTTGATTGAATGTGACAGTAATCTACCCAAACTGGAGCAGCTTCCAAGAGACAATAATTCACTGCTTAGAATACGCCAGTATATAATCATATACTTGTTCCAAAGAAAGCTTTACAGCTCACAACAGCGCAAGCCTCTCAAGAGAATTTTGAGCAAGAGAATTTTGCACTTTTCTGGGTTTGGAAAAAAATTCCTAGAAACAACCCTCCTTAGTGTTACATTTTAAAATAGTAAAAGCTTTTACTGCCTTGGCTTTGTTTTCTCTCTTCTTTCTCTTCATCTTCTTTTCTCTAATCCTGTTTTGACCCACAACATTAGGAAAAGAAGATATTTCTAGCACTCTAGGTTTGTTCTCAAACATACAATCAACATAGACAATCTAATGTTGCTCTGTCTACAATTTTTGTTCTTTTTTATTGTCTAATCAGTTATCAGTTATATGAGGACTATCATCATAGCACTCCGGACATGTCCATAGGTGCTCCGATCTCCGCCTCAGCAAATCCAGCAGCGTCCAGTGACCCAACACGCCAGTTCGATGTTGATTAATCAATCTCTTTGCATATTTAGTATGTCGTTCTTTTCGGGCGGCACCAATATTGACACCCATCTCTTTCAATCTGGTCAGCGAGTGGGATTCACAGCCCTGAAACTCCTCTGTTCGGAAAGACTCTCTCAATGCGTGAAGAATGTCACTTCGATCCATTGCAGCTCCCTCTGATATTGTAGCTAAGCCAGCCAATCTATCAGCTCGTTCATTACCCTAACTCCTGCATGCCCAGGGACAAAAATAAAGGTGATTTATCTGATCATTGTCTGTATCAGTACCTCCATCCAGTTGTGTCTCACCATACCTGATTCGACTTTACGAATCATGCTCATGGAGTCACTGAGTATGAAAACACGAGAGTAATTGTGAGATGCCAACCAGTTCACCGCCTCCGTAACCGCCCGAACCTCCATTGTCAAACTACTTGTTGTTGTTGCTTAGGCCCCACTGGCCTCTCTTATTATTTTTCCTCCTGAGCATGCTGAAAAAGCCCACGCACAGCGTTGTTGGCGAATGACTGAACCATCAGTGTAAATAACTACATCTGTATCATTGATGATGTCATTCAAGAGAGCCTCCACATTTAGCAGTTATAGATTATTTTGTTCGCAGTTTTTATTAATAGATGTAATAACGGTGAAAGCAGTCGGAAATTGAGGCGGCACAGCAATCCATTCCTCTCCTGTTGCAATTCCGAAAGGATCACATATTTTCCTAAGCGTATCTTCCGCCTGACTCTGCCATGATCTGCCTCTCTTGAGTCTACACCCTTTCTCCTTAATGAGTTCTTAATGTAGAGAGTTATTCAGTCTAATATTGTCTTCATAGTAAAATTTGGCTTCTCGTAGATGTCTGAATTCATGATCTGCAAATATGCTCAAACCAACTAAATATATATAATTATATTCACATCCTTAGATGTTATAGCTCCAGTTTTTTATATATTGTTTAATTGCTGGCTTTGTGTTGTGTTGTTATCATTGCAATCATTCTAATTTCTGATATTTGATAATGGTGTATATGGATAAATTATTATTAATTGATTTATATGGATAAAGTCTTGAAAAAACTTAGACAACTAAATCAGTATGGAATGGAACTGATAGGAGAACAAAAATTAGAATACTAAGAGGAAATCTCTTTTTCTGTAGAGTTATTGAAAGATGACTTGGAAGCATCTTTCAAGTCATTAAAGTTACATTGTCAGTTTTGGGTGTTTTTTTCAAACAAAACTATTATGGCTCCAAAGTAAATTTAAAATAATACATCTATGCAAGCTCCTGGAAGTTGGACCTTTTGAAGCATTGACTGAGAGTTGGGCACAATAATAGCCCAAGTAAATCTATATCAGAGATTCATTAGAGGGTCACAGTAATGGCCCCAACCTCCATCTTTTTACTGGAAACAGTTGTCTTGTGCACTCCATTTGGTTAGCTAAAAATACAGCAGCCTGATTTCTAAATATTATGCACAGATTCAGTTGTTTATACAGCCACATATTATTTCTATAGCAGATAACTAGTAATAACTGTTATAAATGAATAAAGAATACTAAAGCAGGCATTGAAGTGGGAGGCAAATTGTTCGTGAAAGAGAGGATGCTCTAGGGAAACCCTGAAATGAACTTTGCTGCTATATCAAATATCAAAAATATTGAATTCAGTTCCATGGAAGAGATTGAGCAAGTTGACTAGGACAAAGTGGTATGTGGAAATTACTGGCAGGTCTTATGTAACGTATAAGGGTAGGTACGAGAGGGAATATATATATATGTGTGTGTATATATATATGTGTGTCTTGTAGATAACTCAGGCGTTTAGGATATTGCTGCAAAGATATCAGAACAGGCAATAATATACTGGTTGGAAGGTGGTAAATATGAAATTTAACATTCACACAATTTCAAACTACAGGTGCGAACGAAAATCTTTACAAAGGCTGGCGGAGACCGGAACAATATTCCTAATGTCATCCTCCTCATCACAGATGCTAAGAGTACAGATGACAAAGAAGATTTTCTGAAGGAATCCCAAATTCTGAAAAGTAGTGGAGTTAAGGTATAATGTCACATTTATCTTTTGTTTATGAAGCTGTGATGGTTGTTGTCAACATACTGTACATAAAAAAGAAAAATGATGTGTAACATCATTGATTTCTTAATCTACTCAGATGAAAATAGTAGACATGACTTTTTGATTGAATAGAAGATTTTTATTCATTAACATTTTGTCTGTGCAGAAAAATTCACCTAGTTAAAAGTCACTCCTCATCCTTCTTCTTTGCGTTTGTTCTTTACGAACAATTTTAATCACTCTTTGTGATATTTTTGATCTTTGCCAAGAATGTGTATACATTGCACATTGATTTGGTAGGCCCTAAAGCATAGACTTCTATACTTTAGGACACATACATCCGATTTCAGCCAAACCTCCTTAGTCGCATCTTTTACAACATGCGTGGCAGGTGACAGTGGTTCTATTCTTTACACCCCAAATTATGTCCCGGTAACCACTCGAGCGGTTAAAAGTCACTGAAGACCTATACTACAAAGTGAAATCTGTGCTTATAGTAACAAACTCTATTGATGCTCACTTTTCCTGTTATATTTTATTGTTTTGTTATTCCTAGTAGATCGTTTGTGTTCCTGTGTTATTCTTGTTGCGACTGTTCAACCTCGCAAATTTTAGAGACTTATTCAAATGAATCATCATTGTCTACTCCTTCTTTGTATATTCAGAAAACATAAAAAAAATTGTGAATGTTTAAGATGCGAATTTGTATTACATTCTGTAAAAAAAAACTTGCAGCAAATCAGCAATACAATTAATAGGATTGATCTAAAACAAACTCAGAAACTAAAACAGAGACACATTAAAAAATCCAAACTTTACTGGCAACTTGGGAATGTAAAATATAATAAACAGGGAAAAAAACATGTCAAATCATAAAGAAACAAATTCATTTAATTAAAGTAGCTCAATATTTTAACCGATTTCTTTAACACGTCCTGTAAAATTCAATTTAATCATGAACTATTAAAGAAACAAGTAAACTAATGGACAAAGCAATGCTGCTTAACAGTTATATGTTCAGGTAAGAGGTTGTGTATGCCAATGGTGGACTACAGAAATAACAGGGACAGTGAATGATACTATTTATGAAGCGCACAAAAAATGCTGTTAAAAATATCTACTTATCATGGTGCTGTCAGGCAATACAAAATAAGAGAAATTAGAAGCTATTCATGTAGTTGATTACACACATCAGAGAGAGACAACTAATGTTCTTTGGAATGTAGCGAATAGGGAAATGTGAGATAGAAATTACATTGCTTAAAAAAATATTAGTTGAAGATAAGTTTGATCAGTGGTAATGAGCAAGCTGATAGATTGGCTGGCATGGCTACAATATCAGAGGGAGCTGCCATGGACTAAAATGACATTCTTAACTCATTGATAGAGTCTGTCCAAACAAAGGAGTTTCAGGGTTGTAAGTCCCATTTGCTTACTAGATTGAGAGAGATGGGTGACGATATAGGTGCACCCTGAAAAGAACAACATACAAAATATGCATAAAGATTGATTAATCAACATTGAAGTGCTATGATGATAGTCCTTATATAACTGATAAAACAAGGGACAAACAGCAGAACTAATAACAAGTGGTAGAGCCATGATGTTGTGGAAAAATCCTCTCCTCTTCATCGGTCTACATAGTCACTTTATGTCAAGTATAACTTTTTTAATGTCCTCAGATTGTTGCTGTTGGTATTGAATCTGCTGATATAAAAGAGTTGAGGAGTGTAGCTAGTCACCCAGCAGACACGAATATCAACTTTTTCAAGAAGTACTCATCCATTGTTGAACAAGATGCCATCAACTTTATCTATAGCACTATACCAGCTTGTAAGTTGTTCAATACGGTTCATGTTCCTGGTTGTCATGTTGTTTGTTTGTTTGCGTACATTCTTCTCAACCATTTTGATTATTCTTATTGTGATATATGAACACTCTTTGCCAAGAACGATTAGAACATTTCACCCCCGTTAGGCCTCCAACTAGTGTAGGACAGGCGCATCTGAAATATTTTCGGCCTGGTTGTCATGTCATTAGGTTTGTAGAGCTTATCTGCTCAAGTATAGTAATTACTCTAAAAACAAGTAGATATAAAAAAATTCAGATAGATTTATCATGTAACATAATTTTTGACTTTGTCACTTTACTTTTTAAAAAAAAACTAGTTACTGGTGCTGTTTATTAACTCTTTCCGTACGCTGTTATTTCCTCAGTTTTACACAGTTAATTTAACAGAGGCAAAAAAGCAGTTAAAAATATATATATATAACTACTCGTCAATAAATAACTAAATAAATAAATAAGTTTGACAACAACATGTTGATAAAGGTCTGAACTTATGAACTTTACAGATTCAATGTAACAGCATGACTTCTTTGTGCTTCACAACTATGTTAAATTCTCAGCCTAGTACTTCTTTTGAGTCATCTCTTTTATTTACTTTCTAGTTCTTGCTGTTACAGAAAACAAAAATTAACTACTTGTGCAAATATTTGCAAACTCTGACCATAATTGTGATGATTTCTTTTACCAAACAGTGCAAGTAGTCCCACCTAAAATACAAACATCAACAAGAGGAACCTCAACAAAAGGTATGCAGTTTGTGACTAATATTATAAATAGATAGATGAGAATTTATTAAATGATGTGTTTAACGATTAACCCCTTCTCCTCCTCCTCCCCTCTCCATCCCCAACATCCCAACCAGATACAAAATAATCTGACAGTACCTGTGTATTCAAGTGTAAAGACTGCTTATTTTACAGTTGAAGGTGATTCTATACTCAGTCACACTTCATGTCCATGTAGCTTTAAAATATTGAATGTCCAACTTTCTAAATTATAGGAGGTATTCTTCTCCTTGTACTTCTTTTTCTTCTTCTTCTTGTACTGCTTATTGTTCTTCTTCTTCTGTGGCTGCTATCATCAAGGTATGCATAGTTTTTCAGCCAACCCAACACAAAACATGTCTTTTACAATATGATGATCATTTCAACTTTGTACTACCAGTGTCAGAAATTGATACTTACAGTAAATAAAAAATTAAAATTACAACAGAGATGAAATGCCTGTGACAAATAGTTGGAGTAAAAAGGAGAGATAAGATAAAAAACGAGATTGATTGATTGATTTGATAGAAGCATCATCTTTGCACTTCATTGAGTAACCATATGTGCTCCAAACTCTTTCTTACTCAGAAAGATCTCAACGACAGTGCACACACTCTGTAGTACCAGCGATGGTCATCGATGTAAGTTAGAAGATGGTGAAAGATATTTTGTAGAAATTTAGTTGGTAATCTTTTCAAATGAATTTTTCCAGACATGGGCTTTCCAGCCTGCTATTTTTGGTTTTGAACTGCCAAAGGGTTTTTTGATGTGCTCAAATTGAACACAGGACCTATGTTTTATCGTCCATCTCTGATTGGACTAGGAACTCGGTCTCAACTACACTAAGCTCAGGAATCTCTTAAAAATATCCCGGTGGCTCCATAAAGGACAACAGAGTATCTTTGAAACGATAGGTGAGCACCTAGCCTCTATGTCACAGAGACCACCATAAATGAACCTATTAGAGACTTGCTAGGAACAACACCAGTGCTAGAGCATGTTTAAAAAACAAGAAATCAAATGGGTCAACCATGTAGCATGATTACTGTCAAACAGTACATCACAACGATCAATACTATTCAGATACAATAGATTTCAAGGACAAGGTGGCATACACAAGCGATGAATCTCAGAAATATCATAAGCAACAGGAAACACCATATACAAAGTGCACTCGAGGGCACTTGTCAGAATTCTTTACATACACTAAACACAGAAGGGCAAAAACAGGAATAGAGCATAGATAGATAGTTCAATCAATCCTCTCCAAGCAGTACTGCCTAATGTAATTTTCTGCAGTTCTCTCCAGCTGCTCATTTGATTTCATTATCACTGGTACATCAGTCTAAGCGGGTATCGCGCCGCTGAGAGAGGTTTCATTATCAGCTTCTTTATTTCTTCTCCATGAGTTGTTATGTCTACTAATTCCTCTAAATATTTAGGGGAGGTGGGGGCCATGACAGTGTTTGCCTGTAGTCTATGATCCATTCATTTCCACCTGCTTCTTTTTCAGATCTCCTGCTCCATCCGAGACTATCCTACTCTCTTTCACCAAAACATGTTAATAACTTTTCTGAACCAATGCATACCAATTGTGTTTAGTGATACATAGTTTCGTATGCTTAATTAAACAAGGCACATACAATTGTGTTCTCAACTAACTACATTTTGAAAGTTCTCACAACACATATTCCACAACATTCTGTTATTAAAGGGTCAAAACCAAAGCTAAAACAAACAATTGAGGCCAAATACTTAGGAGCCATTTTCACAGCAGATGGAAGTATCAATAACGAAATCAGCAATCGTTGCACAAAAGCTAACCAAGTACTGGGACAGTTAACACCACTGTTGTCACATAAAGAAATACTGCTAACATCTAAAGCAAATCTTATAAAAACGATTTTTGGGCCAACACTATGTTACCAGTGTCAAACATGGCCAATATCAGCAGCTAATGAGCAGAAAATCATAACGACAGAGATGAGGTGTCTTAGAAGAGCTGCAGGTGTAACAATAAGAGACAAAATTAGAAATGAAGAAATCAGAAAAAACTGGATGTGAAACCAGTTATGCAGTTCATAAAAGAACAACAGATTAAATGGTTTGGACACCTGACAAGAATACCCTGGTATCGCCTACCACAGAGAGCCACACAGAAAAAGTATAATGAGTACAAAGCAAGAGGAAGACCACGCAAAAGATGGAGTGACAGCATCAAGAACAGCCTTACGAACATGAATATCAGCTTACAAAGTGCCTTAAAACATGCACACACAAGATCACTATGTTTCACCTCCAACACTTCTATAAAGAAGTAAATGGTGGAAGAGAAGAAGACGAGCCAAAGGATTAACTTTATTGCACTTGGTTTTTTTACCCCAAATAGCTTGGTCTCTCTCTGTAGAAATGGCACACCACCTGCCAAGATTATTGCTCAAATCGCAAACTGAATAGCTCTGGCAACAACCCTAGAGGTCTCCAAAAAAATTGCACTCATGAACAGGACGGTGTTGTCCTGATATAAACCAACAACCTTTGGAATACAAGGCAAAGGTTTTGCCACAATGACCCCCCACCTTTTTGTTATTATTGTCAGTAAATATGTGAAATTGGCATTGAATGTTCTACAACAGTTTGATAATTGAAATTAAACTTTTGTCCTTAAACTGAGAGTACAAAAGTATTTCTTTTGAATTTCAAATTTTTATCAAACTTTTTCAAATAATTTTCAGTATATGTTGGACACGCATCAATATCATAAATTGTATAAAAAAGTTTGGTAATTCAAGATCTTTTTTGTTTCCTGTTAACAAAAGATCAAATGTTCATTTAGATTTTAAAAACTTAAAACTGAAATATCAAGATATATTTTTGTAGTGATAGAACTAGTAATGCTTTGCTGTGGACTGACACCTATCATTCTGTATGATGTTCTGTATGAAACATATTACTGACTGTCAAAATGATAATTATTCATTTCAAAAACTGATACTCCAGTACTTTATCTGAGGGGTTAGTATGGTGATTTGTATTTGATGTATTTGATTTATCACAATTATAGTCAAGCTGGATGTAGAAAACATACTATTAATATGTTGAATTTCAGTTTATTTGCAATAAATTCTTAGATAAAGTTCAATGAATAGGTCGTTCCTGAATTTCTCAAACATTAGACATGAAACATTGAGACTACAAGAATGACAAATGGTGCTAACTGAAGCTGAAAATATTATAGTTTCATCAGCAAGTGTGGAGACAAAAGGTGGCTAAGAAAGATGTATGATGTCAATATTATATTTAAATAGATATTATAAAAAAATGTATGTGAAATGTAAATGCCATATTTTGTGTAATGCAAACCATCCTTATCTATCTTATAACATACAGATAATAATGAGGATAGCATTGATGTGGTGCTTATTCTAGACTCATTTGTTGATAGCCGCATCTTTGAATGGATAAGATCATTTGTGAGGGACTTTATCTTAGAGCTGGACATAGATTCAGGTCAATGGAGGATTGGTGTGTTTACCATTGCCTCTGGAAATAAAGTTGATTTTCAGTTAAACAGGTTGGTGGTGTGACTTTCATTTTAGTCTCTGACCAGAGACTACTGGAGCAATCAATTATATCACACATAGGTGCATCCTGCAAAAGGCAGAACAAAAACTATTAAACCTTCTTGATTTATAAACATAATTTGTATTATATGTGATGACTCCATTGATTGCTTTTAATTTTGGTTTCCACTATTTTTAACACGTATTTTTCGGATTGATCTTTTTTTCATATTTCTTATGGACTGCATTGATATGGTACCATGATCACTTATATGAACTGGGTCCATTCCATTTCAATTTATGTTTCTTATTATGGTGTATGGCTTATCTTTATTGCTTTACAAAAGCAATTCTTAGTTCAGACCTGCCGGTCTGCTCAGAGTGCAATGACGTTAGTTTAGTAACAAATAACCAAGACTTCCTTCAGCCAGATTTTCAATGAATTGTCTTTAGATGACTCTGTGAAAAGATTCCAACAATCAGCAGCCTCTAGACCATAGGTTCCCAAAGTGGGCAGTACCGTCCCCCTACCCCAGTGGGCACTGAAGCCTTGGGGGAGGACGATAATGGGTTCAGAAGCATTTGGGGGGCATTCAGGTGATTAGGGTGTGGTGGCTCCTTAAAGAACAAATTAATAATAAATATTTTTAAATAAATTATTTTCGTGAGTTTGTGATTGAATAATAATTTAAAATTTGAATTCTGCATTTTAATTTATCTTATGCCCATCTTACACCATTCATTTTTTCATCACTGTTCTATTTCATGCATATATTCATTTGAAAATTGACCATGTATGACAGAAAGATATATCAATTTTCTATGTCAAACAGAAAATAGAGCATGTATATATCTGGGGGGCATTGGAAAACTATTATAATAGGGAGCGGGGACGTTACATAGCTTATATCGTGCAAAGTTGGCGGTGGGCAGAAAACGTTTGGAAATCTATGAACAAAATTTATGGATAAAACAAAACTCTGGTAAATTCTTATTTTTGTGCTTGTGTTATAATGGGTGGTATTACAGATTTTGCTTAGGTTGGTAAAGGCTATTCTGGCTTCATTCAGTCTACTGCTGGTGTCTGACTTCTTCTTTCTGGTGGCATTATTTCTCTGGAGTAAAGTTGTTACATTTGTTATATCTAATTTGTGTTCTCTATTATAATCAACAGGGCCTATTCACTATGTTTAATATAATGATTACAGTCTTACAGAGATTTTTTCACTTTAAGGATATATATATATATATATATATATATATATATATATATATATATATATATATATATTTAGTTTAGTTTAGTCGTCGGATCACCATCACTGCACGTCGAACAAATTAGTCCATAAGTGCTCCGATCTCTCCCTCAGTATGTCTATCAGCGTGTGGCGACTAACGACACCGGTTCTTTGTTGGTTTACAATTCTTCTTTGTCTGCCAGCATAGCGTTCTTGTCGAGCTACACCACACTTAACTTTGAGTTCTTGCAGTCTGGTTAGTGTTGTGGATTCACCAATATTACGTGTATCATGTACACGTCCTCTCTCCCTTAAGGAATTTATAATATCAGCCTGGTCCATTGCTCGTCCGCTTTGGACAGCAGCCATACCTGCAAGCCTATCCGCACGTTCATTCCCCTTACACCTGCATGCCCTGGCACAAAAATAAAACTGATCTTTGTCAGCTTAATATATATATGCACCCGGCTTTACTTTTCTTAACTAAGTTGATGCGATTTTGATGGCACAACGATTCAGTTACAGCTTATTGTATTGGAATATTAAATAGGGATTGTGCATTTGTTATAAGAATTAAAGTTATTTTTAAAAATATGTTTTTTTGATCATACTTTACTAAACATTTTATGGCGAAACACATATGTTTATGGCTTTTAAATCCTTTAAATGTAAAAACAATGTAATGTAGTTTAACGCTATAGTGATTTGTTTTTACCTGTTTCACCATTGCTACATAATTTTACGGAAGTCTTTCTTTATATTGATAAACATTTCATGAATAATAATAAGAATTATCCTTATGAAGGTATATTTATCGAACTGAAACTATCGAGGCTGTGAACAGAATTAGACACCAAAACATTAGAGTCGCCCTGATGTTGCAGGAGCCTTTGATTATGTGAGGAGTACAATGTTCACTAGTACCAATGGTGATAGACCTCAAGCAAGAAATTTTGTAATACTGCTCACAGGTAATTTTTCTGTGTTTTACAATTTGCAACACTAGACAGTGCAAATAATTGGAAGTGGATCCCAATATTATGTGGATTGTTTAGCATATTTTTTTATGGAGAGTAGAAGTGTGCTTGCATGCGCTAATAATTGTTGTGAATGTCAAAAGCAACAGATATGCATGAAAATCTGTAGTTCTTTTTCACTGTGAAAGTTTGATCAGAGAATCTAAAAACAGTCTAAAGTTGAAGGATTTACTTCATTACACAAGGTATTGCCCATACAGCTCAGCCCCTTTCTGCAAAAATGACCAACCACATGCTGAGAGTATTGCACAAAGTTTTTATCTCTGCAACAATCTTAGAGGTCTCTGGATGAAAAAAACCTTGAGCAGAATGATACGGTCCAGATATGAAACCATGATCTTCAGAATACAAAGCAAATGAATCTTCTTAACCACCTAATCACAAAGACCACTAAGTTTGATCACATATGGTTCTTTTATCTTTAGGCTCTGAAAGGCACCATTTTACAAAAGCGTGTATACAGTATTTGCCATCTGTAAATAAAGATATGGGCATATATGTGTATACAGTTTACGTTTTATGTTAATTTACAGAAAGATGCGTCATGTCCTGTTCCGATAAATTGATATGATAAAATGGAAGAAAATGAATGGAGATTGTTAGATAGTTCATGGAAAATATATTTTTAATGCAATATTGAAACTGATTTTTCAATTTGTCCATCCATCCTAGGCAATGAGAGAAGTTTAAACAGAGAACAAAGCTATGCTGCTGCTAATCGTCTGAAAAGTGTTGTTGCTGGTATCTACACAATTGGTCTCAATGTTAGAGACAGCACAGAGATTGATGAAATTAGCTCTAAGCCACTTGATGAATTCAAAAAGCTCATCAGTAGTGAAGATCAGTTGAGAGAACTACCTGTTGTCTACAAATACAGTATGAACTGTAAGTGTCATATAATTTGTAACTGTAATAATTAAATTAATACATAGTTTCAGTAAGAATAAATTCAGTTTGAAATCAGATTTACATGAACATTTCCTATATATAAAGCTGTCTGACTATTTCTAAACCTATTGTTCTGATAATGGGTTGGCGTATTAATGCAATTTAATTTTGACAGATTATAAAAGAAATTGATTGAAAATGTTAAAAATATATTTTTATTCCTTGATTTAAAAAAAAATATGTGCATTGATGTTTAAGCTGACAATATACTGTTTAAAGACAAAACTGAAACACTGAAATATAACTATGGACAAATTATTTAGAGCTGCTAAAAATAATCAATAAAATGAGAAGAAAAGTGGGATCCTTGCAGTTGCTACAATATATTACGAAGGAACAGGTCAAATGGTTCAGACATGCATCAAGGTTACCACAAGACATTCTTCCACAAAAAGTACTAGCACTCAGATACAACAGCGACCCAGAGAACTACATTAAATGATGAATTGATTGAATATTCTAGGCTTTAAGTTCCACCTTGTACAAAACGCATAAGAGGTTCGCTCCAGGTGTCTCTTTTTCGACCTGACGCCAAAAGGCAAACAGGATTGGAAAATAAATAGGTAGAAAATAATAGTAATACTGAGAGTTTTTAAAAATTTATTCAGAAACAAAGAATAGATGCTCTGCATCTTGGACGACATATTGTATTAACCCTTTCGCTCTGTATTATTTTGACCACTGGACGCATTTATTTTGCGATTTAAATTTAACATTTAAGTAGTTTAAACCTTTATAACTCTAGTACTGTTTCTCTAAAGTATGGCATATTATATATTAAATTGTTGCTAATTGGATGTGGAATACATTAATATAATAATACTTTACATCAGGTGATATACGTTGGACAAAATTAGATTATTGTAGCATGACTATTTTGAAAAACAAAAAATCATTAAAAATATTTTTACTCTCAGGTTTGTATTACTTCTTAATATTCATAGATATTTTCAGAAGTAGCAGTTAAATGAGGATGATCCATGTGTGAACATATTCTATAAATTTCATCTAACTAATTGCTGTAGTTTTTATAATATTAACTTTTAGTGTGGACATGTCAATAAATGGAATGTGGAAGCCCATTCTTTAGATGCAATTATTACATTAGACTTACAACTATCGATACTGCATTTCATAAACAATCAAATGTCATTATTACCACCAATTACATCTTCATTACTATCACAAGTTATAATTTGATCTAACAGTACTCAAGATTACACTGTAAACATCGTTGGAATCATTAACGTTTAAAAAAAATAGTCTTGACTTGAACACAATAATACACTGCTTTCCCTATTTCAAATCTTTGTTAAATGGAGATCGTAATGTACCTACAAATATGTACTTTCCGTCTTTGAAGGTTTTTTTAACTTCAGTAAAGGGGTTGTGAAGATACATTTGTTTCTGTGAACAGACATCCAAAAGCCGATATATCAGTTTTGCGACATCATGAACATTACTCTGAACCGATATATCGGCTCTGTAGTCCCATTGGGTTAAGCAGCATCAGAAACATTATGTCATAGTTAATTCATCATCATCAAATAGCATGTCTTGAACAGAACTTTGTCACCTTAATAGTACTTTGAAATTTCTCTCTCTTTTAGGCCAGTTGCCCTGCCTCTGCAGCTATCATGCTCAAACTATCAGTTACATCCTGAATCCATCTTCTCCATGGTCTTCCTCTTCTCCTCTTTGCTGGGATGCCACCTTCCATGATGGTTTCCTCCAGCTCTTTATGTTTTTTTATATGTCCAGAATACTTCAATTTTCTCATTCTTTTTTGCAGCATCAGCCAGTTTTCTTTGATTTTGAGTTCTTTCTGGATAGATATATTTGTTCTCTTCTCTCTCTATGATATACAGCGGACTCTTCTGTAACACTTATATTCAAAAGCACATATATGTTTTCCACCGCCTTATTAAATGTCCATGCTTCACACCCATATGTTGCCACTTGGAATATGTATGCTCTTAGTGTTTAAGATAATTGTCTGCAGAAACTACTATTGCAAGATAACATGTACAGTCACATACTCAGAGATATATTAAAGTAGTGATATATTGCTCTTGATGGAGTAAACAAGAAGAAAATTATCAATGCAGTTGATACTTTAAAATTTCATTTAGTGTAATTTTAAAATGACTTACTATTTATTCTCTGCTTTAAATTGTTTACATCAGCAATAACTGACATAGCAACAGAGCATTCTGGCAATCAACAAACTACAGCAGGATTTGCTTCTGCAACTCTACCAACTAGAAGACTACCAAGTAAGTTTTGAACAAAATGTATAACAGTAGAGACTAGTATTGTTATTTTGAACTATATTTTCTAATTGTATAAGATCGTTGCAAATTTAATGTTCAAATTTCTATTGATCTATCTTCAAAATCAGTGAACGTCTTCTTTGAACACTCCATATCAACCACTTGTTAACCACTGTGTGTGATTTGTATATCGTCTGAGCCTATGAGCAATAGTATGTTGTGCCTAGTAAGCCAGTGATCTGATTTCTACTATGCTTTTTATTTACTAGGGTAGCTTCCTAGGTCCTACATCAGTCACCTCTCAGACATGTCTTGTAGGTTGCAGTGGTGCTATTCTTTGCTTACCTTGTGAGCCCTAGCACCACATGGGTGAAATCAGTGAATAAAAACAAATATAATCAAAGTGACCTTTATTAACATCCACATTGAGAAGATATTGACAATAACGTTTTTAGAAACAAATTTTGGAAAATCAATACTAGATTCATATATAAAACTAAGAAGACAGCAAAACAAACAAAAATACTCTGCAACAGTTGCAATTCTTTTTTTTCTGATGTTTAGATGACTTAAAGATATTTCTGATAATTGCTGACTACAATACATTTACAACTTTAAAAAGTACACATATAGAAAATGTAACTCTCAAAATAATTAAATCAAGAATTATGGCATGCAAAGAATATGTTTATTTACATTGGAAGACTTCTCTATAAAAGGAGAAATGTATTGGGTTTTTTAGCAAAAAATAATTACGTCTCAATTTTGTTTGATTTAAAAAATGACTATGGGTTAAAATATCAATTTTTAAAAGTAATTTAAATCTCTGTCAGTTTAAGATCATTGATTTAGTGAAGGACCACATAAGGTATGCAAAACAGCAGCATTTAGAACTGTTTACGCCAGTGTGGTGCCTGGCCGCAACGGAAGCAAAGAATAGTACCACTGTGACCTACAATGCATGTCGTAAGAGGCGACTGATGTAGGCACTAGGGATGCTACCCTAATAAAAACAAAGCAATACAGAAATCAGATGTGCTTGTCTACTTGTAGGCGCATAACTTGGACAACGTACAATCACTCTTAGACTCAGATCACATACAAATAATAAAGAGTGGTTGACAGGTGATCGATATGGAGCAATCGAAGAAGAAGCAGAAGAACTGTTCAAAAAAGCATACATGAACAATAAATGATTTAAAACAAAATAGTAGAACAGTTATGTATACTGAATATGTTTTATTCATGAATATAATATGTTGTGTAATAAATAACGATTTAATTCTGATCACAATATAGTTTACAGAGAAACAGGTACTGATGTGGTTCTAATGCTAGATTCATCAGTTGATGACCTCTACTTTGGATGGATGAAATCTTTTGTGAGAGATTTTATTTTACAACTAAACATTGATTCTGGTGAATGGAGAATTGGTGCTTTGACCTTTGATTCTGAAGTTAGAGCTAATTTCCATTTGAACAGGTTGGTGGTTTGATCTGTTTTTCTATATACTTTTATTGAGAAGGTTTATTTATTGATGCTACAAATGTACACTTTGCTACTAGAGAATATTATTTAAAAAACAAAAATTGTATTCTCAAGTAAAACTGTTATTACCAGTTTCTTGTAATATTTCTTTATAATTGTTTGTGGATAATATAAAAAATAATATAACATATGAAAATTTGTTTTTAATATGACAGTCTGTGAAATAATATGATAAAATAGGATAATAATTCAGAATGATAAGTTTACATGATATGATGGAATGATACAATTTTAGTAATGAATGCAGTTGAGCATCAGCATCAAGATGTAGGACACCCACCCACATCATAGTGAGTTTTCAAACTGTCACATGTAACAAATATAATTTTTTATCTTTAGGTATAGTTATCAAGATGAAACTGTTGAGGCTGTAGAAAGTCTTAGAAACCGGAGGATTAGTGGTCGCCCTGATGTTGCAGCTGCCTTTGATTATGTTCGGAGCGTAATGTTCACTAGTAATAATGGTGACAGATCCAAAGCCAGAAATTTTGTAATTTTTATTACAGGTAATGTGCCCTGTTTTATAATTTGCAACACCAGATAGTGCAGACAATTTGTGGTGGTTCTCACTACTGTGTGTTGTTTAGTATACATTGAAACGTAGAAGTGTGCTTGCAAAAGACAGCAAATATTGGTGGTTTGAAAAGCAGAAGTAGTTAAGCTAATTATACCTTTGAATAAAATACATACATAATAAAATGTTTCCATCACAATAATCAATGATTGTAAATTAAACATAAATGTGTCACAATATGTACAAGTACATCTGTAGGTATTCTTCAATGTGAAAATTTCATTGCATATGGTATATTTACCATTATGGTTGTAGAACTACCATTTTACTTCATCCTATATATAGAAACGTTTTTTTTTAAATGAAATTACAGACAACTGTTTTATTGCATCTCTAAATTCTCTAAATCCTTTTGAACAAAATAGAAGCAAGTGATTTGATTTTGTTAGATGAATTCATGATAGAATAGAAATATAATTTTAATGCAACATTGAAATTGAATTTTTAACATTCAACTGCATCGTTCCTTTCATCTTAGGGAATGAGAGAAGTTTGAACAGTAAACAAAGCTATGCTGCTGCTAATCGTCTGAAAAGTGTTGTTGCTGGTATCTACACAATTGGTCTCAATGTTAGAGACAGCACAGAGATTGATGAAATTAGCTCTAAGCCACTTGATGAATTCAAAAAACTCATCAGTAGTGAAGATCAGTTGAGAGAACTACCTGTTGTCTACAAATACAGTATGAGCTGTAAGTGTCATATAATTTGTAACTGTAATAATTAAATTAATACATAGTTTCAGTAAGAATAAATTCAGTTTGAAATCAGATTTACATGAACATTTTCTATATATAAAGTTGTCTGACTATTTCTAAACCTATTGTTCTGATAATGGGTTGGCGTATTAATGCAATTTAATTTTGACAGATTATAAAAGAAATTGATTGAAAATGTTAAAAATATATTTTCATTCCTTGGTTTTAAAAAAAATATGTGCATTGATGTTTAAACTGACAATATACTGTTTAAAGACAAAACTGAAACACTGAAATATAACTATGGACAAATTATTTAGAGCTGCTAAAAATAATCAATAAAATCAGAAGAAAAGTGGGATCCTTGCAGGTGCTACAATATATTACGAAGGAACAGGTCAAATGGTTCAGACATGCATCAAGGTTACCACAAGACATTCTTCCACAAAAAGTACTAGCACTCAGATACAACAGCGACCCAGAGAACTACATTAAATGATGAATTGATTGAATATCCTAGGCTTTAAGTTCCACCTTGTACAAAACACATAAGAGGTTCGCTCCAGGTGTCTCTTTTCGACCTGACCAAAAGGCAAACAGGATTAGAAAATAAATAGGTAGAAATAATAGTAATACTGAGAGTTTTTAAAAATTTAATCAGATACAAAGAATAGATGCTCAGCATCTTGGACGACATATTGTATTAACCCTTTCGCTCTGTATTATTTTGACCTCTGGACGCATTTATTTTGCGATTTAAATTTAACATTTAAGTAGTTTAAACCTTTATAACTCTAGTACTGTTTCTCTAAAGTATGGCATATTATATATTAAATTGTTGCTAATTGGATGTGGAATACATTAATATAATAATACTTCACATCAGGTGATATACGTTGGACAAAATTAGATTATTGTAGCATGACTATTTTGAAAAAAAAAAAATCATTAAAAATATTTTTACTCTCAGGTTTGTATTACTTCTTAATATTCATAGATATTTTCAGAAGTAGCAGTTAAATGAGGATGATCCATGTGTGAACATATTCTATAAATTTCATCTAACTAATTGCTGTAGTTTTTATAATATTAACTTTTTAGTGCGGACATGTCAATAAATGGAATGTGGAACGCCCATTCTTTAGATGCAATTATTACATTAGACTTACAACTATCGATACTGCATTTCATAAACAATCAAATGTCATTATTACCACCAATTACATCTTCATTACTATCACAAGTTATAATTTGATCTAACAGTACTAAAGATTACACTGTAAACATCGTTGGAATCATTAACGTTTAAAAAAAATAGTCTTGACTTGAACACAATAATACACTGCTTTCCCTATTTCAAATCTTTGTTAAATGGAGATCGTAATGTACCTACATATATGTACTTTCCGTCTTTGAAGGTTTTTTTAACTTCAGTAAAGGGGTTGTGAAGATACATTTGTTTCTGTGAACAGACATCCAAAAGCCGATATATCAGTTTTGCGACATCATGAACATTACTCTGAACCGATATATCGGCTCTGTAGTCCCATTGGGTTAAGCAGCATCAGAAACATTATGTCATAGTTAATTCATCATCATCAAATAGCATGTCTTGAACAGAACTTTGTCACCTTAATAGTACTTTGAAATTTCTCTCTCTTTTAGGCCAGTTGCCCTGCCTCTGCAGCTATCATGCTCAAACTATCAGTTACATCCTGAATCCATCTTCTCCATGGTCTTCCTCTTCTCCTCTTTGCTGGGATGCCACCTTCCATGATGGTTTCCTCCAGCTCTTTATGTTTTTTTATATGTCCAGAATACTTCAATTTTCTCATTCTTTTTTGCAGCATCAGCCAGTTTTCTTTGATTTTGAGTTCTTTCTGGATAGATATATTTGTTCTCTTCTCTATCCATGATATATATGCGGACTCTTCTGTAACACTTATATTCAAAAGCAGATATATGTTTTTCCACCGCCTTATTAAATGTCCATGCTTCACACCCATATGTTGCCACTTGGAATATGTATGCTCTTAGTGTTTAAGATAATTGTCTGCAGAAACTACTAGTGCAAGATAACATGTACAGTCACATACTCAGAGATATATTAAAGTAGTGATATATTGCTCTTGATGGAGTAAACAAGAAGAAAATTATCAATGCAGTTGATACTTTAAAATTTCATTTAGTGTAATTTTAAAATGACTTACTATTTATTCTCTGCTTTAAATTGTTTACATCAGCAATAACTGACATAGCAACAGAGCATTCTGGCAATCAACAAACTACAGCAGGATTTGCTTCTGCAACTCTACCAACTAGAAGACTACCAAGTAAGTTTTGAACAAAATGTATAACAGTAGAGACTAGTATTGTTATTTTGAACTATATTTTCTAATTGTATAAGATCGTTGCAAATTTAATGTTCAAATTTCTATTGATCTATCTTCAAAATCAGTGAACGTCTTCTTTGAACACTCCATATCAACCACTTGTTAACCACTGTGTGTGATTTGTATATCGTCTGAGCCTATGAGCAATAGTAAGTTGTGCCAAGTAAGCCAGTGATCTGATTTCTACTATGCTTTTTATTTACTAGGGTAGCTTCCTAGGTCCTACATCAGTCACCTCTCAGACATGTCTTGTAGGTTGCAGTGGTGCTATTCTTTGCTTACCTTGTGAGCCCTAGCACCACATGGGTGAAATCAGTGAATAAAAACAAATATAATCAAAGTGACCTTTATTAACATCCACATTGAGAAGATATTGACAATAACGTTTTTAGAAACGAATTTTGGGAAATCAATACTAGATTCATATATAAAACTAAGAAGACAGCAAAACAAACAAAAATACTCTGCAACAGTTGCAATTCTTTTTTTTCTGATGTTTAGATGACTTAAAGATATTTCTGATAATTGCTGACTACAATACATTTACAACTTTAAAAAGTACACATATAGAAAATGTAATTCTCAAAATAATTAAATCAAGAATTATGGCATGCAAAGAATATGTTTATTTACATTGGAAGACTTCTCTATAAAAATGAGAAATGTATTGGGTTTTTTTAGCAAAAAATAATTCGTCTCAATTTTGTTTGATTTAAAAAATGACTATGGGTTAAAATATCAATTTTTAAAAGTAATTTAAATCTCTGTCAGTTTAAGATCATTGATTTAGTGAAGGACCACATAAGGTATGCAAAACAGCAGCATTTAGAACTGTTTACGCCGTGTGGTGCCGGCCATAGGAAGCAAAGAATAGTACCACTGTGACCTACAATGCATGTCGTAAGAGGCGACTATGTAGGCACTAGGATGCTACCCTAATAAAAACAAAGCATCACAGAAATCAGATGTGCTTGTCTACTTGTAGGCGCATAACTTGGACAACGTACAATCACTCTTAGACTCAGATCACATACAAATCACACAGAGTGGTTGACAGGTGATCGATATGGAGCAATCGAAGAAGAAGCAGAAGAACTGTTCAAAAAAGCATACATGAACAATAAATGATTTAAAACAAAATAGTAGAACAGTTATGTATACTGAATATGTTTTATTCATGAATATAATATGTTGTGTAATAAATAACGATTTAATTCTGATCACAATATAGTTTACAGAGAAACAGGTACTGATGTGGTTCTAATGCTAGATTCATCAGTTGATGACCTCTACTTTGGATGGATGAAATCTTTTGTGAGAGATTTTATTTTACAACTAAACATTGATTCTGGTGAATGGAGAATTGGTGCTTTGACCTTTGATTCTGAAGTTAGAGCTAATTTCCATTTGAACAGGTTGGTGGTTTGATCTGTTTTTCTATATACTTTTATTGAGAAGGTTTATTTATTGATGCTACAAATGTACACTTTGCTACTAGAGAATATTATTTAAAAAACAAAAATTGTATTCTCAAGTAAAACTGTTATTACCAGTTTCTTGTAATATTTCTTTATAATTGTTTGTGGATAATATAAAAAATAATATAACATATGAAAGTTTGTTTTTAATATGACAGTCTGTGAAATAATATGATAAAATAGGATAATAATTCAGAATGATAAGTTTACATGATATGATGGAATGAATAAAATGTTAGTAATGAATGCAGTTGAGCATCAGCATCAAGATGTAGGACACCCACCCACATCATAATGAGTTTTCAAACTGTCACATGTAACAAATATAATTTTTTATCTTTAGGTATAGTTATCAAGATGAAACTGTCGAGGCTGTAGAAAGTCTTAGAAACCGGCGGATTAGTGGTCGCCCTGATGTTGCAGCTGCCTTTGATTATGTTTGGAGCGTAATGTTCACTAGTAATAATGGTGACAGATCCAAAGCCAGAAATTTTGTAATTTTTATTACAGGTAATGTGCCCTGTTTTATAATTTGCAACACCAGATAGTGCAGACAATTTGTGGTGGTTCTCACTACTGTGTGTTGTTTAGTATACATTGAAACGTAGAAGTGTGCTTGCAAAAGACAGCAAATATTGTTTGTTTGAAAAGCAGAAGTAGTTAAGCTAATTAAACCTTTGAATAAAATACATACATAATAAAATGTTTCCATCACAATAATCAATGATTGTAAATTAAACATAAATGTGTCACAATATGTACAAGTACATCTGTAGGTATTCTTCAATGTGAAAATTTCATTGCATATGGTATATTTACCATTATGGTTGTAGAACTACCATTTTACTTCATCCTATATATAGAAACGTTTTTTTTAAAATGAAATTACAGACAACTGTTTTATTGCATCTCTAAATTCTCTAAATCCTTTTGAACAAAATAGAAGCAAGTGATTTGATTTTGTTAGATGAATTCATGATAGAATAGAAATATAATTTTAATGCAACATTGAAATTGAATTTTTAACATTCAACTGCATCGTTCCTTTCATCTTAGGGAATGAGAGAAGTTTGAACAGTAAACAAAGCTATGCTGCTGCTAATCGTCTGAAAAGTGTTGTTGCTGGTATCTACACAATTGGTCTCAATGTTAGAGACAGCACAGAGATTGATGAAATTAGCTCTAAGCCACTTGATGAATTCAAAAAACTCATCAGTAGTGAAGATCAGTTGAGAGAACTACCTGTTGTCTACAAATACAGTATGAGCTGTAAGTGTCATATAATTTGTAACTGTAATAATTAAATTAATACATAGTTTCAGTAAGAATAAATTCAGTTTGAAATCAGATTTACATGAACATTTTCTATATATAAAGTTGTCTGACTATTTCTAAACCTATTGTTCTGATAATGGGTTGGCGTATTAATGCAATTTAATTTTGACAGATTATAAAAGAAATTGATTGAAAATGTTAAAAATATATTTTCATTCCTTGGTTTTAAAAAAATATGTGCATTGATGTTTAAACTGACAATATACTGTTTAAAGACAAAACTGAAACACTGAAATATAACTATGGACAAATTATTTAGAGCTGCTAAAAATAATCAATAAAATCAGAAGAAAAGTGGGATCCTTGCAGGTGCTACAATATATTACGAAGGAACAGGTCAAATGGTTCAGACATGCATCAAGGTTACCACAAGACATTCTTCCACAAAAAGTACTAGCACTCAGATACAACAGCGACCCAGAGAACTACATTAAATGATGAATTGATTGAATATCCTAGGCTTTAAGTTCCACCTTGTACAAAACACATAAGAGGTTCGCTCCAGGTGTCTCTTTTTCGACCTGACGCCAAAAGGCAAACAGGATTAGAAAATAAATAGGTAGAAAATAATAGTAATACTGAGAGTTTTTAAAAATTTAATCAGATACAAAGAATAGATGCTCAGCATCTTGGACGACATATTGTATTAACCCTTTCGCTCTGTATTATTTTGACCTCTGGACGCATTTATTTTGCGATTTAAATTTAACATTTAAGTAGTTTAAACCTTTATAACTCTAGTACTGTTTCTCTAAAGTATGGCATATTATATATTAAATTGTTGCTAATTGGATGTGGAATACATTAATATAATAATACTTCACATCAGGTGATATACGTTGGACAAAATTAGATTATTGTAGCATGACTATTTTGAAAAAAAAAAAATCATTAAAAATATTTTTACTCTCAGGTTTGTATTACTTCTTAATATTCATAGATATTTTCAGAAGTAGCAGTTAAATGAGGATGATCCATGTGTGAACATATTCTATAAATTTCATCTAACTAATTGCTGTAGTTTTTATAATATTCACTTTTAGTGCGGACATGTCAATAAATGGAATGTGGAACGCCCATTCTTTAGATGCAATTATTACATTAGACTTACAACTATCGATACTGCATTTCATAAACAATCAAATGTCATTATTACCACCAATTACATCTTCATTACTATCACAAGTTATAATTTGATCTAACAGTACTCAAGATTACACTGTAAACATCGTTGGAATCATTAACGTTTAAAAAAAAAGTCTTGACTTGAACACAATAATACACTGCTTTCCCTATTTCAAATATTTGTTAAATGGAGATCGTAATGTACCTACATATATGTACTTTCCGTCTTTGAAGGTTTTTTTAACTTCAGTAAAGGGGTTGTGAAGATACATTTGTTTCTGTGAACAGACATCCAAAAGCCGATATATCAGTTTTGCGACATCATGAACATTACTCTGAACCGATATATCGGCTCTGTAGTCCCATTGGGTTAAGCAGCATCAGAAACATTATGTCATAGTTAATTCATCATCATCGAATAGCATGTCTTGAACAGAACTTTGTCACCTTAATAGTACTTTGAAATTTCTCTCTCTTTTAGGCCAGTTGCCCTTCCTCTGCAGCTATCATGCTCAAACTATCAGTTACATCCTGAATCCATCTTCTCCATGGTCTTCCTCTTCTCCTCTTTGCTGGGATGCCACCTTCCATGATGGTTTCCTCCAGCTCTTTATGTTTTTTTATATGTCCAGAATACTTCAATTTTCTCATTATTTTTTGCAGCATCAGCCAGTTTTCTTTGATTTTGAGTTCTTTCTGGATAGATATATTTGTTCTCTTCTCTATCCATGATATATATGCGGACTCTTCTGTAACACTTATATTCAAAAGCAGATATATGTTTTTCCACCGCCTTATTAAATGTCCATGCTTCACACCCATATGTTGCCACTTGGAATATGTATGCTCTTAGTGTTTAAGATAATTGTCCACAGAAACTACTAGTGCGAGATAACATGTACAGTCACATACTCAGAGATATATTAAAGTAGTGATATATTGCTCTTGATGGAGTAAACAAGAAGAAAATTATCAATGCAGTTGATACTTTAAAATTTCATTTAGTGTCATTTTAAAATGACTTACTATTTATTCTCTGCTTTAAATTGTTTACATCAGCAATAACTGAAATAGCAACAGAGCATTCTGGCAATCAACAAACTACAGCAGGATTTGCTTCTGCAACTCTACCAACTAGAAGACTACCAAGTAAGTTTTGAACAAAATGTATAACAGTAGAGACTAGTATTGTTATTTTGAACTATATTTTCTAATTGTATAAGATCGTTGCAAATTTAATGTTCAAATTTCTATTGATCTATCTTCAAAATCAGTGAACGCTTCTTGAACACTCCATATCAACCACTTGTTAACCACTGTGTGTGATTTGTATATCGTCTGAGCCTATGAGCAATAGTAAGTTGTGCCAAGTAAGCCAGTGATCTGATTTCTACTATGCTTTTTATTTACTGGGTAGCTTCCCTAGGTCCTACATCAGTCACCTCTCAGACATGTCTTGTAGGTTGCAGTGGTGCTATTCTTTGCTTACCTTGTGAGCCCTAGCACCACATGGGTGAAATCAGTGAATAAAAACAAATATAATAAAAGTGACCTTTTTTAACATCCACATTGAGAAGATATTGACAATAACGTTTTTAGAAACGAATTTTGGGAAATCAATACTAGATTCATATATAAAACTAAGAAGACAGCAAAACAAACAAAAATACTCTGCAACAGTTGCAATTCTTTTTTTTCTGATGTTTAGATGACTTAAAGATATTTCTGATAATTGCTGACTACAATACATTTACAACTTTAAAAAGTACACATATAGAAAATGTAACTCTCAAAATAATCAAATCAAGAATTATGGCATGCAAAGAATATGTTTATTTACATTGGAAGACTTCTCTATAAAAATGAGAAATGTATTGGGTTTTTTTAGCAAAAATAATTAGGTCTCAATTTTGTTTGATTTAAAAAATGACTATGGGTTAAAATATCAATTTTTAAAAGTAATTTAAATCTCTGTCAGTTTAAGATCATTGATTTAGTGAAGGACCACATAAGGTATGCAAAACAGCAGCATTTAGAACTGTTTACGTCTGTGTGGTACCGGGCCGCTAGGGAAGCAAAGAATAGTACCACTGTGACCTACAATGCATGTCGTAAGAGGCGACTGATGTAGGCACTAGGGATGCTACCCTAATAAAAACAAAGCATCACAGAAATCAGATGTGCTTGTCTACTTGTAGGCGCATAACTTGGACAACGTACAATCACTCTTAGACTCAGATCACATACAAATCACACAGAGTGGTTGACAGGTGATCGATATGGAGCAATCGAAGAAGAAGCAGAAGAATTGTTCAAAAAAGCATACATGAACAATAAATGATTTAAAACAAAATAGTAGAACAGTTATGTATACTGAATATGTTTTATTCATGAATATAATATGTTGTGTAATAAATAACGATTTAATTCTGATCACAATATAGTTTACAGAGAAACAGGTACTGATGTGGTTCTAATGCTAGATTCATCAGTTGATGACCTCTACTTTGGATGGATGAAATCTTTTGTGAGAGATTTTATTTTACAACTAAACATTGATTCTGGTGAATGGAGAATTGGTGCTGTGACCTTTGATTCTGAAGTTAGAGCTAATTTCCATTTGAACAGGTTGGTGGTTTGATCTGTTTTTCTATATACTTTTATTGAGAAGGTTTATTTATTGATGCTACAAATGTACACTTTGCTACTAGAGAATATTATTTAAAAACAAAATTGTATTCTCAAGTAAAACTGTTATTACCAGTTTCTGGTAATATTTCGTTATAATTGTTTGTGGATAATAAAAAAAAATAATATAACATATGAAAGTTTGTTTTTAATATGACAGTCTGTGAAATCATATGATAAAATAGGATAATAATTCAGAATGATAAGTTTACATGATATGATGGAATGATAAAATGTTAGTAATGAATGCAGTTGAGCATCAGCATCAAGATGTAGGACACCCACCCACATCATAATGAGTTTTCAAACTGTCACATGTAACAAATATAATTTTTTATCTTTAGGTATAGTTATCAAGATGAAACTGTCGAGGCTGTAGAAAGTCTTAGAAACCGGCGGATTAGTGGTCGCCCTGATGTTGCAGCTGCCTTTGATTATGTTCGGAGCGTAATGTTCACTAGTAATAATGGTGACAGATCCAAAGCCAGAAATTTTGTAATTTTTATTACAGGTAATGTGCCCTATTTTATAATTTGCAACACCAGATAGTGCAGACAATTTGTGGTGGTTCTCACTACTGTGTGTTGTTTAGTATACATTGGAGCGTAGAAGTGTGCTTGCAAAAGACAGCAAATATTGTTTGTGTGAAAAGCAGAAGTAGTTAAGCTAATTAAACCTTTGAATAAAATACATACATAATAAAATGTTTCCATCACAATAATCAATGATTGTAAATTAAACATAAATGTGTCACAATATGTACAAGTACATCTGTAGGTATTCTTCAATGTGAAAATTTCATTGCATATGGTATATTTACCATTATGGTTGTAGAACTACCATTTTACTTCATCCTATATATAGAAACGTTTTTTTTAAAATGAAATTACAGACAACTGTTTTATTGCATCTCTAAATTCTCTAAATCCTTTTGAACAAAATAGAAGCAAGTGATTTGATTTTGTTAGATGAATTCATGATAGAATAGAAATATAATTTTAATGCAACATTGAAATTGAATTTTTAACATTCAACTGCATCGTTCCTTTCATCTTAGGGAATGAGAGAAGTTTGAACAGTAAACAAAGCTATGCTGCTGCTAATCGTCTGAAAAGTGTTGTTGCTGGTATCTACACAATTGGTCTCAATGTTAGAGACAGCACAGAGATTGATGAAATTAGCTCTAAGCCACTTGATGAATTCAAAAAACTCATCAGTAGTGAAGATCAGTTGAGAGAACTACCTGTTGTCTACAAATACAGTATGAGCTGTAAGTGTCATATAATTTGTAACTGTAATAATTAAATTAATACATAGTTTCAGTAAGAATAAATTCAGTTTGAAATCAGATTTACATGAACATTTTCTATATATAAAGTTGTCTGACTATTTCTAAACCTATTGTTCTGATAATGGGTTGGCGTATTAATGCAATTTAATTTTGACAGATTATAAAAGAAATTGATTGAAAATGTTAAAAATATATTTTCATTCCTTGGTTTTAAAAAAATATGTGCATTGATGTTTAAACTGACAATATACTGTTTAAAGACAAAACTGAAACACTGAAATACAACTATGGACAAATTATTTAGAGCTGCTAAAAATAATCAATAAAATCAGAAGAAAAGTGGAATCCTTGCAGGTGCTACAATATATTACGAAGGAACAGGTAAAATGGTTCAGACATGCATCAAGGTTAACACAAGACATTCTTCCACAAAAAGTACTAGCACTCAGATACAACAGCGACCCAGAGAACTACATTAAATGATGAATTGATTGAATATCCTAGGCTTTAAGTTCCACCTTGTACAAAACACATAAGAGGTTCGCTCCAGGTGTCTCTTTTTCGACCTGACGCCAAAAGGCAAACAGGATTAGAAAATAAATAGGTAGAAAATAATAGTAATACTGAGAGTTTTTAAAAATTTAATCTGATACAAAGAATAGATGCTCAGCATCTTGGACGACATATTGTATTAACCCTTTCGCTCTGTATTATTTTGACCTCTGGGCGCATTTATTTTGCGATTTAAATTTAACATTTAGGTAGTTTAAACCTTTATAACTCTAGTACTGTTTCTCTAAAGTATGGCATATTATATATTAAATTGTTGCTAATTGGATGTGGAATACATTAATATAATAATACTTCACATCAGGTGATATATGTTGGACAAAATTAGATTATTGTAGCATGACTATTTTGAAAAAAAAAAAATCATTAAAAATATTTTTACTCTCAGGTTTGTATTACATCTTAATATTCATAGATATTTTCAGAAGTAGTAGTTAAATGAGGATGATCCATGTGCGAACATATTCTATAAGTTTCATCTAACTAATTGCTGTAGTTTTTATAATATTAACTTTTTAGTGCGGACACGTCAATAAATGAAATGTGGAACACCCATTCTTTAGATGCAATTATTACATTAGACTTACAACTATCGATACTGCATTTCACAAACAATCAAATGTCATTATTACCACCAATTACATCTTCATTACTATCACAAGTTATAATTTGATCTAACAGTACTAAAGATTACACTGTAAACATCGTTGGAATCATTAACGTTTAAAAAAAAAAAGTCTTGAATTGAACACAATAATACACTGATTTCCCTTTTTCAAATCTTTGTTAAAGGGAGATCGTAATGTACCTACATATATGTACTTTCTGTTTTTGAAGATTTCTTAACTTCAGTAAAAGGGTTGTGAAGATACATTTGTTTCCGTGAACAGACATCCAAAAGCCGATATATCGGTTTTGCGATATCATGAACATTACTCTGAACCGATATATCGACTCTGTAGTCCCATTGGGTTAAGCAGCATCAGAAACATTATGTCATAGTTAATTCATCATCATCAAATAGCATGTCTTGAACAGAACTTTGTCACCTTAATAGTACTTTGAAATTTCTCTCTCTTGTAGGCCAGTTGCCCTGCCTCTGCAGCTATCATGCTCAAACTATCAGTTACATCCTGACTCCATCTTCTCCATGATCTTCCTCTTCTCTTCTTTGCTGGGATGCCACCTTCCATGATGGTCTCCTCCAGCTCTTCATGTTTCTTTATATGTCCAGAATACTTCAATTTCTCATTCTTTTGCAGCATCAGCCAGTTTTCTTTGATTTTGAGTTCTTTCTGGATAGATATATTTGTTCTCTTCTCTATCCATGATATATATGCGGACTCTTCTGTAACACTTATATTCAAAAGCAGATATATGTTTTTCCACCGCCTTATTAAATGTCCATGCTTCACACCCATATGTTGCCACTTGGAATATGCATGCTCTTAGTGTTTAAGATAATTGTCTGCAGAAACTACTAGTGCAAGATAACATGTACAGTCACATACTCAGAGATATATTAAAGTAGTGATATATTGCTCTTGATGGAGTAAACAAGAAGAAAATTATCAATGCAGTTGATACTTTAAAATTTCATTTAGTGTAATTTTAAAATGACTTACTATTTATTCTCTGCTTTAAATTGTTTACATCAGCAATAACTGACATAGCAACAGAGCATTCTGGCAATCAACAAACTACAGCAGGATTTGCTTCTGCAACTCTACCAACTAGAAGACTACCAAGTAAGTTTTGAACAAAATGTATAACAGTAGAGACTAGTATTGTTATTTTGAACTATATTTTCTAATTGTATAAGATCGTTGCAAATTTAATGTTCAAATTTCTATTGATCTATCTTCAAAATCAGTGAACGTCTTCTTTGAACACTCCATATCAACCACTTGTTAACCACTGTGTGTGATTTGTATATCGTCTGAGCCTATGAGCAATAGTATGTTGTGCCAAGTAGGCCAGCGATCTGATTTCTACTATACTTTTTTCTTACTAGGGTAGCTTCCCTAGGTCCTACATCAGTCACCTCTCAGACATGTCTTGTAGGTTGCAGTGGTGCTATTCTTTGCTTACCTTGTGAGTCCTAGCACCACATGGGTGAAATCAGTGAACAAAAACAAATATAATCAAAGTGACATTTATTAACATCCACATTGAGAAGATATTGACAATAACATTTTTAGAAACGAATTTTGGGAAATCAATACTAGATTCGTATATAAAACTAAGAAGACAGCAAAACAAACAAAAATACTCTGCAGCAGTTGCAATTCTTTTTTTCTGATGTTTAGATGACTTAATGATATTTCTGATAATTGCTGACTACAATACATTTACAACTTTAAAAAGTACACATATAGAAAATGTAATTCTCAAAATAATTAAATCAAGAATTATGGCATGCAAAGAATATGTTTATTTGCATTGGAAGACTTCTCTATAAAAATGAGAAATGTATTGGGGTTTTTTAGCAAAAAATTATTTCACCTCAATCTTGTTTCATTTAAAAAATGACTATGGGTTAAAATATGAATTTTAAAAAGTAATTTAAATCTCTGCCAGTTTCAGATCATCGATTTAGTGAGGGACCACATAAGGTGTGCAAAACAGCAGCATTTAGAACTGTTTACGCCTGTGTGGTGCCTGGCCAAGGAAGCAAAGAATGGTACCACTGCAACCTACAATGCATGTCGTAAGAGACGACTAATGTAGGCACTAGGGATGCTACCCTAGTAAAATAAAAGCATCACAGAAATCAGATGTGCTTGCCTACTTGTAGGCGCATAACTGGGACAACGTACAATCACTCTTAGACTCAGATCACATACAAATCACACAGAATGGTTGACAGGTGATCGATATGGAGCAATCGAAGAAGAAGCAGAAGAATTGTTCAAAAAAGCATACATGAACAATAAATGATTTAAAACAAAATAGTAGAACAGTTATGTATACTGAATATGTTTTGTTCATGAATATAATATGTTGTGTAATAAATAACGATTTAATTCTGATCACAATATAGTTTACAGAGAAACAGGTACTGATGTGGTTCTAATGCTAGATTCATCAGTTGATGACCTCTACTTTGGATGGATGAAATCTTTTGTGAGAGATTTTATTTTACAACTAAACATTGATTCTGGTGAATGGAGAATTGGTGCTTTGACCTTTGATTCTGAAGTTAGAGCTAATTTCCATTTGAACAGGTTGGTGGTTTGATCTGTTTTTCTATATACTTTTATTGAGAAGATTTATTTATTGATGCTACAAATGTACACTTTGCTACTAGAGAATATTATTTAAAAAACAAAAATTGTATTCTCAAGTAAAACTGTTATTACCAGTTTCTTGTAATATTTCTTTATAATTGTTTGTGGATAATAAAAAAAAATAATATAACATATGAAAGTTTGTTTTTAATATGACAGTCTGTGAAATCATATGATAAAATAGGATAATAATTCAGAATGACAAGTTTACATGATATGATGGAATGATAAAATGTTAGTAATGAATGCAGTTGAGCATCAGCATCAAGATGTAGGACACCCACCCACATCATAATGAGTTTTCAAACTGTCGCATGTAACAAATATAATTTTTTATCTTCAGGTATAGTTATCAAGATGAAACTGTTGAGGCTGTAGAAAGTCTTAGAAACCGGCGGATTAGTGGTCGCCCTGATGTTGCAGCTGCCTTTGATTATGTTCGGAGCGTAATGTTCACTAGTAATAATGGGGACAGATCCAAAGCCAGAAATTTTGTAATTCTTATTACAGGTAATGTGCGCTGTTTTATAATTTGCAACACCAGATAGTGCAGACAATTTGTGGTAGTTCTCACTACTGTGTGTTGTTTAGTATACATTGGAGCATAGAAGTGTGCTTGCATAAGACAGCAAATATTGTTTTTGTGTGAAAAGCAGTTAAGCTAATTAAACCTTTGAATAAAATACATTCATAATAAAATGTTTCCATCACAATAATCAATGATTGTAAATTAAACATAAATGTGTCACAATATGTACAAGTACATCTGTAGGTATTCTTCAATGTGAAAATTTCATTGCATATGGTATATTTACCATTATGGTTGTAGAACTACCATTTTACTTCATCCTATATATAGAAACATAAAAAAAAAAATGAAATTACAGACAACTGTTTCATGGCATCTCTAAATCCTCTAAATCCTTTTGGACAAAATAGAAGCAAGTGATTTGATTTTGTTAGATGAATTCATGATAGAATAGAAATATAATTTTAACGCAACATTGAAATTGAATTTTTAACATTCAACTGCATCGTTCCTTTCATCTTAGGGAATGAGCGAAGTTTGAACAGTAAACAAAGCAATGCTGCAGCTAATCGTCTGAAAAGTGTTGTTGCTGGTATCTACACAATTGGTCTCAATGTTAGAGACAGCACAGAGATTGATGAAATTAGTTCTAAGCCACTTGATGAGTTCAGAAACCTCATCAGCAGTGAAGAACAACTAAGAGAACTTCCTGGTGTCTTCAAATACAGTATGAATTGTAAGTGTCATATAATGTGTACCATAATAACTATATTAAAACTTTAGTAGCAGTAACAATAGATTTATTTCAAAACCAAAACTATATTAACAACAAGTTCTTTGAAAAAATATTTAAAAAAATATTTTTCTGCTATTCGGTTAATGTAGTATAAATATGTTTATTAACATAATTTAATTTTCACACATCATATTAGAAATTGATTGAATGTTTAGAAAATATATTTTAATTTCTTGGTTTGAAAAAAATATTGTGCATTGACTTGTGCATAATTAGTACTTCAATCATATCATCAGCTGAATTGGAAACTTGATTGTTGAAAGACACAACACACTTATATAATGCAAATCAGTAAAGAAACTGATGTGTTATGAATATAAATATATAGAAAGAAAATTTCTCTTGTTTAGGAATGGTGTTACATTTGTTTTCACTTCACTATGTGTTCTGCACCTAGGACATTTCTTGTATTATACATCATCAGAAGAGATGCATATGCTTGGTTAATTTCATTGATTAAAATAATTGTCTACTGGAGCCACTAGCGCAAGAGAATATAAATGTAATAGTGAAGTCTCATATTTAGAGACACATTGAAGTAGTCATATTCTGCTCTTGATAGAGAAGAAGAAGATTGTTATGTAAGCAGCTGATACTTTAAAATATATAATACATTTAATTTCATACAATTTTAAAACGTTTTACCACTTACTATTTGTGCTTATCTGTTAATTTTTTACATCAGCAATAACTGAAATAGCTACAGAACATTCAGGCAATCAACAAACTACCATAGAATTTGCTCCTACAACTCTGCCACCTAGAAGACTGCCAAGTAAGTTTCGAACAAAATGTAAAATAGTAGAGACTAGTGTTTTTTTATTTTGATAAACATCATGCTGTTTTTGTAAGATCGTTTCAAATTAAATGTTCAAATTCCTTTTAATCTATCTTTGAAATCAATAAACAAAAACACTAAATTAATAAAAAATATCTTTATTGCAATCTACAGTGAGAGTTGAGGGATAATTATTTATAGAAAAGAATCATGGAGAGTTAATACAAGCATCATATGTAAAACTACAAAGGGCAACAAAACAAACACAAAAGTGCCTTGAAAAAATTGCAGCTCTTTTGTCCTGGTATTTTGAGCACTGAAACACATTCATGATAAATGTTGACTAAAAAATATATTTTAATTGTATAAATTTAAATATTGTAATCCTCAAATAGTTAAATTAAAATTATCGCATGTTAAGATTATGTTTTGTTATGTTGGAAGACTTCAGTATGAAGTTAGATATGTAATGTTTTTAGACAAAAAAACTTTGGAATAAGATTTGCTACACATTAAAAAAGGCTATAGATTTAAATGTTAATAAAAAATTTAGTCTAGATGTATTTTTTTGTGACAGTGCACAGAGTAAGTGAATGACCAAGTGATGTATGTGAAACAACAACATCAAAAATTGTTGAGAAGAAGCATAAATGAACAACTAATGATTTAAAACATAATAGCAGACAAATTTAGAATATTGAATATTTTCTGTTAATGTACAATTCTTTTTTATTCTTATCATAATATAGACTATCGAGAAACAGGTACTGATGTGGTTGTCATGCTAGACTCATCAGTTAATGACCTCTACTTTGGATGGATGAAATCTTTTGTGAGAGATTTTATTTTACAACTAAACATTGACTCTGGTGAATGGAGAATTGGTGCTTTGAACTTTGATTCTGAAGTTAGAGCTGATTTTAATTTGAACAGGTTAGTGGTTTAACCTTAGCCTCTTTATAATTTGATTAAGAAAGTTTATTTATTGATGCTACAAATGTACACTTTGCTACTAGAGAATATTATTTTAAAACAAATATCGTATTCTAAGGTAGAAGTTTTAGTAATATTTTTTTGTAAATTTGTTAAATCAAAGTTTGTCGATAATGTAATAAATAATAGGGCCTACAGTGAATTATGACAGTTTGCAAAATATTGCAGTTTGTGACAGGATGTGGCAAATTGTGACAATGGTTAACAAAGAGATGATTACCTTCTATGATAGAATCATTTTTTCTAGTGATCCCTAGGATTGCTGTTGGATCTATGTAGCTTGTGCAATACTTTTGGCGAGTGTCATGTCTCATTTATACAGAAATGGACCAAGCCATGTGAGGCAAAACTCATTGCAATGAAGTCATTCCTTTATCTTTATACCCTTTAGTTAGAATAATAAAATGTTATGAATGAATGCAATTGAGCATCAGCACCAGGATGTATGACTCCCCACCCATATCATTATGAGTTTTTAAACTTTCACATATAACAACTATAATTTTTTATCTTTAGGTATAGTTATCAAGATGAAGCTATTGAGGCTGTGAAAAGTCTTAGAAACCGGCGGATTAGTGGTCGCCCTGATGTTGCAGCTGCCTTTGATTATGTTCGGAGCATAATGTTCACTAGTACCAATGGTGACAGACCCAAAGCCAGAAATTTTGTAATTCTTCTTACAGGTAATTTGTTCTGTTTTATAATTTGCAACACTAGATAGTGCAGATAATTTGCAACACTAGATAATGCAGATCCCACAATTGTGTAATGTTTAGAGTATTTTTTATTGGAGAGTAGAATTTTGCTTGCGTTAGGACCGTAATTATTGTCAGTATGAAAAGTAGCAGGCATTAAACTGATTATCCATTTGAATCAAAGACATGATTCTTCTTCTTCTTTCTTCTTTTGTCAGCACACTGTTACCGGGTTGTTAACCCAGTGTCGTGGTTTTATGTATTTGTCTTGCGCTTCTCTGGTGACTTGTGTGATGGTTTTCTTAGTCACCTGGCAGAATTCAACTACGTTATCTATCCACCTTTTCTTCGGTCTTCCTCTCGCCTTCCTTCCTGATATTCTGTTAGGAATTATTATGATTGTTATTATATTCCCAGAAGCAGATAGCCACTCGCCTGGTGTTTGTATCAGTCTTACATTATTGCATATATTATGTTATTAGGAATCTTGTGTTGGTGTGCGTATTGCATTAGTGTAAGTCTTGTGATAGGGTAAGTCTTGTGATAGGGTAAGTCTTGTGTTAGTGTGAGTCTTGTGTTAGTGTAGGTCCTTTGTTAGTATAAGTCTTGTGTTAGTGCAAGTTTTGTGTTAGTATAAGTCTTGTGTTATTGTGAGATAAAAGATTTATTGAAGAATACATGCTCAGAGGTTTTGTGAGATAAGGAGTGCAAAAACAAAGATTGGATAACAACAGATACCCTTTATCTGATCAAAGAAAACAAAAAAGGAAAGCAGATCTAAACTGACGCAAAACTAGAGGTTCTAAAGCCTACAAGTTATATGGGGAATCCAACAAAAAAGGTTAAAAGAAACATAAGAAGGGATAAACACATAATTAATGAATTGTATTCCAGTCATCATCATTATCAATAAGCTTGTCCTGAGTATAACTTTGCCACCTTAATAGTCCTTCAGAATTTCTCTCTCTCATAGCCCAGATGTCCTGCCTCTGCAGTCATCATGCTCAAATCATCAGTTACATCCTGAATCTATCTTCTCGTGGTCTTCCTCTTCTCCTCTTTGCTGTGATGCCTCCTTTCATGTTGGTCTTCTCCAGCCCTTTATGTCGCTTTATATTTTCAAAATACTTCAATGTTTTCATTCTTATTTGTAGCATCAGCCAGTTTTTTTTTATTTTGAATTATTTCTGGATAGATCTATTTGTTCTCTTCTCTGTCCATGATATATGGTGAACTCTTCTGTATTTCAGTCACATTAGTCTATGATTATATAATTCAACATCTGTTTGTGTCCCAATATGTACAAGTAAATATGTAGTTCTTTTTCAATTTGAAATTTTGATTGCAGAAAGTATATTTGAAGCAACATTTGACTACAGAAAGTATATACTATAAGTTTTATTAGAATCTACAGATATTTCATGAGATGAAATGTTCTTTTAAATTCTTATGATAAAATAAAAGCAATTCATTTCAGATTGTTAGATGAATTCATGGTACAAAAGAAATACAATTTTAATACAATATTGAAATTGATTTTCAAACATTCAATATCATAATTCATTTGATCTTAGGTAATGAGAGAAGTTTGAACAGTAAACAAAGCAATGCTGCAGCTAATCGTCTGAAAAGTGTTGTTGCTGGTATCTACACAATTGGTCTCAATGTTAGAGACAGCACAGAACTTGATGAAATTAGCTCCAAGCCACTTGACAAGTTCAGAACGCTTGTCAGCGGGGAAGATCAACTGAGAGAACTTCCTGTTGTCTACAAATACAGCATGATTTGTAAGTATCCTATAATTTGTACTGTAATAATTAAATTAACCCTTTAACTACAAAATTTATTTTACATCTTGCCATGTCTACTTTGTAATGGATACTAAATTAGCCAGTATACTTGCTTTGCATCATCTTAAAAAATACTATAAGCCAGTATACCAGATCAGATGGGTGAAAGGGTTAAAATTTCGTATCAGTAAGAGTAGTCACAGTTGGAAACCAGTAATACATCAACAAAATGTTTTCTAATTGCTACAGTTTTCTAGATTTTCTAAATGTAAAGCTTATAATTTAATTTCTTGGCTAAAATAAATATTTTACATTGATGTATAAACAAAGTACTTTGCCATTGCTACATAGCTTGACTGCAGTCTTCACTTATATCCATAATTCATTGATGTTTGCATATTCAGTAATTTAATTTCACATTTTAGTTTGAAAACAAATTGGACATTTTTTTGGTATATTATATACTTCAACCTTGTCAGCAACTGAACTGACAACTAGACTTTAGAAAAACACAACATACTGAAATATTGCAATACATAAAAGAAACTGGTGTTTTATATATATATAATTTCACTTCTTGTGCAAAAACGAGATAGATGTTTTGTCACTATTCGTAATTGTATACACACTAAGCAGTCTTGTAAAGTATGTGTAGCATGCCTATGAAAACATCCTTTCAGTGACATTTCTTGAACCTGGTGTTTTCCTTGTTAAAACTATGGGAATATTATTTATACCTGCTGAAACTTAATTACTGATAGTTCATTTATTTATTCAAGAGCAACATATATGGGCTCTGCATCTAGGACACATCTTTAGTTGGCACCAACAGCAAAGCTATATGCTTGTAATTAGTTACATTGTCTAAAATTAATTGTCTACAGAAACCACTAGTGCAAGATAACATGAATGTGCAAGCACAGTCTAATACTAAAAGACTTATGGAAGTAGGAATTTATTGATCCTGATTGAGTAGCAAAGAAAGCTATTGTTCCAGCTGATACTTTAAAATATATTTTGTATTCCATTTCATACAGTAATATCTTACTATTTGTGTTCTGATTTTATTTTTTTCCATCAGCAATAACTGAAATATCCACAGAGCATTCAGGCAATCAACAAACTGCCACAGGATTTGCTCCAACAACTCTACCAACTAGAAGACTACCAAGTAAGTTTTAAACAAAATGTATAATGGTAGAGACTGGTAATTTTTATTTTGAACTACATCTTGCCGATTGTATAAGATTATTGCAAATTAAAAGTTCAGATTCCTACCAATCTATGTTTGAAATCAGTAAACAAAAACAAATATAAAACGTTTCTTTACTGCAATCTACAGTGAGAGGTGAGGGATAAATTTTTTTGAGATAAGAAGCGTGGAAAGTCAATACGAGAATCATATGTAAAACTGAAGAGGACAAAACAAATGCGCTCTACTAAAGTTGCAGTTCTCCTTTCCTGATAATTGAAGCATTAAAAGACATTTGTGATATTTATTATTAAAAATATATTTGTAACTGTAAAAATTAAACATTTAAAATAAGCAGCTCTCAAAATAATTACAATAAAAATTACAGCTTGTGTAGAATACGTTTGCTTACATTGAAAGTGTTCTGTAGAAGAAATAAGAAATGCTTAGAATTTTTGGAAAACAAACATTTGATATACATTTTTTAATCATTTAAATAAAAAAGAAGGCTACGTAGTTAAATGTTAATTTCAAAAATGTAATCTAGAGCTCTATCAGTGTCAGTTCATTCAGTAAGTGAATGACCAAGTGATGTATGTGAAACAAGAACATCAAGAATTGTTGAGAAGAAGCATACATGAACAGTGAGTGATTTAAACAAAATAGCAGACAAATAAAGAATATTGAATATTTTCTGTTAATGTACAATTCTGTTTTATTCTGATCCCAATATAGACTATCTAGAAACAGGTACTGATGTGGTTCTAATGCTAGATTCATCAGTTGAGGACCTCTACTTTGGATGGATGAAATCTTTTGTGAGAGATTTTATTTTACAACTAAACATTGACTCTGGTGAATGGAGAATTGGTGCTTTGACCTTTGATTCTGAAGTTAGAGCTGATTTTCATTTGAACAGGTTAGTGGTTTAACCTTAGCTTCTTTATAATTTTATTGATTGATTGATTTTACCATCATTATTGCACTTCGGTGAGTTAGCATATGTGCTTTGATCTCTTTCTTACACAGGAAGATCTCAGTGACAGTGCACAAACTCCATAGCACTAACGTATGTAAATTAAAAGATGGTAAAGATATTTTGTAGGTATTTTATTTTAAACTTTTTTTTCTCTATTGAATGTAGCCAGGGCAGCATCGTTCCTGTGAGCTCTTCTTGATTTTGAACTGATAAGGGTACTTTTACCTGCTCAAATTTAACTCTCGCTTTACATTTTATCATCCATCTCTGATAGCACTAGGAACTTGATCTCACCTACACTGAGATCAGTGGTCTCTGAAAAAATATATCGATGCCTCCATGAGGGAGTGAACCAAGTTTTGTTTTTAACAACAAGCAAGCACCTAGCCTCTACGCTACAGAGACCCTCTTAATTTTATAATTTTATTGAGGTTTATTCATTGATGCTATAAATGTAGTCTTTGCTGCTATTTAATATTATTAAAAAACAAATATTATATTCTCGAGTAGTACTTTTATAAATATTTTCATGTAATATTTCTTTATCAGTGCTTGTGCATACTGTAATAAAATATACAATGCAATATGACTGTTTGTATAATATAGCAGTCTGTGACATGATGTGGCAAAAGATGATTATGTATCAGAAAGAGATGATTACATGCTAAGATATAATTATTTTTTCTAGCGATTCCTAGGATTGCTGTTGGATCTAAGGAGTGTTTGCATTACTCTTGACAGATGTCATGTCATTTTTGCATATATGAATCGAACTATGTGGTAAAACACAATGCAATGAAATAAATCCTTTATTTTTAGACTCTTTAGATAGAAGTGTAAAATGTTACTAATGAATGCAATTGAGCAACAGCATCAGGATGTATGACCCCTTTATTAGTTTTCAAACTGTCACACGTAACAACAATAATTTTCTATCTTTAGGTATAGTTATCAAGATGAAGCTGTTGAGGCTGTGGAAAGTCTTAGAAGCCGGCGGATTAGTGTTCGCCCTGATGTTGCAGCTGCCTTTGATTATGTTCGGAGCATAATGTTCACTAGTACCAATGGTGATAGACCACAAGCCAGAAATTTTGTAATTCTTCTTACAGGTAATGTGTTCTGTTTTATAATTTGCAACACCAGATAGTGCAGACACTTTTTAGTGGATCCCAGATTTCAATATTATGTTTGTTGTTTAGCATATTTTTTAATGGAGAATAAAGGTGTGCTTGCATAGGGCAGTATTTAATGTCAGTGGGAGAAGCAGAAGTTGCTAAACTGATTAAACTTTTATATCAAAGATATGATTAAGAAATTCTATTTAAGCCACATTAGTCTTCTTCTTTTCTCTAATCTTGTCTTGTCTTACAGCATCAGGATAAGTTGAGATTTCTAGAATAGATTTTTGTGTGCGCTTCATAAACAATGTGTTTCTTCACCTCTGTTATCTCGACAACAAACACACTAGTCTATGATTGTATAAGTACACAATATGTACAAGGACATTTATAGCTCATCTTCTATGTGAAAGTGTGATTCCAGATGTTTAATTAATCTTTAAGCTCTTAAAAATAAGATTCATTTCCAATGTATACAGAAATGGGATACACTTTTTTGCTGTTGCGGAGGACAACACATTTTTTACACTGTTGTTGTGTTTAGAGCAATGCTTCAAAGGAATCATTCCAAGTTTAAGGTGTGTTCATTTGTTGATGAGCTGATTGACTGTGGTAAAGCCAGTCACTAGCCAGAAAATGTATTCTATGACTCACAGCACAGATCAGGCATGTAGGCAGGATCCTCCATGGTTTATCAATAGTGCTTCACATCCAGAATGACACTAGGATAGGGCTGACATTCTACATGCCCTCATAGAGTGTGGCAGTAAAGAATATTTTCATCTAAATCAATCCATATCAACTACTAGATTACAATATCCTGGAATGAAGACTGGAGTGGCCAGAAAAGAACATCGCAAACGTTATATGAATAATTTCAACAATCAACATCAAACTGGTACAGTTAGTCACTGGACACTGTTGGAGATATTGTGAAAGAGATCAGAGCACCTTGGATACGTTTGAAGCGTAATAAAGACATTCCATACTGAAACTGAAACAGAAGTACCATTTGACTACAGCATATGTGTAGTATAAGCATTAGGTGAATTTACAGACATATGTTTCATATCATGTTCTGCTAAATCTTTATTGATAAAAAAGAAACAAATGATCTGAGATTGTTAGATGAATTCATAATAGAATAGAAATATGTTTTTAATGTGATATTGAAACTGATATTTAATCCTTCAACATTCTAATTCATTTAATCCTAGGCAATGAGAGAAGTTTGAACAGAGAGCAAAGCTATGCTGCTGCTAATCGTCTCAAAAGTACTGTTGCTGGTATTTACACTGTTGGTCTCAATGTTAGAGACAGCACAGAGATTGATGAAATTAGCTCTAAGCCACTTGATGAGTTCAGAATGCTTGTCAGTGGTGAAAATCAAATGAGAGAACTTCCTGTTGTCTACAAATACAGTATGATTTGTAAGTGTAATAGCTAAACTAAAACCTAGTAGCAGTAAGAGTAGAGTCAGTTTGAAACCAGATTTACACTAACAAGAAGTTTTCTGTTTTAAAGTTTTCTGGATTTTCTAAATGTAAAAAAATATATTTTCATTTTTTATTTGAAATAAATATTGTGCATTGATGTTTGCATATTCCATAATTAAACATCACATTTTAGTTTGAATAAATTTATTGTACTTTTACTTTTGTATTTTTAGTACTTTCTCCTTGTCATCAAACAAATTAACCCTTAGAACCCAGGCTCCCGATATTTAGGGATTGAATGTAAGCGGTATATACCCCGAGCTCCCGATATATTGGCCTGGGTATATTTTTTCTATTTTTTGTATTTTAAAATAAATTGTGTACAAATGTGACGTCAAACACACCCCACATGTTCTACATGATGTTGCAAGATGACAGATTCTGTTGTGTGGTTTTTTTGTCTTGATAAGATAATTAGTTAAGTATTTTCAGGTTGAAAGATATTAAAAATTTTTCGGAAATGGTCATTTTAAAAGTATAATAACAGAGTAAGCTGTTGAACTTGTTGTGAATGAATCTGAAGATGAAGTAGACTTAGAATGAGATTATTCTGATAAGGATATAGAAAGTGAGTTAGGTGATCATTTAGACGATGAAAAATTGTTTGAATGGATTTATAGTCAAGCTATATGTTCAATCTGAAGAAAAAACTACAAATACGAGAGCATTTGCAGCCGTACCCACATATTATATCTAATAAATTTTTAAGTTATTTTTCTGCAAATAGATAATAAGCAGGAATAACTGAGAAGATTGGGGCAAGTCAATAACAAATTATAGAGCACTTAAGTGTGCTAAATTATTGAGTTTTAATATAATTTTGATATGGACTGTTTTTGCTCAGGAGCACCGGGGAAGGGATTTTTAAGCTACAGGTGGTCAGGGTTTAAAGGGTTAACAACTAGACTGTTGAATGACACAATATACTGAAATTTTGTAATGCATAAAAGAAACTGGTGTGTTATATATATATTGTCACTTCTTGTGAAAATGAGATCGATATGTTGTAAGTAATCGTAATTGTTCTTCATCTCTTCTACAAACACTCCATATCGACGACTTGTTAACCTTTCTGTGTCATTTGTATGTCATCTGAGCCTAAGAACAATTGTACACTGTGCCAGTTATGCGTCTACATGTAGGCCAGCGCATCAGATGTCTGCAACACATTTTATTTACTAGGGCAGCTTCCCTAGGTCCTACATCAGTCATGCTGATGGATCAATCAGTTATGACATGCCTTGTAGGTCACAGTGATACTATTATTTGCTTACCTTGCGGGCCCCGGCAATGCATGGGTGTAATCATAATTGTTTACACACTATCAAGTTTTGTGAAGTATGCATTGTTTGCTTATGGAAACATGGTTTCAGTGACATTTCTTGAACCTACTATTGTTCATCTTTTAAATATCAATGTTTTAGTGCAGTCTCATGTTAAGAGACTAATGAAATAGTGATGTGTTGCACTTGATGAAGCAGACAAAGTAAGGTTTTTTACTCAGCTGATACTTGTATATGTATATGTATCAACTCAATTCCATACATTTTAAAATGTCTTACTAATTGTGTTCTGCTTTACTTTTTTACATCAGCAATAACTGAAATAGCCACAGAACGTTCAGGCAGTCAACAAACTGCAGCAAGATTTGATCCTACAACTCTACCACCTAGAAGACTGCCCAGTAAGTTTTGAACAAAATGTATGATGGTAAAGATAAGTTTTTTTGATTTTGACTTGCTGATTGTATATCTTGCTGATTGTGTATCATGCTGATTGTATAAGATCATTGCAAATTTCTATCAATCTAATCTAATTTTGAAGTTGAACTAATCTAATGTGAGCAAAAACAAATATAATCAAAATGGTTTCAATTTCCCTGCACAGAAAAAAGTGAAAGACAATATATTTAGGTAAAGATAACAATATATAGGAAATCAATATGAGTCAATGGAAGTCAATAGTTACACAACATTCAGGCAGTTAATGATAATGATCAATATATTTGATTTTTAACTGTATCTTACTAATTTTACAGACTCATGACTTATGAAGTGTTCAATTCCTGCCTACATACCTTTTAAAAATATAGTATTAAAATGTATTTTTAATATAAATAAAAACGTGTGCACAAATATACATATCTGAAAATTTTTTAAATCTTGTACATATTAGAATTACTTCTATGATGCTGCAGTTGAGATATTTTGTAAACATTTCATTCATTTAATTTTGTCTGTATTTTATATGATTTGCTCATTATGTCTTGTACCTAATTTTTATTTGAAGCAATAACTGAAAAAGCCACAAAGCCATTTGTCGTTCAAGAATTAGCCACAACCAATGCTCCTATAACTATTCAACCAAGCAGGCGGCCAAGTAAGTTATTTCTTCTGTATATATCTTGTGGAATTAAGACAGAAGAAGAGAAAAAAAATGGACGACATAAATATACAATAAAAGTAGCAGATGAAACATACTAAAGAAAGGTTGCGCACTTAGGTGTGCAAGACAGTAAGAAAAGGAGAATGGGATTGTAGAAATTTGATGTAAATTGACAACAGGGCTAAGAAAGGAGAAGGACATAAAAATATGGAGACACCGGTAAGATTCACTCATTCCTAATGAAAAACGAATACAACTAGATAGATTCGCTGCAGTGTAATAAGAATATATCTAAATCAAGTTTACACCTGTGAACATGATTCATTAGCTATCACTCTTCACCTTTGAGCTGTCACTGTGTTGTTTATGTTTGGTTGAGTAAATCATAGTCAAAAGCAGTCAGATTATAACAAATGATCTTGTATCAGCATTGAGAGAATTAATGATAATATATATATATATATATATATATGTAGTTGTTGAAGCTGATAAACCAAATAATGTTGCAGCACATATGACAATACAAACATATGATATTTGAAGAATATTTGGAATGACAGTGGATTAAATATTAGCAAAGATAAGACCATTTGTAAAAATGTAGGATACACAAATGTTGGTGCCAGTTTGTTTTTTTGTTTACCCATGGCAGAAGAGTCTATATTGTGGACCTAGGTGAATAAAAGAACATAAAGCTTTGTTCTACCAACAAACAAATAATTCATAGTTTTGTACAGGAAATACAAGTAACAGATGCAGCAATAGTACCTATGTCTTGTTGATAAACATTTAAAAAAATGAAATTTTACCTAACCAACTTAAAACTAGATATGCAAATATTTAAAGAATCTAAAACCAAACACATCAATGAACTTACACCATATTTAACACATTCACTACAGACTATGCCTGAATTCATTGTGAACAAATGAAATAAAACACATAAAACCCCATTATTAGAGGCACATAATTGAGCATAAAAGACAAAGAAGCATTGTGTACAGAAAATTTATATTTGATGATACATACTTGTGAGTAGAGACCAGATAATTCAAAACAAATATTCAGTAGCATTGGTTTTGCAATAAAGGCATGAAAAATATATGACTTTTCAAGGCAGCACTGCTTTTGATTTTTAGGGTCCTATTGATAAGCCGAATAGAATTTAGCAGTTAATTTAACTCACTCAATATTAACTGATGCAGCGTGCACCAAGATTGTCTTCTTCTCTTCCACCATTTACTTCTTTATAGAAGTGTTGGGGTGAAGCGTAGTGATCTTGTGTGTGCTTTTTTTAAGGCACTTTGTAAGCTGATATTCATGTTCGTAAAGTTGTTCTTGATGCCATCGCTCCATCTTTTGCATGGTCTTCCTCTTGCTTTGTACTCATTATACTTTTTCCGTGTTACTCTCTGTGGTAGGCAATACCAGGACATTCTTGTCAGGTGTCTAAACCATTTAAGGGGACTCTGGTCTTGAAACTTTTTTCGTTGCTTTGGTATTAATATAGAATTTGTATAACAATTTTGAAAGATTATGACTTAGAATAGTAGAAAAAATTAGTTTAAAAAGAAAAGTCAACGCGTTGCCATGGAAACAATACAAAATGGCCACCAAGCACAAATTTCAAATCCTAAGGCTCTGAAGTTAATGAATATAAATGAATTCTGTTTTCACTCTAAGGTGAGCAATTGTAATATCTACAAAATTACACATTCTTTTTAGGATATATTAAATATTACATTTTTATGAATTTTGTGTAAACACCCTCCAAAAACAGCTTTTTGACCAAATTTTGAGGGAATTTTTACCCAAAAATTTATAAAAATTAAATATTTAATATATCCTAAAAATCATGTGTAATATTTTAGATATTACAATTGCCACCTTAGAGTGAAAACAGAATTCATTTACATTCATTAGATTCAGAGCCTTAGGGATTTGACATTTTGTTTTTGGCGGCCATTTGTATTGTTTCCATGGCAACACTTTGACATTTTTTTTTACTAATTTTTTTCTATTATTCTAAGTCATACTCTTTCAAAATGCTTATACAAATTTTATATTAATATGAAAACAACGAAAATAGATTCTTGATTTTCAAGACCCGAATCCCCCCTTAATCTGTTGTTCTTTTATGAATTGCATGACTGCTTTCACATCCAGTCTTTTTCTGATTTCTTCATTTCTGATTTTGTCTCTTATTGTCCCACCTGCAGCTCTTATAAGACACCTCATCTCTGCAGTTATGATTTTCCGCTCATTAGCTGCTGTTATTGGCCATGTTTGACACTGGTAACATAGTGTTGACCAGAAAATCGTTCTTATGAGATTTGCTTTAGTTGTTAGCGGCATCTCTTTATTTGACAACAGTAGTGTTAACTGTCCCAGTACTTTGCACCATGATTGTCTATTTAATTAACACAACTACCATACACTAGGCCAAGCATTTGTCATGTAGAATAAGCACTAAATTTACATCAACGCATTCTGCTAAAATTTCTGGTTTTTATCTACAGCAAACATTTTATTTCAACATTATGGTCTGATCAGGAGTTTGGTAAAATTTTTTCATTGGATTAAATATGTATATATTTTTTAAGCTGTAAAATGTTATAAAAATTGTATTCAGCTACATTGATTTTTTCATTTCAGTAGTGAATGTGTTAAGCTACTATTGCTGTAGTCAACAAATAAACAATGTACCGGTATTAAGGGCTTCCAAAAACTCAAATAGACAAACATAGTATTTGAGAAACTTACCCTCATTTCTTACGACACCCATCGCCTGGCCTAGCAATTTGAGTGTCCTTACGAACAAAACTAGCGAGCCATTCAATGGAAGCTCTTAATACCTGTACACTGTTTATTTGTTGATCATATTCTTTGCCTCTGTTGCTTCCTCTGGGTTCTTGCAAAAAAACTCCTTGTTGTCATGTTGCTGTAGTCTGAAGACTGACAGAAGAATCGTAAAGAAGTAAAAATAGGCCAAGTAGGAACCACTATAATTTTAGCTACTTACATTTTTTATCATAGTGCTGTGAGTGAATGAATGGTAGAGATGAAATAACAATAGCAGCACAGAAGAAGTATGTGTGATCAATTACTGATTTAAAGAAATAAAGATCACAAAAATAGTGAATGTTATATATAATTTGTTTATGAATCTAATATGTTTTGTGATGCATACTTTCTTATATCTAACTATAATACAGAATTTAGTGAGACTGGAACAGATCTGATTATTATGCTAGACTCATATGTTGATGAACGTATCTTTGCCTGGATGAAATCTTTTGTGAGAGACTTTATTTTACAGCTGGATATTGATTCAGGTCAATGGAGGGTTGGTGCTTTAACTTTTGGTTCTAGAGCCAGAATTGATTTTCATTTGAACAGGTACTTAATACATAGACTAATATATTTATCAGCAATGTTGCAAGCTGAGATTTAGTTTTAGTGTTCATCAAGCTAGCCTCTAAAAAGTACAAGAAAACACTCAAGGATGCAACCATGTTTCTAAATCAGGATCAACCAACAAAAAGTGCCATCAAACTGTACATATCAGTTTCATTGTGACATGACATGTGACCTTGTTTCACAAAATGAAGCAGGGCTACCTTGCAGAAAAGCACTATCAAGGAAGTCGGAAATATGTTTGTAAGGCAAGGACAATGAAATATAATACACCTGCCACGAGTGTTGGGTTTGTTCAATTCAGTAAGAATGTAAATTTCAGACTTACATAGATTATGAAATCTTGTGAGCAAGGTTTTGTGCTTTGTAAAACTACCTTCAGCAAACATTGACAATGCAGCAGAGAATATCATTATAGTCATTGAATGCAAATGCTACAGAAGAGTACTTAGAATATCATGGACAGAGAAAAGAAAAACTCTTCTGTTCTGATGAATAGAATGATATTAAAGAGTGTTGGCCATTAAAGAGCATAAAATCAAGAACAATTAAATATTTCAAACACATCAAATGACATGAGTGCCCAGAGAAAATAATTTTGCAGGAATGGTGCCTGGAAGAAGAATAAGAGGAAGACCTAGAAGACAATGGGTGCAAGATGTCATTGACAGACTGAGAATAACTGCTGCTGATGCCGGCCAACTTGCACAGAACAAAGAGTTTTTCAGGACTGCTGTCATGGAACCAAGTTCCAGAAAGGACAAACTACTTGATGATAATGATGAAAACTACCTTACTTTGTGTTATATTTTACTTGTGATACTTAATTTTACTGCAGTCATTTTATTATCAATGTGCTTATATGAGAAAAGGAATAAATGTTGAACCAAGAAAATTAAATCTATCAAGCATATCAGTGGTCTGACCACAGATGGTAATGCTTGGAAGGACTGCAAACTTGTTCAAAGAACATCACATCTTGCTTGCTTTGCCTTGGTTTATTTTTGAGTCATGTTCATCTTATCATCTTTTTTCTACTGAAAATTCTAGCTGACTCATGCCAGTTCTCTATTTAAAAACTGCATCTGCAAAACGTTAATATTTGTTCCAATACTGTGTATTTTTTTGGGGTCACTTTGACTGTAAAAATGATAAACAAAACAAATTGTATCAGAGGCCTAAGGGGCTATTCAGGGCATATACATTGAAGTTTTCATGTCCAGAATACTAAGATGCTCAACTTTCCTTTTTCTATAGTGTTGTAATGTTTATTCTATTGTTTGCAAACCTCTAAGTTAGTCACCACTACAACTATTTCTTTTCTGGCTCGGACAGTAAACCCTCATTTACAAAATACACTAAAATATCATCATTTTGCAAACTCTTATTTACTGATTTCTAAGTAGCAAAAGTACAACTGCTTCTAATTTTCACTATTATTGATAAATCATCACTTTATTGAACGATAGGCTTTGCAAGTATGGCTGCTATAAAAAGCAGGTGAACAATGGATCAGGCTGATATTATAAGTCCCCTAAGAGAGAAAGGATGTGTACATGATTCAAGTAATAGTAATAAACTAAAACTAAACATCAATTTCTAACAAATTTATTTTTCACCTATTTTGTTCAAAGTAATACAACTTTGAATCATATTTTCATTCCATATCACAGTTATCTTATTCAGGTCATATCAAATTTATTTACAAAATTTAAAATAGAAAAAATTGTCCAGTATTTAAAATTTCTCTCTGAAGGTACAATTTCCAAGATGAAATCATTAGTGCATTTGATGCAATTAGAAATCAGCGTGCCAGTAGCAGGCCTGATGTTGCAAGTGCTTTTGATTATGTGAGACGCAGCATGTTCACAATCAACCATGGTGACAGACCACTTTCTAGAAACTTTGTAATTATGCTCACAGGTAATGGAAGTAACATATCAACTTAACTTATACAAACTTTGCAGGATTCGATCAGATTTACAGCGTAAGTTATGAGGCTTGAGAATCAAAACATCAGATAACAAATTAGTGTATATAAGTATTGCAAACATGCTCTTTGATGGGCAGGCAATCTCCATTATGATAGACTTGTCTATTAGTCAATAATGTAAATGTAATTTATTCATTGTAGTGCTCATTGACTGTCAATATTAATCAATATTTGTAAATCTACATATCTGCTTGATAGCAACTTTGGCAAAGCCCATCCATGATTTATCTATGTTTAGTCTGTTCCCTTTAGGCTTAGTTTTTGCCCTATGGATGCTGAATGTCAGACTTGACTTTGAAGTATGAACATGTTCTGGGTAGGCTTACTCTGTTATTCAGAACATGAGGGACTAAAAGGTATCTTATAGTTCAGCAGGACATGTGCCTAGTGCATCAAATAACTACATTCATTGTTGCATTCTTTGTACTTATTAGTCTTTCCATTTGCTGGTCATTAACTGTCAGAAAGTACCAATGTACACTCAGAGACATAGAGAATCAGAACTTGGTATAAAATAAGAAGCAGCCATTGTTCAAAGTTTATAACCACTGTGTTTATTAATTGCTGATAGATCTTTCTTATTTTTGGTGGCTATGTGAACTATGTGTTCTTTAAATGTTAGATTTACGTCAAATCCTACCCCTATATATTTAATAGAGCTAGCTCTTTCAATGTAAATTTACACTTAGTTTTACTATTGTCATTACTGTGTTGACTGCACAGTTGTCCATTGTAAACTAAGTTACAGTTATTTTAGATAGACTAAACATAAAAATAGATACATGTGACTGGAGCCAATGCAGATTATTTCAAATGTTATTACACATAATATAACACTGCACTCAACAATCTTTGGACATGCTATGAAAATGTTGTGTTGCAGCACATCATGAAAACTGGCAACATTATTGGAGCACTGGACATGGAAATTAAACAACTTAATAATATTGCATTTATCAATGTCAACAGCAAAACTGGTTAAAGCAGTAGAGACAGAAAGGTCTATACTCTGTGGTTATCTTTACAAATCTGTAAGCTACATAAAAAGAGAGATGGTAGACTATATAATGAAATATAAGTGTACACAATTTTATACGATAGTACCATTAAACCTGTGGGGAAAATTGAACTAAAACAGCAAGAATGCTTTGTTATTTTTTTTAATATTTGGCAGTGCCATCTACTATGTATTTTGTTGTATTTTGTATCTGCATGTGTCAGACTTATCTTTCTGCTATATTTTTATATTTATAGGAAATAGCAGAAGTTTTAACAGTGAACAAACCACCATTGCTTCAGATCGTCTCAAAGATACTGATGCTGTAATTTATACTATTGGTCTCAATTTTAAAGAAAGCAGAGAACTGGATGTGATTAGTTCTAAGCCAACTGATGAGCACAGATTTGTGATCAGTGGTGAAGAGGAGATAAGAAGAGTATCTGGCATTTACAAATACTCAATTGACAAAGGTAATCTTTCAAAAGAAAGAAATTATTGATGTTGATTCTCTCCTTCTTACTTGTTTTTCTTTCTTTCATATAACTTTATATTCATTCCATTACAAAGTATTCTTTATCTTTGAATTTGAGCAGCTCTTTTACTTCATGTATGTTAATTCTGTTTCTGTTGCTTTAATTATTCATTTGCCTAGAGGTCTGACAATTCAACAAGTTCTTAGCTTTCTGCACTGTCTTAAAATATCTCATTTATTGGAAGTATATTGTAGTTTAGAAGAAGCCGGAAAAAATCAAAGGACTGCTATTGTCCTTAGGGAAAACTGTGAAATCTCAAATTTGGTAGATACAATTGAAAACATGTATGACTTTGATAATCCCTTCTTTGATATATTGTTGTGCTCCTCTGCACACTCTCTGCACACTCTCTGCAAGCTGCTCAAAGCAAAATGACAAGCACATTTTCAAATATAAAAGTACTCATGAGAGTGAAGATTCAAGTATTCACACTTTGTCACAGAAGGTCTAGGTGAGATGAGCCAGTCAGATTATGGGAATGCTGGATAACTGTATCTCAAAATAGCTGATATATGACTTGATAGAAGGAACAACCAGTTGATGGAAGGAATAAAACGTTTCTAAGGTGCTCTTGAACTATCTCTTTGAAATAGACAATATATATTAGATATTCTGGTGCTGCAGAACACAAGAGGAACTCATGCAGCTGAGAATCAATGTAATGCTGAGGTGCAGAGAAAAGGTACCACAAAAGACAGAATGGACAACACTCACATGTCCAATCCTCATCATGCTTTCCCCCAGCCCATCCCATGGTAGGGGATTTTTAAAGGATTTGACTCTACAGTTATCTTTGCACATACCAGATAAGGGCACCAATACATGTCTGAGACTGTTGTCATCATTGTTTGTGATATACCAATATTATGATTTTTTATCTTTACACATTTAGAACTGTAACTCTCTAATACTACCAGACCACATTTGCAAAGGACATTTTTGGCATATAATATTAACTGCACATTTTTAGTAGTTTGTGCATGCTGATGTATATGTACATGTTGCTTGCTATTGCAGATGTCCTAATCTGCTTTATAAAAAAAATTAACTTGATGCAATTATTGAATTCATTGATCATGAACTTATTCAATTTTCATTTATTCTTAAAGAATCTGCAACACCTATACAGCATACAACTACCCAACGTCCAACAACTACCCAACGCCCAACCACTCCAATAACCAAGCAACCAATCACTGAAACATCTGCTAGAATAACACATAGAAGAATACCAAGTAAGTGTCATGATAATAGATGGGAAAAAACACATATATATATATATATATATATATATATATATATAGATATATATATATATATATATATATATATATATATATATATATTTCCACCTTCGTTTCCTTATATCAAATATTATAAGGAAATCAAGGTGGAAATATTTAGGTCATGTTCTTAGATCAGACGAAATGAGACTAAATCGACAAGTCCTTATGTGGTCACCAGTTGGGAAAGAAAACGTGGAAGACCAAAGACCACTCTTCAAGAACCATCCAACAAGAAAGTAAACTATTGGGATGTAAAACCATACAAGATCTCCAACTGCTAGCAAAGAACCGTATCACATGGAGATCTAAAACCTCTGCCCTATGTGCCGCCTTTGGAACGAAAGGAACAAACTAACTAACTAAACTATATATATATAGCGGAGTAAACACTGATAGAAAATATTACACAAAATGATGCATACATATATATATATTAATATATATGAAAAAATGAAAATCATGGCATATCCTTTACAGGACTTAGCCATCAACCATAGTAAACAAGTCATACATTTTCTAGGCATCATTTGAATGTTCAGTAGTTTGCCATTCCTTTATGAATGGTGAGGTATATTCTTACTGTTCGTTTCTATGGGACGAATTCCCTTCCACACTACACACCGCAGAGTTTGAACCAGGTGTGCTTGGATTGTGATTGAGCTCGCTACCATTTAAGCTAGAGATACCCATATATAGAAGGTTGGTATTAACTCTTTCCACGCAGAGTTATTTCTTCAATTTTTAAGCAGTTCATTCAAGGGATGCAAAAAAAAAGATCCCAATTACTCGTCAATAAATAAGCATATATAAATATTATTATATACTAAATTTTAGAAAACTGGACAACCCAATAGAATAACAAGGTTGAAAAGTAGTAGAAGTAAAACAGTAGAAGTAAAACTAGAAAGACTTCTTATAAGGGAAGCAACTCTCTGGCGAAGTGTGTGGCTATCAGCGTGCAACGGACTTCCGCCATGACGCAGTGTGTGGCTTAAAGTATGGAAAGAGTTAATAAGTATAGCTAGATGTGGTAGGATAACATTTATTATAGATGATTAACTCACAATATAATAATAATACTACTGTTGCTCCTGTGGTTCTTGGTGCATGCATATAACTAGTTGGACTATGAGTTGGAGATGATTGACTGATTTAGACCCTCATCTGGATACTGGGGTGTGCTAGACTTCTAGTAGTCTAATCTCTTGTCAAGAAATGAGTGTCTATGAATAAGTAAAAAAGAAATTATTCAGGGTCCCTGTCAGGTCAGGACAAAAATATAAAATTCAATGTTCCAGACCATAGACATTCATCAGGGCATAAAAGACAACCAAAGTAATATGCAATATCTGCACAATAATGAGAGAAAAAACAAGAATTGTTGACAAGAAAATAAAGTTATGGGGCAAAAGAGAGTTTAAAATGTGGAGAACAAATGAAAAGATAAAAATGGAAGAAAAATCAGGTATAGTACAGCAGTAGCAAAAAACCACAATACACAGCTGAAGGACATACTTTCAAACAACAGATGTAACACAATTACTAGAGGAACTGCAGTTTAATTGAAAACAAATAAGAGAAATGTTAAATATTTATTTTGGTGCAGGTTTGTTGAAAAACAGATTTTTGAAGTTATCACACAATGCTCTATTTTTGAGCAAAAAAAAAAAGAGAAACATGGTGATGCAGCTAACATATTTTAAAGACTACTTCATTTTTTGCCCACATATTTGATATGACTTATTAATTGTGTGCTGTTCCCATTATTTTTATGTCAGTAACAACTGTTCCGGCTACAAAAAGGAGTCCTCAAATAGTCACTACCAGTATTCCAAGAACTCTCCCACCAAGAAGACAGCCAAGTAAGTGTAAATGCTCATGTATAAACATTAATATTATACACATATAAACATTAATTTTTTTAACATATAAACATTAATGTTAAAAAAAACCCTGCTTAATTGTTTGGCATTTCTCAATTAGTTCAAATTTTTCTCAATCTTATTTAATGAAATTTTGACAAAGTATGAAAACACAAGACAACGTAGTTTTGCAAAGCACAATAAAGGTTAATTTATGGTATCTATTTGAAGGTTTTCTTGCACAAAATTCACAGCAAATACTTGTAGAATGATGCAAAATTAATTTTGAATGTTAAAAATAAAGAAGTAAATGTACACATTTTGAAAATTATTTAATTAGTAATGCAGCAATGTGTGTAATATAACAATCTTATCTGTCTATTCACTCCACAGAATATAGTGAGACTGGCACAGATGTTGTATTTATACTAGACACATCAGTTGACGATCGCATCTTTGACTGGATGAAGTCATTTGTGAGGGACTTTGTCTTACTGTTGGATATTGACTCAGGAAAATGGCGTGTTGGTGGTTTGACTTTTAATTCCAAAGCGAAAGCTGATTTCCATTTGAACAGGTATTTTTTTTAGAGTTGCTGTCAGAAGGATAGAAAGTTATTAAAGCAACATTAGTTTTCTTTCTAATAGCAATAACTCTTATCAGTCATGATTAATTGTGAAATAAATCACACTTGAGAAAAAATGCCCTCCCCAGTGAGCAAGCTTAGGCAAAGCAAAAGCATTAATATTATTGTTTACTGTTAAACATTTTGACTCTTTCCATGCTTTAGCGCACACTGCGCCACGGAGGAAGTCCGTTGACGCTTTAAGCCGCACACTGCGCCATAGAGTTGCTTCCCTTATAAGAAGTCATTCTAGTTTTACTTCTACTATTTTACTTATAGTACTTTTTAACCTTGTTATTCTATTGGGTTGTCCAGTTTTCTTCAATTTAGTATATAATAATATATATATGTTTATTTATTGAAGAGTAATTGGGATCGTAATCTTAAAATTTTTTGTTTTACTTCCCTTGAATTAACTGCTTAAAAATTGAGGAAATAAATGGGCATGGAAAGAGTTAATGACTACTGTCAAATTCTGGATTTATTGAAGTATCCTCTGTTAAAGCTGCCATAATTTTTGAGTTAAATAAAAAGATTACATAGAAAACAAATTATCTGACTTGCTTCATGCTGTCGACCAAGGTAGAATGAAAGTGCATTATATGTGAAAGTGCATTTATTGCTTTTTGATCTGGTAGAAACATAGCTGTAACGTACATATAGTATATAGCTACACACTAAGAGGGGTGTACTTTTATGATCTTTTCATTCAAATTAAAATGCGACATATTTTTTGCTCCTTTCAAATATTGAAAAATAAATTCACCTGTGTGGTGCCGGGGCTTGCAAGGAAGCAAAGAATAGTACCACTGCGACCTACGATGCATGTTGTAAGGGGCGATTGATGTAGGCCCAAGGGGTGCTACTCTAGTAAATAAAAAGCAGCGCAGAGTTCGGATGTGCTGGCTTACTTGTAGGCGCATAGCTGACACAACGTACACTAGCTCTTAGGCTCAGATCACATACAAATCACGCAGAGTAGTTCAGAAGTGGTTTATATGGAGCGCTGGAGGAAGACGAAGAAGAAAGAAAAATCCAGGAGACAAAGAAAAATGAAATTGTTAAGATTCACCCTTATTGTGAAGTCATTCAGTGACATAAAAAATCCACTCAGGCTGAAAGAGGTCATAATGATTTACTTTCTCATTAATCTTCTGTCTATTCTATTAATAAAAGATCTACGCAGACAGATGTAACATAACCAATCATTGATGTTTATTTTATGAAAATATTTTAGACAAGATACAATATATTTTAACAAACACTGTTTTTCAATCAATTACTTTTTATAGTCTAATTTAAATACATTTTATTGTAACAATCATAACTTCTGTTTTGCAGTGTCACATTATATAAAAAAGCAAAGGCACAAAAATAAACTGAAACAATATAAAGTATTTTAATTTGTTTTCTAAAGGCACAAGTTCCAAGATGATGTACTTAATGCATTGGACAGAGTTAGAAATCAGCGTACCATTGGCAGACCAGATGTTGCTAGTACCTTTGATTATGTAAGGCGCAACATGTTCACAAGTAGCAATGGTGACAGGCCTCATGCTAGGAACTTTTTAATTATGCTCACAGGTAATGATAGATACTTTCCAGTTTTAATTAGTACATATATTGTGAGGCTCAATAACAATTACATTGAATTTTCTGAAGCTCATAAATTGACAACATTATTCTGAAACATTTTGTAAAGAACATTCAGAAAATGGACTTTCATATCATATTATAGTTAGTTATACGCCACCCGTTCAGAAAGCAATGGCAAACTACTGAACGTATAAGTGGTGCCTAGAAAATCAACGACTTGTTTACTGTGGTTGATGGCTACGTCCTTTGGGATATGCCACGATTTTCATATATTACATAGTTCCGTGTATGCAAACATATCCAGTCATGTCATATCTGGTGCCGGCAAGATGATGGCTAAATTTCATACCGTTGAAATGATTATGTAATATGATACATAAATAGATCAAAGTGTATTCACATGCTGAAGAGCTGTATGGCTGAGAATCTAATCAGTCGTTAATGTGAAATTATACTTATGTCTGTACTATGGAGTATAAGTGCACTAGCACCAGAATCTTGCATAGCAATATTATTGTATCCTGAAAAGAATGACATACTAAATATGCAAAAATATTGATTAATCAACATCGAACTGGCGTATTGGGCTGCTGAATGCTGCTGGATTTGTTGAGGCGGAGACCGGAGCACCTCTGGAAGTGTCTGGAGTGATATGATGATAGTTCTCATAAAAGTGATAACTGATGTAAACATAGATTAAAACTGGAAATAAATATGAGAATAAATGAACTAAGAAACCTAATAATTTTATTTTGTTAACTTTGACAATGATACATAGGTTTAGTTTGAATTTTGTTACATTTGTTTGTGGAACTATTAAATATATATATAACATTTTTGTGGTTATTACTTGTATAGGAAGTGAGAGAAGTTTGAACAGTGCACAAAGCTATGCTGCTGCTAATCGTCTGAAAGATGTTGGTACTGGTGTTTACACAATTGGTCTGAATATTAGAGGCAGTACAGAACTTGATGAGATTAGTTCTAACCCAACAGATCAATATAGAATTTTGATCAACAATAAAGATGAATTGACAGGAGTACCTGCTATCTACAAAAGCAGAATAGAGAGAGGTAAATACAATCTGTAAATGTCTCAAGTTACTTCTTTCTTCAAAGTAATTTTTTTTTTCAACAAATATTTAACTCTTTCCACACAGAACCATTTCCTCAATTTTTAAACAGTTAATTCAAGGCAGGTTAAAAAAAACCATCCTAACTACTTGTCAATAAATAAGCATATATATATTATTTTATGCTAAATTGAAGAAAACTGGACAACCAAATAGAATAACAAGGATGAAAAGTAGTAGAAGTAAAACAGCAGAAGTAAAACTAGAAAGACATCTTATAAGGGAAGCAACTCTATGGTGCAGTGTGTGACTAATAGACAAGTCCATATGTGGTCACCAGTTGGGAAAAGAAAACATGGAAGACCAAAGACCACTCTTCGAAGAACCATCCAACAAGAAAGTAAACTATTGGGATGTAAAACCATATAAGATCTCCAACTGCTAGCAATGAACCACATCACATGGGAGACCTAAATCCTTTGCCCTATGTGCCGCCTTTGGCACGAAAGGAACAAACTAACTAACTAAGGTGTGGTTATGGACATTCAAGTGTTAATGATAAAGAGGAAGCAGACTTAGCATCACAAGCACCTATAGTTGGGGTGATGATGGTGGATAAGGAAAATGTAATTTGGTTTGTCTGCCACCACCTTTTGAAGAGAAAAAATTACAATTGACTAAAATTTGATACAGCTTATTAAGAATTTTTAAAAACAGGCTGTAAAAGTAAGTTTGGGAACCTGGTGACAGAGTGAAGAGAGGGTTTTACCAACAAATTACTGGAAACGTCTTCATTCATACCTTTTAACATCTGCTAGGGAAGACTGAACCCCTATAGGTTTGTCCAGAGTGACATTAGGCATCAACCCGGTAACAGTGCTACAACAAAAGAAGAAGATTATAGCTTGTTAATTAATTATACATTTTATGTGCATATAGAATAGTCAAAAAATAACATGCAAATCTCAATGCATTTATTTAGTATGTTATATATATATATATGAATTTATTAATAAGTTTCATTTTACAATATAGTCTCAGCAGAAAGAGTAACACTGCGTCTAACCCCCAAGCAAACTATCACCACCACCACAACTGCTAGACCAACAGCTCCAAGAACACAACAGAGTAAGATTATGACTAAATAGTGCATCTGTACAGCATATAGAGATGAATATGTATATAGTTAAATTTTATGATAAATTTACAGTATATTCTGATGAATGTATTCTTATTTTAGTAAACTATTGAATGTTTGTATTTATATATATTTATAAGTATGTATATCCTAAAATGTCAGATATTCTATATACATGACTGCATTCTTATCATGTGTTCATTTCAAAGTTTCCCAAGGGTGTCTTTTCCTTTCTCAAACATTTTCCTCTTACTGTATTATCTGGTTTGTGATTCTTGGGATCAATTCTTGTCAGAGTGTGCCCAACATATTTTTATATTCTATTTATAACAGTTGTCAATATTCTTTGATCAGACATTTCTCTGACTTCATCACTTCTCTTGAATTTGTCTTTCAAAACGTCTAAAGGTGAATGATTGTCTTCATTGCACTGTGTTTCCCATATGTCTCCACCCCTCTCAGCAAAAATGGCACACCACCTATGCAACTATGTTGCACATAGCATAAACTCCAGCAACAGTCTTGAGGATCTCCAAAAGTTATTTTTACACATGTGACTTAGCCCAAAGCTACTAATTTCAGAACCCCCTATTTGTCTCCTTTCATGTTCATTATTTTAGGAAATAGTAAACACATAAACTTTACTTCTAAAATTGTCTCCTTACAAATCCAAGCTGGAATTAAATTAAATGAATGCTTTTTTATTTGTGTTGCAGAAGATAATTGACTGTTCTGATTCTATGTTAGCAGTGTGATATCTATGGCATATATAAGTCCTTAGTTTTGTTTCCTCACAACAGGATACAGAGGAAATGGCACAGACCTGGTGTTTATGCTAGACTCATTGGTTAACACCCGTACCTTTGAGCAGATGAAATCTTTTGTGAGAGACTTTGTCTTACAGCTGGATATTAACTCAGGTCAATGGAGGGTTGGTGGTTTGACTTTTGACTTCAGAGCAAGAGCTGATTTTCATCTAAACAGGTTTTATTCTGACAAAATTTTAATCATATATTTATCAATAATATTTCTGCTAGATTGCAAAGTCTATATTTTTTTTGCAGCTGTATTATTCTCAAATCTACATATAGTATGTATATCTATCACAATGAATACACAAGGGTTCAAACTTAAAAAATAGATGACATGCTGATGTTTTATCCAACTCCACTTTTATCATGATGTTGATCTGCCATTGGAAAAGATGAAATGCTGGCTAGTAAAATTAAGATTGAAACAAATTGAGCATTTCTCAGCACGGATCACTGCGGTAACAAGACACATGGTTTCTAGTTTTTATGACAAAAGCTCTCTATGTTAGAAATGCACTGAAATATCTAAAAAGCCCCAAACTGAACGATGTAAAGGAAACTCTAGGTAAGATAGTGTCCAATAGTGTCCAGAGATTCATCTTTCAGTAGATATTATAACACATCAACATTAGGAGATGTAACTGACAGTTTGGTCAAAGAAGGATAAAAGCTGTCCCAAAAAGACTAGGTTAGCTAGGAGGAAACCAAAACAAGGATCCAATGACAGTATTAGGTTAAAGTGAAAAATAAACCACATCAAGCACAAAACAAGGGATGTATATTGCCGCATATCCAGAAGAGACAAGATAACCAAACTTCATCTCAGAATAGAACAGAACAAAATGAGACACCACCTATAGACCAAATTGAATGTAGCTATCTCTAGCCACTGTCAATCTGAAGTGGCAGATATTATTGCAGAATAATTTCATTCTCCTTCTTCTTCTTTTCGTTCGTTTCTTTACGACCAATTTTAATCACTCTTTGTGATATGTTTGATCTTTGCCAAGAACGTGTATATGTTGCACCTTGGTTTGGAAGGCCCCTAAACGCATACACTTCTACACGTTTAGGACACATGCATCCGATTTCAGCCAAACCTCTTTAGTCGCCTCTTACGACATGCATGGCAGGTAACAGTGGTTCTATTCTTTACACCCCAAATTTGGGCCCGGTAACCACTCGGGCGACATTGAATGTTAAAATTGAATCGCAAAAAAAATGCGTCCAGAGGTCAAAATAATACAGAGCGAAAGGGTTAAACTCCATCTTCATCTTTTTCTCTAGTGAGCCATGTTTGACTGACATAGACAATCATGTAGTTTCAAAACTTCTTCTCTCTAGTAATGTTAATCCATTTTTCTGCTAACTTTTATCATGCCAAGAGACTACATTTATCAATATTCTATCTCATTTTTTCAAGGTACAATTTTAAAAGTGAAATTATCAGTGCAGTGGACAAATTGAGAAGCCAAAGTCCCGGTGGATATCCTGCTTATGCTACTGCCTTTGATTATGTCAGGGCGGAACATGTTCACAAGTGAATATGGTGATAGGTCCAATGCCAGAAACTTTGTAATTTTACTCACAGGTAATGTAAACCATATCATTATAATCACAGTTAACTCTTTCCACGCCCATTTATTTCCTCAATTTTTAAGCAGTTAATTCAAGGAAGTAAAAAAAAAAAAAAAAAAATTACGATCCCAACTACTTATCAATAAATAAACATATATATATTATTATATACTAAATTGAAGTAAACTGGACAACCTAACAGAATAACAAGGTTAAAAGTACTATAAGTAAAACAGAAGAAGTAAAACTAGAAAGACTTCTTATAAGGAAGCAACTCTATGGCGCAGTGTGCGGCTTAAAGCGTGCAACGGACTTCCGCCATGGCGCAGTGTGCGGCTTAAAGCGTGGAAAGAGTTAATAAAATACACGTTATATTTCTAGTCACAGCTATTGTGCAGACACTCTATAGATGAGGTTGGGGTGGGGTCTCTGTGACGAAGTGGTTAAGTCATTTGCCTTGTGTTCTGAAGGTTCTGAGTTTGAATCTGGATTGTGTCATTCAGTTCAAATGTGCTTTTTTTTCAAAAGATATCTAGAACTGTTGCAGGAGTTATGAAATTTGTGCTTTGAGCAAAACTCTGGGGCTTGTGGCATGCCATTTCTACACGGATGGAGTTGTATGGGGAAATCAGGTGCAAAGAAGTCCGTCTTTCACCTTTAGTTACTTTTTTATAAAAACTATATAGTTATAGTCACAGGTATTTACAGATACTATATAGCTCTGCTGACATGTAATGTGTTTTGGAAATAAACATTTAGATCATACAAGAGTGTGATGATCAGACTTTAGTAAATTCCATTAGACATCATAGATGTTAGTTTTGGGATGAAAATTGATGCAGAAAGCTTAAACATAGGAATTATGTGTAAGATAGGATGATAAAATGGTTTGCAACATTCTAATGTGAATAAATTGTACAGAAATTACCACTGCATACAATTAGATTTATTAACACCTATGACATTCATAGGAGAGATTAACTCTTTCCACGCTTTTCACTGTACACTGCGTCACGGCGGAAGTCCGTTGCACACCATTAGCCGCACACTGCACCATGGAGTTGCTTCCCTTATAAGAAGTCTTCCTAGTTTTACCTCTACTGTTTACATATACTACATTTCAACCTTTTTATTCTATTAGGTTGTCCAGTTTTCTTCAATTTAGTACATAATATATATATATGTTTTATATATATATGTTTATATATATATAAATAAATATTATGTATATTGACTGAGTAGTTGGATCGGTTTTGTTTTACCTCCCTGAATTAACTGATTAAAAATTGAGGAAATAACTCCACATGGAAAGAGTTAAAGCTATAGAAACAAAAAAGAATGTCAACATGTTTTTGTTTATTTTTGACTTGCCAGTTTCTTTGCTTTTTTTTCTTCATTAATTGCAGTTTTAACTAAAACAGCGTAGTACATAAGTTACATACAAGTTACAAACATAATGTCATTTTAAAACAAGTGCTTTATTGATTTCATTAGGCAATGAGAGGAGTTTGAATCATGAACAAAGCTATGCTGCTGCTAATCGTTTGAAAGATACTGACACTGATGTTTTCACAATTGGTATCAACTTTAGAAATAGCTCAGAACTTGATGATATTAGTTCCAAGCCACTTAATGAATACAGAACTCTGACCAACAGTGCAGATGGGTTGAGAAAAATCCTCATCCCTTACAAATCCAGAATGGACAGTGGTATGTATATTTTTTTCTGCTTTCTGCAACAAATCAAATGATTTACTTTAATTTACTCTACATTCATTAGTTATTTAGTTGTGCATTCATCAGATGTACTATTATATTATCCTATATTTCCATGTAAATCCGATTTATAGTACTGCCACAGAGGGCAATTGCCTTCATATTATCAATATAAGGGAAAACTGCAGTAAAACTTTGCAGCCTTTTGGTTGACACACCGCTGTGTATTGTTGTTTTTATATTTGGTAAAATTACAGTACTTTGTTTTTACATGTTTTGCCAATTGCATTCATACAAGATTAGATGTTAAACTTTTCAACTTATCAAGACTAAGGTAAAGACCAAAGTTAAAGCAAGATGCATAATTGAACTTCTGTCTGTGGACAATGCAGCATTAACTGGTCATACCACAGACGACACACACAAGTTCATAGGTTGCTTTGTGAATGTGTGCAGAGGCATTGGGATTACCATTAGTCTAATTAAAACAAAGTTGATGTCACAGGATGCTAGTGTACATCCATCAATCAGAACCTCCAACAGCAAACTGAAGATTAACCAAGAATTTGGGTATTGGGATCAATTATCTCTTAACACTTCTCACTGGAGACTGAAATCAATATAATTAGGAGCTGTGGTAAGGCAACAGCTATGTTTTCAAGACTGACATAAGCGTAGTGGAGAATAACCGGCTAACATAACACAAAAATGCAGGTTTATAGGACTTGCATGGTGAGCATATTACTCTATGGATCTAAATCATGGACTTCTTACTCTCAACAGGAAAAACATTTTAACGCTTTTCTATTGAGATGTCTTAGACATATCTCATATCATGGAATGACTATATAGCAAACAAAAGATCACTTGAGAGAGCTGAAATTTCCACCATGTTCGCTTTCCTCAAACAGAGACATCCTCTGTCGCTGAGCCACATTTTGAGCATGGAAGTCAAAATCACAAGGATATCCTTTTTAGAGATGTGATCCCTGTGTAAAAAACAACTCAAACACCCCAAATGCAATATAAGATTGTATGTAAACAATATTTAAACTCTAAATAAAGTCACTAAATACAGATGTACAAGGAGAAAGCAGATGTGATGCGGACTGTTGTCTTGAGCCTAGTTAGATAAAACAAGCAGATAAAAAGAAGCTTTACTCCAGGAAGCAATCCAATCTTGATAGATCTGCCTCATCATTTTGGTGTGAGAATTATAACAGAGACTATCACTCCCACATCTTACTTCACAGACATCAATGGAGCTATAAAGTAATACCCAACAACACAGCTCTATGGTCCCTCAAGACTGAGAGGCCTTCTACTACTACATTTCCATACTATCAAACACATAGTAAAATCTATGCAGGGGTCTCTGTGGCTAAGTGGTTAAGCCCTTTGCCTTGTGAGTCAAAGGTCGTGGGCCTTAATCCGGGCCGCGCCTTTCTGTTTGCGAGTGCAGTTTTTCCAGAGACCCTGGAATTACTGTTGGAACTACAGCGTTCATGATTTGTGCAAGACTCTTGGTAGGTTATGTTATGTTATGTTATGCGATCGACGTCACGGCACATTGGACATTCCCATGCATGCTCTGTCCTCCACTGCAGCAGCCATCCTAAAGTCCATTTGCTCACCGTACCCATGAGAAGTTGATTACTATATCTTCTCTCTCTACCATGAAGACTACACTGTCTGGCATGTCCACACTTAACGCCTAATTCTCGAACTCGTTCAAGTGTCTGAGACGTGCCCATGTCACATAATTGAGAGCGTTCCGCATTGATGATATCGGTTCTGTCCATACTTCTGCCCGTTTGAGTCAGGGCATTGTTTGCAAGAAAGTCTGCACGCTCGTTACCCCGCACTCCAGCATGTCCAGGTGTGTACAGCCAAGTCATTTTCTTGAGATGTGATCTCCGAATGCTGTCCACCCATTCCACACGCATACTTCCAGATTCAATCTTGGCAGGTGGCGTGCTACTTCTGCAGAGAGGGACCGAGCCATATGGGGTAAAAACCTGGTGCAATGAAGTCAATCCTTTGGCATTAAAACACTTTTAAATAGTATAATCTAGATTTTGTGTGCTCAGACACATATGTGTGTGCTTATATGTGCATGCCTGTTGTGTATGTGCATGCATATGTTATTTTCTTTTCTTATTAAACATCTCTGTAATTATTTTCTTAAATCTAAAGAATTCCGTCTTAGAATATTTTCTTTGTAGTCATACACATAATCAGAAGATGTTGCACATATATATGTTACTTGTTCTCTTTTGTTTAAATTGCTTCTCAATTAGCACAATCACAAGTCCTACTGTTTAGTGAATATTAAAAATAAATACAACCATGTTGCTTTCTTGTATGTAGCTAATTGTGTGAATATCACTCTTATCTCAAGTAGTGACTTCCAATACAGTCAAATCAACAATAACTGTTCCTAGACAAATCAGTTTTATTTCAACTTATAAAGGTATGTATATAAAAGGAAAATAATGTATTAAATATCGTATGGGAGTGCATATGTTATAATTTGCCAGTGCTAAATCATTTTCAATCATGGACAGAGAAAAGAACAAACGATTCTGTCCAGCAACAGCTTGGTATTAAAGAGAGTTGGCTATTAAAGTGCATGCAATAAAGGAAAACTAAATATTTTGGACACATCAAACAACATGAGTGCCTAGAGAAAATAATTTAGGAGGGAATGGTGCCTGGAAGAAGAATTAGAGGAAGACCTAAAAGATGATGGTGGCAAGATGTTATTGAAGATCTGAGAATGACTGCTGCTGATGCCTGTCAACTTGCACAGAACAGAGAGTTTTTCAGGACTGCTGCCGTGGGAGTCAAGTTCTGGAAGGGACAAGGTACTTGATGATGATCATAATGAAATCATTGTCAATCTTCAATTTATCTTGTGATTCTTTAAGGTTATAGACAACCACACTATGTGTTCTTGTAGAGCAACAAAAACATGTTCATGCTCTTTCAGTGATTAATACTGTAGCAAGTTAACTGGGAGAAATGTAATGCAACCATCATCTACAAGAAAAATAGGAATAAACTGATGAGTGAAATATTTTATGTATATTAACACATTCACTATCAAATTGAAAACAAATGATGTGGTTGAATTAAATTTGTTAAAATATTTTCCAGCTTAAAAAATAAATACATTTCCTCAAATTAACAAATTGTACCAAATTTTCAATTGGACTATCATGTAGAAATAGATAGTTTTACTGTAAATAAAAATACAGAAATATGGATGGGAATGAATTGTTGCAAATTATTACATGAGAGGTCTTGGGGAAAGAGATCTGACAAAATGTATCAAAATTCATTGGGATCAAAGATTACCTAATACTGAATTCATCCGACATACATCAACAATATCAAAGAGGGAATATCAAAACAAGAATAAGAAGATGATTGAAACATATATTAAGAATGCAGAAGATTTTCATTTGGTTCTGAAATGAAATCCGGCAGGCAAGAGTGGAAGTGATAGACCTAGAGAGACATAGAGACAAGCTGAAAACAAAGAATGAAAGTTGTTAGAATGATCTGAAAGGAACTAAGTTGACTTACTGAAGATAGATCTGATTAGAGGAAATTTGTGGGTGCTTTGCCTTATACTTCAAGGGAAATAAAGTGAAGAAGATGAAGAGAATGGTCTATTTATTTATATATTTTTTGTTAAAGAATGGTAATATTTTTTGCAGAATTTTTATTAACCACTTCAAAAAATGTATAACAGGTAAATCAAGGAATTGCTGTATTCAGAGTTCCTTACACAGCTTTGCAATACATTACTAAATCTTCTTCTTCTCTTCCACCATTTACTTCTTTATAGAATCTTGTGTGTGCTTGTTTTAAGGCACTTTGTAAGCTGATATTCATGTTCGTAAGGCTGTTCTTGATGCCGTTGCTCCATCTTTTGCGCAGTCTTTCTCTTGCTTAGTACTCATAATTTTTCTGTGTGGCTCTCTGTGGTAGACGATACCAGGGCATTCTTGTCAGATGTCCAAACCATTTAATCTGTTGTTCTTTTATGAATTGCATGACTGATTTCACATCCAGTCTTCTTCTGTTTCTTCATTTCTAATTTTGTCTCTTATTGTCACACCTGCAGCTCTTCTAAGACACCTCATCTCTGTCATTATGATTTTCCACTCATTAGCTGCTGTAATTGGCTATGTGTGACACTGGTAACAAAGTGTTGGCCAGAAAATTGTTGTTATGAGATTTGCTTTAGTTGTTAGCGGTATCTCTTTATGTGACAACAGTGGTGTTAACTGTCCCAGTACCTGGTTAGCTTTTGTGCAATGATTGGTGATTTCGCTATCGATACTTCCATCTGCTGTGAGAAATGCTCCTAAGTATTTAGCCTCAATTGTTTGGTTTATTTCTACGTTCTTGAGTTTTATTGTAAGATTTTCTGGTTGTCTACTAATTGCCATTGTCTCTGTTTTTATTATATTTATTTTCATGTTGTACTCCTCACCCTTGATGTTAACTAAGCTCAAATGGTTCTGGAGAGATTCTTCTTTTTCTGCAATCAGTACTTGGTCATCTGCAAAGAAAAGTTCTGAAATATTATTTTCTTCCTCTATTCCTGCTTCTCTACTTATGTTGTCTATGTATGTTATAAACAGTAGTGGAGAGAGCACACATCCCTGTCTAACTCATTACTAAGTCATGACTCATAAATGCAACATTTGTTCTCACTGACAGAGGACTGCAAGTCTAAAGGTGATGTAATCTTTGTTCTGGATAGTTCTGGCAGTGTAGGAGAGTTGAACTTTGCTCTCATGAAAAACTTCACTTTTTCGACTGTGAGGGACTTAGAAATTGACTCAGGGTTTTTCAGAGTTGGAATAATCTCATTCAGGTAATATTGAATATGGCAGATTATGCTTTAGCAGATCTGCAATACTCTAAATGATTAAATGCAAGAAACAAATACAAAGTAATTGTAAGTTTGATTTTTCAACTTTGTCTTTCTTCCTTGATCAGGAACTGATTAAACAATCAGTTTGTGATACTTCTGATAATATCTTGAAATGTAAGAACCAAATCTCTCTAATCCATTTTGTTTATGGTTATCATTTGTAAGTTTCATCATGATTGTTTCATAGTTTTAATTACAGTCTCTATGATTCTCTATGAAGTTGTACATTGACCTCCAAGATTTACTTTTGCTTTAAAGTAATAATGGAATGAGTGTTTGTTTGTTAACTCTTAACATGTTTTTCACCGCACACTGCGCCACAGTGGAATTCCGCTGAACGTCATTCGCTGTACACTGCGCCATTCGAGTTACTTCCCTTATAAGAAATCTCTCTAGTGTGTACTTCTACTATTTGCTAACCTTGTTATTCTAATAGGTTGTCCTGTTTTCTTTAAATTAGTGTATAATAAGATATATATAATGAGATTAGTATATATATGTTTATTTATTGACGAGTAGTTATGATTTTTTGTTTTAATTGCTTTTTTTACCTCCTTTGAATTGACTGTTTAAAAAATGGAGGAAATAACTGCACGTGAAAAGAGTTAAGAACCTAATAAAATATGCTTTTTTTGCTCTTTTCTGATGAAGTGCAGAGAAACGTTTTTCTATATATTTTACATACTCAGGAGACTATAAAACTCTTTACGTGGTTGTGCAATACCATTAGTTATGAAAACACCTACTCATGAGTAATCAATGCAGTATTCCAGACTAGTGGACCACAATCACAGTTGTTATGAGGCAAACATCACACACATTCCCAGTTAAATCTGCATTTTGCTGGACTAGATCTGTCAATTATCTTAATCATATTTCTTAATCAATCAAAGGGCACAAATATATGGTGACAGCGAAGGTGACAGTATCTCATATCATGTCTTGAGTAAGATGTCCATGTTTCTGTGTCATATAATAAAAAGCTAATTACATATGTCCAATAAATCTGGATCTTTGCAATGTTAACTTTTTGCATCATACTCTTTTTTCATAGTCTGCCAGATGTAGTGGTCACATTACCATAAAACCATTGTCTTGGTAACATTTTCAGACAAAATATATTGGTTGCATACCCATACCATGTTGTTGATTAGGGATTGTAGAGTAGGCACAATGTTTTTCAACAAAGGAATCATCAGTTAAAATAAGTTGCTTGTGAAAAGCTTCTGGTGATTTTGTATTGGTTCTTAAATGAGTCAAAACCAAGAGTGAACATAGAGAACTAGCGACTGTGAAAACATTGTCATCAGCATCTCTGAAGGCAGGGCATTAAAGGACTACAAGGAACATGCACAAGAGAGTAAGGCAAGGACTCATCCCTGTTTGACTCATCTCTTAACCTCAAAGGGGCCATGTATTATGACATCAAACTTTATGCTGACTTTCTTGCCCTTGTGCAAGGAGACAATCAGTGTGAGCAGTTTTAGAGAACAGCTAATATGCTTTAATATGTTATAGAGATTATCTGCAGTCTGTGAAATAAAATAATTAGTGTAATCATTAAAGAAAATACATATTATTTTCATGGATTTCAGGAAAGCCTTTGATAGCATACATAGGGATAGCCTGTGGAATATCATGCAGGAATTATGAACACCAAACATGTGGTGCTGATGTCTGAAAGGGAAGAGAAGAATAGTGACACTGAATCATAGTGCTTGTTGTAAGAGGCATGTAGGTATGGTAAGGCTTGGGACAACTTTATCTACAAGCCCCAACCAACCAGTCATGAACAAGTCAATCACAAAGAAAGCATAAATACTTGACATAAGTTGGTTGTGAGCATATGTCCCAACTGGGGTTAAAAAAGCACAAGAAAGAGTAAGAAGAGAGATCATCCCCATTGTTCATATTTGACACTCTCTGATGCAACAACTATTGAAGCCAGTCTATCCTCTCAATAGCAATGACATCCTCCTGCATGTCCTGTCATTGGGATTGGAAGTATCTATATGGGTATTTATAAACAGGCATCTTCACTTTGTTTTTATCTTATTTTAAGTTTTATTTTTTAATTAATTTTTTTTTGTAAATCTCTTTTGTACACTTGTTTTGTGCATATTCTGATATTTAACCTTCTCAAGAACAGATTTGTCTTCTTAAATGAAGATCTCATAGCTTTTATTTTAAATACACATTTTTGTATCACTACACCTGTACAGCGACACATCAAGAATTGATTTTCATTTGAATACCTATACCACAAAGCGAGAAATATATGATGCAGTGGAAAGAATAAATTATGTTTATGGGCATACTCATACGGCAGAAGCTTTGAGAAGAGTTCGTACTGAAATGTTTACTTCAAGAAATGGAGATCGACTTGGTAAGAGAACCGTTCATAATTATATGTAGTTTTGTGATCTGAAATTCTTAATTGATTGATTGATTTATTGATTGATAATGCAACCATCATTATACTCTAGTGAATAACCCTGTGTGCTCCTATCTCTTTCTTACACAAGACGATCTCAGTGGCAGTGCACATACTATATAGCACTGGCAAGGTACCCAATCTAATTTTGAAGATGGTAGAAAAAAATTTAGCAGGAGTTTTATTTTAATCTTTTTTTTATGAATTTGGTCTGGGCAACGGCTTTGTTGCCAACCCTTATCAATTTCTAACTGCCAAGAGCTCTTTATGAGCTCAAATTTAATATGGGATCTCAGTTTTATCGTTCCTCTGATAGGACTAGAAAATCAATCTAAACTACACTGAGATCAGGGATCTCTGGTAAAATATTCCAACTGCTTCAAGCGGAAAGTGAACTGAGTACTTTTGAATCAAGAGGCGAGCAACTTATCTCTTTGCCAGAAATTCTTAACTTCAAAGAATCCAGTTTAAATTGTTTTAAAAAGTACATTAGATTTCATTATAATTAAAATTTGTCATTTTACATAACAGGTTATCTAGTTAATACACATTCTCCTAACCAAATATTCTCATAAGCAGAAATCCTCCTCAATAAACTTCTTTTCGTTTGATGATGCTGCACTACTCGCGCACAGTGAGGGTACCCTGTAATCCCTTAACCATAAATTGGCAAGGCATGCAACCTATTTTCTCGGACCATAAGTGTCACCAAAACAGTAGTTTTGTGTCAGGGAAGTAACACATCTACATATATCAGTTTAAATGGTAACCATCGAATGCTAGTTCAAATATTTTGCTACGTCTTGTCATTACTATGTCAAGGTGTGAGATGTTTATATCTCAAACCAATATATTGGGATCTTGAGATCTAAGGGTTAATGCATGTATTAAAAGTTGTCAACATTCAACTATTTTGTTGTTTGATTTATCTAAAAACCTTGTTTTCAAAATCAATTCCATGTATGTTTTATTTTATGCCAAAATGTTTTATATTTTATATTTTAAGTTAAAGTATTGCTCTTTTTTAATGTTATTTTATGGTTTTCATATGAAACTAACATCTATCAATTTTACTTTTATTGTACAGATGTTCCAAATGTTCTTGTGGTTGTCACTGATGGCCAATCAAATGTGAATAATCATGAGACTCTGCCTGAAGCAAGAGAATTAAAATCCATTGGTGTCACAATTATTAGTGTGGCCATTGGTCTTGAAGATCAAAGTGAACTCAGGGGTCTTACTTCCCCACCAGTTGAAGACAATTTGATTGAGGTGTCAAATTTTGAAGACCTCAGAAAGCTGTCTCACCTTATTGTAAAACCTTTGTGTTCTGGTTAGTTAATGTTGACATTCACATTGTGATAAAACTATAATTTAATGATGGTTCTTAACTCTTAGTGGACGCCCGCATGCCCAGCGTGTTCGTAGCGCCTGGACTGCGGGTGACTAGTCCTCTGTGTGTGCAGGTTCAATTCCGCGACTGGCAGAAAAGCCACAGGTTCACCAGATTCACGGTGTTTGTGGCACCGAACCGAAGGGTTACAATGTCCATGGCAACGAGCCGAAGAGCTGAAAGCTCAAGCGCTTCTGGATCGGGAAAAAACAACAAAAAACATACTCTTAGTGGACCAGGGCAAAAGCCATGTTTTTACAAGCCATTTGTTTCTAGAATAAAAACACCCTTTAGTATGGCTCTTGGTAAAAGGCGTCAACCCGAAGCCACATAGTGTGGTGTTTGGTCCACATGGAGTTAATTTGTGATTTGTTCTTGGAGTGTTACCAGTGCAATTTGATTACTATAATACTGCAGCTAATCAGCAGTCAAAGATGAAAAGAAGAAACATATTTTAAGATTGTTCTAGTTTCTTCTTCTTTAAATGCTTCATATCAACCACTTGGTAACCACTATGTGCAATTTATATGTGATCTGAGTCTAAGAGTTATTGTACGTTGTGACATATATGCATCTACAAGTAGGCCAGCACATCCAATTTCTGCAATGCTTTTTATTTACTAGGGTAGCTTCCCTAGGTCCTACATCAGATGCCTCTTATGACATGCCTTGTAGGTCACAGTGTTACCATTCTTTGCTTCCCTTGTGGGTCCAGGCACCACACAGCTGAGCCTTCTGGTTTCAAAACCAAAAGAAGCAAACATGGTCACTCTTTTTCTGTGAAATGCTTGGTAGGTGTCTCTGAACCTTTTTTCCATAACCAGAAGACTGTGAAACTCTTGGTAGGTTGTGCAATGCTGTGAATTGTGTATGCTTTTATTCCGATGAGTTCTGTGAGTGGTTATAACAGTAGGGATAGGGGTTGTTAAAATAAAAGAAGGTAGGGGTCTCTGTGGGGAAGTAGTTTAACAGTTTGTCTTACAATATGTTCTTAAATATGTTGTGAGCCTGTCTGCCTAGCGTGTTCGTAGGACTATGGGTGACAAGCCCTCTGGGATTGCAGGTTCAATTCCGCGGCTGGCAGAAAAACACAAGTTCTCCAGATTTACGGTATTCGTGGCACCGAACCGAAGGGTTGCGATGTCATTGGTACCGAGCCAAAGAGCTGAAAGCTCAAGTGCTTCTGGATTGAAAAAAAAAAAGATATGTTGTGAGCTCAAATCTGGAACGCATTGTTCGGTTCATGACTGCATTTTTTTCTTGGAGATCGGTTTGGACTGTTAATGGATCTATAGAGTGTGTACTTTGTAAAAACCTCTTGGCAAGTGGCATGGCATTTCTGTAGAGAGTGACCAAGCCATATTGGGAAACGTGGTGCAAAAAAGTCAATTATTTACCTAGAGACACATATTTGTATACTAGCAACTGCTCTAATATTAGTAGAACTAGCCTCTAGTAGATAATAGTAAGACTAAACTTCATTAGAACTTCATTGCATTATTATTGTTAGTAAGTAGTGCATACAAATCTCATTGAAGAGTTTTACAGCTTCAACATTTTATTTTGCTAGATGCAAATCTTTGTGATGCGGACCCATGCAAAAATGGAGGACAATGCATTGATGGTCTAAGATCCTACATGTGTGTTTGCTTGTTGGGATTCTATGGGGACAACTGTGAAAACCGTGAGTAATTGTTAAATGAACATGTGCTCAGTGTAGAAAAAAAATGTATTTCTTCATCAGACTACATTTCTGGGAAACAATGGATGATAAGGTCTCACAAAATTATAATTACCTGCAACCAAGCCAACAGTACATTCTTGAGTGGTTTTCTTTTCAAATGTTATGCTTTATATTTATATAAAAATGACTTTTATGAATAGCAAGAATCTGGCATCAGACAACCAGAACTTCCTGAGTCTGCTAGGGTTAAACTTTAGACTATGTGGCAGTTAACTCTACAGACACCTCTTGTAGAGCAAATTTTCAACTAGATGTACCTGGTGACGAAACCACTAGATTGTAGATATTTTCCCTTCCCCATTAAGTCTTGCTAAAGTAGTACACCACCAGTCTCAAAAAGAAAAGAAAACTGCATTACCAATTTCTGATGTTTTGTTTGCATTGGTATGACATGAAATAAAAGGACAACAAAAGACTCCATAATTTCACCAACATGCAATGAAAATGTCGGGATTAACAGAAGCTAGCAATAAAATGGGACATGTACACATTAAACAGTTAATGACTGTTGAGATTTCTTAAAAGCAATGGAACTATCTCTGTGGACCATTTCTAAATTTATTTTGGGAACCATCTCTTTGCTTGGATTTCTTAGCATGTAAACTTATCGTAGAAGATGAGGGAGAAGTTCAGCTTTTAAATTTTATGCACATAAGAAGATCAGATTGTGTACTATCTCCATGTTGAGGATTGGTTGTAGCACATGAAACATGATTTCTGAATCTTGCTGTAATTTTATACTCTGACAACCAGCTATGTGTTTACCTACTGATCTTCTGCGCTCATTTATTTCTTCTATATTCCACACTTTATCTTTTTCTGTATGTATCTGTTCATTTCTAATTGTTTATGGCATTGTATTTGTTTACTTTTGTCTATATGATCAAATTAAGCTCCAAAATAGTAATGGTAACAACTTATTAATAGTAAGGTAGAATGTACTGCTCTGAACATACAACACTTGCAGGAATGGTTAGATAAACATATATAGATCCAAATTATTGTAAGTATTATATTCTTGCATGGACAAATTTACTGTTTGAAAAATGTATTTCTTATAATATAGTGTACATTGTGGATTTTTTCCACAATCCACAAGAAAAGCACTAACGTGTATTGGTTGGGATAAGGTAATGTATTTGACCCTTGTCATTGACATCATCAAGTATTTGCTGCATAGTATGATAGAGAGATCTTTAAAAATGTTTTTTTTTAAAAAAGGAAGTAGATTAAAGTCACAAAGTCTTACAAGAAGATAAACAAATGTACTTAATAATAATAATAATAATTCCTCTCGTACTGTTATACATTACATAGGGCCTGCAAGTAATTTCTCCATACCGCTCTATCCTGGGTAACTCGCTCAGTCTCCTCCATGGAACTGAGACCGATATTTCCTGCCTCTCTCAGCAAAGTTTGTTTCAGGGTCTCCTTAGGTCGACCTCTCTTTCTTGAACCCTTTGCATCCCACTTCAATGTCTGCTTTGATATTTGTTGATCATTTCTCCTCAAGGTGTGCCCAACATATCTCCATCTTCTCTTTCTTATAACAGTTGTCACTAGTGGTTGACCAGATATATCTCTGATTTCATCACTTCTCCTGAATTCATTCCATTTTATATTCATTATTTTTCGCAGACATCTATTTTCAAATGCATTCAACTTGCTTTCTATATCGTTAGTCATTTTCCAACTCTCGCTCGCTAGCATATGTTAGGATTGATACAACATTTGAATTGAAAATTCGTAATTTAGTTTTAATACTATATAACTTGAAGTTCCATATTTTATTTAGACTTTTAAAAGCTGATGTTGCTTTGCCAATTCGTATCATAATTTCTTTTTAACATTTCCTGTGCAATCAAAATTGATACCCAAATAGGTGAACTGCTCTGTTATTTTTATCATTTTAGATTCCAGTGTGATATCTGCATTACTTGCCATAGGTGTCTTCCTTATATTTGTTTTGTCATAGCTTATCTGCAGTCCAACTTTTGATGCTATAGATGACAAGTTGTCTGTTTTTCTTTGCATATCTTGGTTGTTTCTACTTAACAAGGCAATATTATCTGCAAAATCCAAATCTTCTAGTTGACTATTTTCTACCCAATCGATGCCAGTTTCGACCCTGCAACATTTTCGCATCACCCAGTCAATGGCCACTCCAAACAATAGCGGAGATAGATTACAGCCTTGCTTTACTCCGGTTTCAACCATAAACCAGTCTCTGTGTCCACCATCAGTATGAACTGCACACTCTGAACCATCATAGAAGCTCTTAATAATGTTTATTATTTTGTCTGGTATTCCATAGCATCTCAGAATATTCCACACGTAAAAACAAAGTACTACAGTTTTACAAAATACATAAACAGTGACGATAAACAGCAATGTTTCGACCAAAAGGCCTTTATCAAGCAAACAATACAACAAGAATGACGAATTTGAGGAACACTACAAATGGACGATTACATGTGGAAACATAAACCTATCTAATGAAAATCTGGGAATAAAAACGAACAACGAAATGAGTGCAACACAAAAACCAAAAGTGGAAAAGAAGAGAAACAATATAGTGGATAAATGACACATATGGAGCAAACACACATATAGATAACAAGGCACGAGATAAGACAGTGCTAAGAAGCATAGGAATGTAATGCTTGAGTCCAAGAGGTCGCAAAGTGCCATAGAATGAAATAAAACGGTTCTCCAGGGCGAATCAATTGCGATCATCGGAGGAACATGATCGGATGGCTGTGACCTGGACATCGTCAACTCCTGAATGGCCAGTATCATTGAAATGAGTGGCCACAGGAGTCACAGAGCATTGGCGAATAGGTTTATGTTTCCACATGTAATTGTCCATTTGTAGTGTTCCTCGAAATTCGTCATTCTTTTTGTATTGTTTGCTTGATAAAGGCCTTTTGGTCAAACGTTGCTGTTTATCGTCACTGTTTATGTATTTTGTAAAACTGTAGTACTTTGTTTGTACATGTTTAGCTATTTTTCCAAGTTTTACTGCAGTCTCCACCCTTTTTCGAATATTCCACAGAGAGATTCTGTGTAGACTATCAAAGGCTTTTAAAATCGATGAAATTTAGTATGAGTGGTTGTTGCTTCTCAATATGTTCCTCCAAAATTAGTCGTAGGGTAATTATTTGGTCTAAGCAGCTTCTCCCAGGTCTAAAACCAGCTTGTTCTTCTCTCAGGGTTGTGTCCACTGCTTCTTTGATTCTATTAAGAATGATTTTGCAGAAAGTCTTGGTCATTACTGATAATAGGGTGATCCCTCTCCAGTTGTTACAATCTTTGAGATAACCTTTTTTGGGGATCTTAACAATTATTCTCTTCTTCCATTGATCTGGGACAGTTTCTTAACAGTAGATAAAAAACAAACAAATAGACTACATGTGCATATATACGCTGCATGCATATATGATATGTGCATACTCATTTTATAACACAAGCTTTTCAGTAAAAGAATATATGTGAATATAAATGTACATTTATTGCTACCAGAATATAACATATGTGTTTATATTTGTCAAATATTCCACCACATTGTCTTCCTTTATACAGATGTACACATAACGTATGGATGTGAAGCATAGACATTTAATAAAGCAGTGGAAAAACATATATGTGCTTTTGAGCATAAATGTTACAGAAGAGTCCTTCGTATATCTTTGACAGTGAAGAGAACAAATAGATCTATCTAGAAAGAACTCAAAATCAAAGAAAACTGGCTGTACTACAAATAAGAAAGAGAAAATTGAGATATTTTGGACATATAAAAAGACATGAAGGGCTGGAAGACCATCATGGAAGGAGGCATACCGGCAAAGAGAAGAAGAGGAAAACCACTGAGAAGATGGATTCAGGATGTAACTAATGGTTTAAACATGATGGCTGCAGAAGCAGAACATCTGGCCTATGAGAGATAGAAATTCCGTAGGATTGTTGGGGTGGCAAAGCTCTGCTCAGGACAAGTTATTTGATGATGATGTCGCATTCTCTAATTCAGAAACATGTAAAATGAGATTTAAAAAAATGAAATTTGAAAAAGGAAAACATAATATAATCTTTGCTTACCTTTCAGCATGTGGTCCTCCAGCTGATGTTGTATTTATACTTGACTCATCATCTTCTATTGGAGCTGAAAACTTTGATAACATCAAGATTTATGCACAAACATTAGTCAGGCAGATGAATATCTTGTCATGTGATATTCACGTTGGAGTGATAAAGTACAGTTCATCATCTATGATTCAGTTTAATCTAGATGCCCACAGCTCACTATATAGAATTATAAGAGCTATTCAAGGCATAAGTTACACCCCAGGCAGGTCAAACATGGCAGATGCTCTGAGAGTAGTACGTAGTCAAATGTTCACTGTCAGTAGTGGAGACAGGTAAAATATTTTTATGAGAGTAATGTTTATCTTATGATACTAAATGAACTTACAAAGTTCATCATCTTCTTGTATTATCCTTAGTTTTAAAAAACTGTTTTCATACATTAAGTTATATAGAGTAATACAGTGTTGGGCCCTTTTTTCCATTGACCATCGCCACACGATGGGTGATGTGGTCAGCATCATGCCAGTCATATTTACATCACAGTACTTTTCCTGGTACCCAACTGATGCTGGGTCAAACTGAGAGCCATTTAGATTGAAAAAATATGCCATACTCACTGTGGAATTGAACCTGAACTGTGTACCTAAGGGACAAGTTCACTAACAACTGCCCTACAATAGTTTTCATTATATTTAGTACCATTGAGAATTGTGTAAAACTGTAGTTTAAATCATAATTAAATATATTAACCTTCTGACTTATATTTTCTGTGCAGACAAAATGTCCATAATATTGCGTTCCTTTTGACTGATGGATCAGTGGAAATTAATAGTGACATCACATCGTCTGAAATTGAACTAACAATTGATGCTGGCATTCTTGTGATTCCTCTTGCTGTTGGCCTCAGAGATCGCACAGAACTTGAATACCTAGCTGAAGCACAAGGCATCTCTTTGATAGAAATTGAGGATGCAGATAGTTTTCTGGCCATGAGTGATCAGGTTCTGAAATCAGTGCATGATAGTAAGTTTTTGTTGGACATTATTGTACTACTTTCAAGAATTCACTATTCCTATTTTTCATTAGTCAATATTTACATGCCATTATTTAAATTCAGGAGAAGTGATGAAATCAGAGACATGTCTGGTCATCCACTAGTAACAACTGGTATGAGAAAGAGAAGATGGAGATATGTTTGACACACCTTGAAGAGAAATGATCAACGAATATCAAAGCAGGAATTGAAGTGGGATGCAAAGGGTTCAAGAAAGAGGTCGACCTAAGGAGACCCTGAAACAAACTTTGCTGAGAGAGGCAGGAAATATTGGTCTCAGTTCCATGGAGAAGATTGAGCGAGTTGGCCAGGATAGAGCGTTATGGAGAAATTACTTGCAGGCCCTATGTAACATATAGCAGTACGAGAGGAATTATTATTATTATTACTATTTAAAGCACATTCTAAAGGTTTTTTTATTAACCCATTCACTCCATAACTTGTGTTTACCTTCAGATGCATTTCAGTTTCAGTTAGAATATCTTCATTACCCTTCGGGCATGTTTATATGTGCTCTGATCTCCTTTGCAATATCTCCAACAGCATCCTGCAACTAACAGTGCTAGTTCAATGTTGATTGAAGATAAGTGAATTAAAGTGATTGAAGATAAGATTGGAGCCCTTATGGACTTGTTTCTTGTGAAATAAAGATGAACTAATGACTAACATACTAACTTATCACCTCTGTGTACATGCATGTGATATGTACTGTTTCTGAGGATCTCAAGCATAAATTTCAGATAAGATGCTTTGGAGAAGTTCTTAGAGTATATTTACTCAAACGTGCCCCAAACTTGTAATACAATACATGAGATTTGTAACACAATTATATGAAATAAAGGGGAATATGAAAAACTACTAACTACAGACAAAGTAATGAGAGCTAAGATGGTATGGCCAGATATCAGGATCACCTATCTCATGAAAGATTTTTGTGTAAGTATATGTTTTTGTAGACTGACAAATAGGTTGACAGAAAACATAATGGTAGTGAATATCAATAAATTGAAGTTACTGTTTTTGTAGACACTCAAACTCTTACAGAAATCCATAATTTTTAGATATTTTCTTTCTTTTGTCATTCTCTGCATTTTTACAGTTAGGCGTGATATGTTAAACTGATGATCAGTTTCCTAGATATTGCACACTCGGTCGCTTCATATGATGTGAAATTGTAGAGTTTTAAGGTGTCTGCAACTCCATCAATCCATCTTTTTCTTGGTCTGCCCCTTCCTTTTGATAGCTCCATTTTCAGGTCTTTTTCAATTGATATAGACATTTTTGTTAAAATTGTGCATCAATTGGATGTTTACATGTTTCTTTATACATATCTTTTTTTTTTTCAGAACATGTCAGTCATTTGTATGTCTATAGGATATTTTTGCTTCAATATTGTTTATCTGGGACCTCCATTTACAGCTTATGTTCATTGCTTATCAATGATTAGAAATATGTTGTAGCTGACTTTATATAATATTGAAGCAACCTTAATATTATTTTTGGTCACATATTGCTTGTCGCATGGATGAAAATTGTGGCATCAACCACAATAAACACGTGGTCAATTTTCAAAACACCACTTATACATTCATTAGTTTGCCATTGCTTTCTGAATGGTGAAGTCTATTTTTACCTTTCGTAAAAATTCCACGGAAACAAATTTTCTTCCAAACTGTCTGCTGCAGAATTTTAACCAGATACACTTGGGTTGTGATCAAGCTCACTGCTGCTTAAGATACAGATGATTTTTGCATAATATATTCTAATTTTTATAAAAATGTATTATTGTATGTTCTTAACTATACTTCAGAACTGTGTCTTCCATTTGAGATCCAACATATAAATATATGAGAAATGTTGCTATATGTTATGTTTACTTAAATGTTTACTGGTAGATGTAGTACTTTAAGCTGTCATCTCTTAACATTGATAATATGTTTATTTCAGACAGTAACCGATGCCACTCCAATCCATGTTTCAATGGTGCACAGTGTGTCAGTGCCCCAAAAGGGTTTAGTTGTGTCTGCCCTCTAGGTTTTGTTGGTGATTTATGCAACAGAGGTAATAGCATGATTGTTAAATTTGTAGTCTATATTACATATTTACAAAAATATATCGCTCTCATCTTTTTAAAAGTTTATATTAAACTTATTTTTGTCTTTATATTCTTAAACAATATAGCAACTACAAAATTGAGTAACATTGAAAGTATGTATAGTGGTTATGTGTATTTATAGTCAACAAGAGGTCAGTGATACATGTAGAGATATGTCAGACTTAGAAATAATCTTGCAAAGTCTGCTTGCAACTGTTATGGTTGAACTATTTTTCACAGCAATGAGAAAGGAGATAGACTTGCATCAACAGCTCTGATACTCAGGAAGTTGAAGATGGATAGAAGTCAGGGGGATTTTTTTGCTGCTTATGACCTTGTATTGGATAAGGGCACTGAAATTTATATATATATATATATATATATATATATATATATATATATATATATATATATATATACATATATTTACTCAAGATCAGTGTTATTCTCATGAGAATATGTATATATATACAGCGTATTCAGGAATTTTGAATTGTATGTTGTGCAAGCAATATTTTATACTTGAGGACATAGTAAAAAATATGGTTAAACAGCAAGCCATGAAAACCATCAGCATATATACATTTGAACAAACTGGTGGAGATGAATGAGCACCTATGGCATTGCCTTGTTCGTTATGACATTGGTTCAGTAAATAATGACTGTTGCAGAGTTTTGACTTTTTGATTGTTGTTATGTTTGTTACTATCTGCTTTAGAATTATCACATTTTAACCATTCTTTGTGAACTAAATAGCTTTTTTCTTCTGCTGTGTCTTGTTGTTTGGTGGATTTCCAGAAAGTTGAAAGTAATATGCACACAAGCATGCATTAAATGATATTTTAAGACGTACATATGCTGTAAATATGTGGAAGTCATTTGTCCGGCTGCTCATGGCAGATTACAAGCTTCAGAAATGATGTTGTACAGGATATGAGTTTAAAAAAAATAGAAATACATGTTTGATACATTGTAATTTGATAGTAAAATGAACCCATTCACTACCAAATTGAAAAAAAAAACGTGATGTGACGAAATTAATATTTTAAAAATATTTCACCTTGAAAAATATATAAATTTGATTCAATTAAATTTTGTTTACCAAACTCCTGATTGGACCACAATGTAGGAATGCATAGCTTTTCTGTAGATAAAACTTGGAAATTGGATCAAAATGTGTTGATGTAAATTTACTAATTTTACATGAAACAATGCTTGAGTATGTGTGCGTAAGTTGAGCCATTTTAATATAGAATCTGTGCATTCTGCAGCAGTTGGTACGGAATTAGTTAAATCACTTTTTCAATTTTTTTCCAGCATGCAACAGCAAAGCTGATGTTGTGTTTGCTGTGGATGCCTCCCGCTACAACACTGAACTTGAATTCCGAACAATCCGAAAGTTTCTCAGGGATGTGATTAAAAGAATATCCTTCAGAGAAGACAGCTTGAGAATTGGTATTGTTGAATATGGAATGACACCAAGAGTAATACTTTCTTTGCTGGATGGGGACAATAAAGAAACTGTTGTATCTGTTATAACAGCTTTAAGGTGAGATGTAGAGTTGTTACAAAGATGGGAAATATAGCTCGAAAGACCAGTGTTATTCTCATAAGAGATCTAGATCATATGATCTTTCAACATCAACAGTATCAATAAGAATCAATTCATTTGCCAAATATTCATACATATTCGTACATAATCAGGTGACAGTAGTACATGTGGGAAAGATCAGATTCAACAAAATTGAGTTCTAGAAAAATCAATTTGAATTGTTTTGATTGCTTAAAAAATATAGCTTTTCATACTATCTAAAGAAACCTGTAGTATATTCCTTGTGATTAAAGAATGAAAAGAAAGTTTTAAGGCAGATTTATCCTAGTAATTGAAATAATCTCTACCTTGGTTGTCCTTTAATTAATTTACACTAAAACATGATGCATGGAAACTATTAAAACAAACAATTGGTAGGCCTATACTCTAAAGATAATATCAAAAACAAGCGAACAATAATTTGGTAAAATGAAATAAAAATGTTTCATTACAATGCACATATTTTCTTAGAAAGATTAATTCATGTACTATCCTACTTTTTTAGCTTACCACTTTCCTCTGTAAATGTGTTAGTAGCATTGATTATTTGTTGCCAATGCTGGCTTGTGCTTGGTCATATATTACTTCTGAAATATTGTAAGATTATGTGCTGTGACTATGGTAGTTCTATATTAGCGGCTAAGGAAGAGTTATGTTATGTTATGTTATGTTATGCGATGGACGTCATGGCACATTGGGCATTCCCATTCGTGCTCTGTCCTCCGTTGCAGCAGCCATCCCAAAGTCCATTTGCTCACAGTACTCATGAGAAGTTGATTACTATATCTTCTCTCTCAACCACGATGACGACACTGTCTGGCATGTCCAAACTTAACGCCTAATTCTCGAACTCGTTCCAGCGTCTGAGACCCGCCCGTGTCACACAATTGAGAGCGTACAGGATTGATGATATCGGCTCTGTCCATACTTCTGCCCAATTGAGTCGGGGCACTGTTTGCAAGAGAGTCAGCACGCTCGTTACCCGCACTCCAGCATGTCCAGGCGTGTACAGCCAAGTCATTTTCTTGAGATGTGATCTCCGAATGCTGTCCACCCATTCCACACGCATACTTCCAGATTCAATCAGTTGAAGCATATTCATTGAGTCCGATATGATGATCGTATGGGTAACCCATAACTCATGACAGAGCCCTGGAGGCAGCGGTGATCTCCATAGTCATGCTCGATGTCGTTGTCTCAAAAGCCCGCAGTCCTCATGAAGTGTGCGACCGTTTCGTTGTGCTGAGTAAGCCCACGATGATCTGGTGCCACACTTGACACAGCCATCGGTGTAGATAATTATATCACCTGGATGGGAGTGCTGATCCACGAGTGCAAGAATTTTCGCATTGACGACATCTGGGGCCCATTCTTTACAGCGGCGTCCAAATGTGCTGATAACCCTGGCGTAATCAGTCATATCCTCTGATATAGGCATCCATTCGTCACCGTGCCTTAGCTCATCTAGAGTACAGACCTGTTTAATAACATCCTCTGCCTCAGCCATCCAGGATCGACCTCTCTTCAATCACCTGCCCTTGTTTTCATTTATGGATTTGTGCAGAGGATGATTTGTGTCTGCAGAAACTGTCAGTTACGCTTTTACCTGTGTGACTTCGTGTCTCGTGGCCATCATTGGCAATCCAAGGACATAGCGCATTGCCTCACAAGAAGTGTCACGTGTGCAACCCAGTATAAGCCTCATCGCTTCATTTTGGATCCTTTCTAACTTATCCAGCAATGTTCTGCTTACTGTCAGAAGACCAAGGCCATAGTCCACCATGCTCAGAACTAGACCCTGATAAAGAAAAAGTAGCAGGCGTTGTTCTATATCCGCCCCGCCATAACTTTGAGAGCGGTTAGCCCTTTTCTTGCCTTTAGGATTACGTTCTCAACATGGCTCTTAAATGACAGGCTTCTGTCAACTGTTATTCCAAGATATTTTAGTGTTTCGCTTCTGTCAATGTCTTTGTTACACATGCTGACAACCGGGTAGGTGTCTTTACTATGTGAGTGTTAAGAGAACCATGTCAGAGAGGCCATTGCTGGGTTCACCTTCGCTTCAAATTCGTTGCACCAGTCACCAATCCTATTCAGCTCACACTGTAATGCAGATGCGATCTCATTTCTGTTCTTGCCCATGCGATACACCAGAATATCATCGGCGTTCGACATTGTTCTGCCAACTCCGACCCTTTGTGTGCTGGTTACCCCGACGGTGTATACATTGAACAGGACTGGCAAGAGTGATGATCCCTGAGGAAGGCTGATTAGGACCTGTTGTGGTTGTGATGCCCATGAACCACAACGCATTGATAATGTGCGCTCAAAAAGTGCAGCAGCAATCCACTTGGTCAGGCATGGTTCCAACCTGCATATCCATCAATAACTGCATAAGTAAGGTGTAAGAGACATTGTTATATCGTCCTGCAAATCAATGGCGGCTGCTGCCGTTCCATCCCCATCTGAAACCCCTCATACGCATCATATGCAAAAACCGCTGCATTGCACCAGGTGTCCTTTCCTGGACGATAGCCGCAGAGAGTGGAGGGGAAAAGGCCATTTGTCTCCATTATATTTGAAACTCTACGGGCTATGAATTTTTCAAGCAGTTTGCCGACAGTGTTTTGCAAGGTAATAATTCTATATCCATTTGTGCCTGTGAGATCTTTTCCAGGCTTAGGCAAGGGTCTCAGATAGCTGTGCAGCCAATCATCAGGAATAGTGCCCGTATGGATACTTTTATTGAAAAGCTTACGATTAAGGAAGAGTATTAGAGTCATTGAACAAACAATAAACTGTTGGAAATTGTTAACTAGTTATATTTGGTGAATCCAAAACCAGTTTCACCACATTTCTTGATGTAATTGGTTATTGGTTACTAAACTGACATCATTGCACTCCAGGCAGACCCATAGGTGCTCAGTCTCCCTCAACAGATATTGAAGAATATGCGTACTGATGGTTCCCATGGCTAGCTGATTAAACACATCTTTCACTCTGCCTCTCAGGCATCCAGTTCGACTTGTACAATGGGTAACTCCAAACTGCCTAAATCGCTTGATCGATTCAACATCGATTTTAGTGTCCTCATCCAACAGACAGTCGCGAAGAGACCAAAGAATATTCCCCTTATCCATCATCAGCTCCCCAACAATCGATGCTGTTGATGCAAGCCTGTCCGCTCTCTCATTACCATAAATACCCGCATGCCCAGGACAGTATATAAGCCTCTGGAGGTTAGAAACTTCTATAGATGACATCCACTCATACTGAATCCTGCCCTTCTGGATCTTGTGAAGCATCGACTGAGAGTCAGATACAACAACGGCCCCAGTAAATGAAGTCCCAGAGAACAATGGAGGGCAGCAGTAACGGCCTCAACCTCATCCTAGAAGTAGTTGTCCTGTATGCCCCACTTCACTCTGCAGCAACCCTACCATGCGCATTAGCCAAGAAACCCCAGCCAAACTTCTCACCACAATGAACCGACCCATCAGTATATACAACAACATTTGATGTAGCATTTGTTTAAATGAATGTGTTTGTCTAGCATATAGACCCTATTGTAACATGAAAAATAATTGGGAAAAAATAGGACAGATCTTTGATATTATTAAATGGTATTGAATGTGGATTATGATTTATGGAATAGAGAGTGTGAGATGCATATTTTGAAAAATAGGGCTGTACGGCAAACAGAGAAAAGCTAACATGAGCAGAAGCAATGAAAAAAAAGACAAAACAGAGACCTACAGATTAATGGATAGGAAAAAAAATTGGTTTATGAGTAACCTGTATTTGAATGATAAAAGTGCACCCTACCCTTAACACTTTTCCAGTCTTAATTGTGATTGATAATAATTGACAACTGTAGGTCTACAGTTGGTCTTATTAAGTGTTCAATGTACTGTTACACGGCTGGTATTACTATTTTACCGAAGGAAAATACATCTGTGTGTTTTAAATTGTTTAATGTTTTGCCCCTACCAAACAAATACCAAGTTCCTGACATAACTAAGTTGACATCTGAGAATGAACAAATTAAGAATGAAAGGAAAAGAACACCTGTGGTAAGATGCACTACTAAATAGAACTATTAGAACATATTTGATAAGATATACAACTTTACCAAGTTCCATGTCTAATGATTTGAAAAACAAATATTGAAATGTGTCAATTATTATTCCTAAATATTGTCAAGCAATAGATCATGTGGACATTTAAATGTTTTAATTTTTTTAACAGGAGGCATGATACTGACCCTCATCTAGAAAATGCTGTCAAGCTTGCTGACTATGGCGTATTTCATCGTTCTGGAGATAGGAAGGAAGTACCTAACTATTTAGTGGTTGTTACTAGGAGTGTTGCTAACTTCAGTACTGTTCAAGCTTTCAGTGACCTAAAATCTAAAGGAACTAAAATCATTGGAATTGGTATGTTTTGTAAATTTGACACATGGGTAATGGATAGTCAATATACACTCAAATGAACATCGGTTCACAGAACTATACTCGTGTGCATTATGAGTGATTCATTGAAGTGTTATATGGAAGGTAGTGGATGGTTGATGCACGCAGGCAATGAACTGAATCCCTACAGGATTTACCAATTAACAGAATTGCAGTCATCATCATTTCAGTGCATATGGGTGTTAATGGCAATGAGAGAGCAGACAGACTGGCGCTGGCTCTGCTACCATTGGGGGTGTCAACCAAAGGATAGATCTGACATTCTAAACACCTTCATGGAATATAACCGCAAAGAGGACTTTCATCTCAACCAATCCACATCAACATTTAGATTTTGGAAACTTGGATTGAAGATTAGAATGCCCAGATAAGAGCAGAACAACAGATGTATGAGTATGCTCACTTATCAACATTGAACTGGTATGGTTAGTAGCTGGATGCTGTTAGGGATATTACAAAGGAGATTGAATCACATATGGACATGTGTTGAGTGCAATAACGATATTTCAAACTGAAATTTAACTCTTTCCACGCCCAGTTATTTCCTCAATTTTTAAGCAGTTAATTCAAGGGAAGTAAAAATAAAACATAAAAAAAAAATAACTATCCCAACTACTCGTCAATAAATAAACATATGTATATTATTAGATACTAAATTGAAGAAAACTGGACAACCCAATAGAATAACAAGGTTGAAAAGTAGTATAAGTAAAACAGTAGAAGTAAAACAAGAAAGACTTTTTATAAGGGAAGCAACTCTATGGTGCAGTGTGCGGCTAATAGTGTGCAACGGACTTCCGCTGTGATGCAGTGTGCGGCTTAAAGAGTGGAAAGAGTTTAGAGCTTCCAAAAAAACAAATTGCCGGTTGTTTGTAAGAATGTTCGTATTGCTAGGCTAGGCAATGGGTGTTGTAAGAAATAAGGGTAAGTGGTTTGAATCCTGTGTTTGTCAATTTGTTTTTTCTGAAGCTCTTAATACTTGTACAGTGTCTATTTATTATTCATTTTTTCAACTGTTGATTGTTTAACATTCTAGTAGAACAGAGATAGGCACTGTTTTCTCTGTTTCTTATCATCTTGTCAAAAATTTATCCTAAAGCTTCCTTCTGTTTTGTTATCAGGATCCTTTTCTTGGTGGTGTCTTTGTAGTGCATAGAAAATCAATGACTGGTTTACTGTGGTTGATGGCTAAGTCCTTTAGGATATGTCACGATTTCATCTTTTTCTTATATATGCTGCACTTTTTGAAATAATTTGACACAATATATATTGGTCTATATATTGGTCTATATATTGGTCTATATATTGGTCTATATATTGGTCTATATATTGGTCTATATATTTTACTATTGCATAGTATAATTGTGTGCACTTTGCATTAATCCTGTAAACATTTACATCCAATAATCTTTACATTATTTATTTAATAAATGTGTTGACTCAAAACTTTATGCAATATTTTAATAACTAATTTCAGTGTTTTCTGTTTTACATCTTAAATTTGTCTAATTTCCAATTGTTTAAGATGGGTTTTTTAAATTAAAAATATTACAAAGTATGACAGAATCTGCATATCTCTATATACAGGTATGAATCTGTCTAGCAAGGATCAGAATTATTTGAAGGAATCAGTGTCATCTCCTACAAATCAGACTCTCTTTATAGTTGATACAGTTGATGCATTGGATAGAATGTCTGCTGGTTTTTTCAACTTTGACAATCTTATCTGTGAAGGTAGGTTTCTTAGTATTGAAATGTTATTCTAAATAAGTTATACATTGTAGTTTTAATATATAGAATAAACTTTTGCAAACATTATCATAATGCAATCATAAACATAATGCAGCAAGAAAAAACATTTATCAATTCTTATATAGGTTAAAAAAAATAAAAAATGTGAATGTTAATTTGTGTTTAGTGTACATAATTTTATTTGACTACATTTGCATCTGTTATAATAATAATATTTTTTTTTAAATATGATAAATTATTTGACTTTCTCATGTTTAGAAAAAAACATGTGCACAAGAAATCCTTGCCAGAATGGAGGTGTATGTCAAAATGGAACAAACACTTTTATATGCAAATGTAAACCTGGCTATGCTGGCAATGACTGCAGTAGAAGTAAGTATTTTTGACTTTCGATCTCACAAATGTTTGTCCAAATGAACTGTATTTAATAAAATAATGTTTCATGAAAAGTGCTAAGGAATAATGAGAAATGAGTTGACACCAAGAGACTTTGTTGTAAATGCTTCCTCCTTGCACTTATCATTTAAAGGTTTTTGCAGAGTGAACCAATGTTTTTAGTAAAGCATGAAATGTGGAAACATATTCACATTCATCTGAGCTTTGGGGCAAACATATGCGAGCACATATACTTGTTCTCCTCTAGAAATATATTTAAAACTAATTTCAAAATTTACTCATAACATAATCTATACTGTATCTAAATTTAATCCTTTGAATTCTGCTAACTTGGAATTAAAGTATATTCATTTCTCTACAAAATTACATTCATAAAATTTATTTGAAAAAAAAAATAAAAAATACAGATTAGTTAATACATACAACAGTTTAGAGAAAAAGTAATCAAAAGTTTGTTCTGCTACAAACTGTTTTAAATGTAGTAGTCAATGTGAAATGCACTGCCTATGAAAAGTTACCAACAACACCAGAGTCATCAACAGCAGCATAAGAAAGAAGGTTGGCACAGAAACTTGCTTGAATTACATTGGGAAAGAAAGAATGAAGTGGTTTGGCCACTTAATAAGAATGCATCCCAACTCCTCAGTATACATAGTCTTCTACAACAGAACATCAGGAAAAAAGGCGGTCAGATGGCATAGCAGAATCCTGTCAAAGAGCAAAAATAACAATCATCATATGGCAAAATTAAGCCACCAGAACAGCGCAAGACAAAAACAGAAAATGACACTGTGCAACCACCCGGTAACAGTGTGACGACAAAAGAAGAAGAAGAAGTCAATATACTGAAACATTCTGTGCACATGATGTTTTTTAGACAGTAGTAATGATGGTTTTTGTTAAAGATTATAAAAAAATTTCTCTAGCTTGTCAAGACAAGGCAGACATTGTATTTCTTATTGACTCCAGTGGCAGTGTTGGCTTTGAAAACTTGCAACAAATAAAGACATTTGTTCATCATGTTGTCGATGGATTTAACATTGGTCCAGAAGCAACTAAAGTTGGTGTTGCATCATTTAGTCAGGGCAGCAGGGCAGAGATTTATCTCAATTCATTTGAGGTGAGTTATAGTGTCTGATATTTGAACACCTCTATAGTGAGGATCAATCTTCCAAACATCACTTTTAATAAACAGAAGTGATCAATGTGATAAGTTGTGATATCTTGCAATAACTTCTAATCACAATCAACCTTATTAAATAAAAATAAATGTCCCACATATTTAAGTATATTAATGATTTATGGCAACAATTTAGCAATTTTATAAGCAGTGGTCAGATATGTAGGCCTAGATGTCGTTTTTATTTACACGCTATAAAGTTAGGTGTAGCCATAGAGCCTACTATGACTCCGCTGACTGACTTTTGCATGAAGGGATGCTTCCTTGTTGCTAGTCTGATGTTTGCATGAATTCTTGCTTTCTTTATCAGCAGTCTTCCTTGTTATTCAGAGAGGCCTCACTCTGACTTCAGAGGTACTTGCAATTTAAATTTCCACGTAAAGGATCATGGTTTCCTGTTATTCAATAGTGCACTGTGTCCATATCAAAACTTATTGGTCTAAGATGGTTTTGAACTCTGGTATTCTTATGACACTTGGTCACTTGCTTAGTATGATATCAAATTACATGTCGACAACTCCTGTGGATGTTATAAAAATGTAACAATGCTTTGAACATTTAGAACATGACAGTATTAACACAACCCGTGTACTGTATCTCAGAAGGCATTGCAACATTCCAATTTTAATGAATGGTATTTTAGTTCAGAGGTTTGCTGATCTTTATTCAAAACTATTGGAACTCTGTATTAGGTTTCTTGTGCTCCATTGATCAGTACAGTTCTTATCAAACTCTCGATCATTCTTTGATACTGTTGATATGTTACGAATAGTCAATAAAATGTAACTATTAATTTAACACAAATAATTCTAAAGTAGCTTTTGTTTTGGTATTAATAATAATAATTCCTCTCGTACAGTTATACATTACATAGGGCCTGCAAGTAATTTCTCCATACCGCTCTATCCTGGGCAACTCGCTCAATCTCCTCCATGGAATTGAGACCGATATTTCTTGCCTCTCTCAGCAAAATTTGTTTCAGGGTCTCCTTAGGTCGACCTCTCTTTCTTGAACCCTTTGCATCCCACTTCAATGCCTGCTTTGATATTCGTTGATCATTTCTCCTCAAGGTGTGCCCAACATATCTCCATCTTCTCTTTCTTATAACAGTTGTCACTAGTGGTTAACCAGACATGTCTCTGATTTCATCACTGCTCCTGAATTCGTTTCATTTCATATTCATTTTTTTTCGCAGACATCTATTTTTAAATGCATTCAACTTGCTCTCTATATCTTTAGTCATTTTCCAACTCTTGCTAGCATATGTTAGGATTGATACAACATTTGAATTGAAAATTCGTAATTTTTGTTTTAATACTATATAACTTGCAGTTCCATATTTTATTTAGACTTTTGAAAGCTGATGTTACTTTGCCAATTCGTATCATAATTTCTTTTTAACATTTCCTGTGCAATCAAAATTGCTACCTAAATAGGTGAACTGCTCTGTTATTTTGATCGTTTTAGATTTCAGGGTGATATCTGCATTACTTGCCATAGGTGTCTTCAGTATATCTTTTTTTCATAGCTTTTCTGCAGTCCAACTTTTGATGCTATAGATGACAAGTTGTATGTTTTACTTTGCATATCTTGGTTGTTTCTACTTAACAAGGCAATATCATCTGCAAAATTCAAATCTTTTAGTTGGCTTTTTTCTACGCAATCAATGTCAGTTTTGCCCCGGCAACATCTCCAAATAATAGCGGAGATAGAATACAGCCTTGCTTTACTCCGGTTTCAACCATAAATTAGTCACTGTGTCCACTGTTTTGGTATTAGTTTAACAAAAATGATCAATCATTTTATGTAGCGTTTAATTTAGAAATACTAATTTTAAAGCAGTTATAGGATTAACAAAATGAAATGTCTGCAAAAATGATTATTGCAAATGAATTTCTTTCTAATTTTGCAGGACAAAGCCAGCTTGCAGAACGCTGTAAGTAGCATCAGTTATACATATGGCAACACAAACACAGCATCTGGTATCACACTTGTCCACTCTAGTCTCTTTGCATATGAGAGAGGGAACAGGCCTGATGTACCTGACTATTGTAAGCACTGAAATAATTTATTGATTTGACGTTTTGTGAAAATTTGTAAGACTTTAGTTACATTTTGTAAGGAATTTTTCCAAGGCATCGTCTTTTCAGTTTATATTTATCAATTTTAAACTATCAAGGGTAACTGCAAGAAAGCACTCTCATGTTTTCTTGTATCTCTCTCTCTCTCTCTCATATATATATATATGAGAGAGATCCTACTAGCGATCCTGACTCTCAGTCATAGTCAGATAGAACGACTGGAAAGAATACAGAACGAGGCGATGCGCATTATACTTGGTTGCACTAAAGACATGTCGTGCAGGGCGATGCGCTATCTTCTTGACTATCCTACTATGGAGTATAGAATACTGATGAGCCATGCACGAGCATACCTTTGAGTCAATGCTGACACACAACATCCTCTGCACTTGGAAATAAAGAGAAAAAAGGAAATAGGTTAGAAAGAGAAAAATCTTGGATGGGTCAGGCCGAGGACTGTATTGAACAGGTGTGTACACTTGAAGATATTGATCCCGGTGAAGAATGGATACCAGTGCCAAGAGGAATTGCTACATCCTTTTCTGTATGCATCGAACTTGATAAAGAATGCAGGCAACACAACCCACTTGTTGTGGAGGCAGAGGTTCAGGCATTCATTTCTGAGAACGCATCTGAGCATGATGTAATCATTTATACGGATGGTTCGGTGATTCGACATGTGCGGAGCTCGTGGGCTTTCACTGCTCAGGTCGGAGGTGATGTTGTGAAGGAAGACAGTGGTGGTTTTGCTGTGACTACGAGCAGTCTCACTATGGAAATCATGACGATTACAGCGATGATTTGGCTAGAATCACAGACTTTTATCCATGCATGTTTTCTCAGTGACTCAATTGAGTATGCTCAGGAAGATTGAAACAGGATGGGCTAGGAGACATTGGATAGAATCGCTGGGGAGGTCTAAGCTGACAAAGATCAGTTTTATTTTTGTGCCAGGGCATGCAGGTCTAAGGGGGAATGAACATGCGGATCGGCTTGCAGGTATGGCTGCTGTCCAAAGCGGACGAGCAATGGACCAGGCTGATATTATAAATTCCTTAAGGGAAAGAGGGCGTGTACATGATTCACGTAATAGCAGTGAATCCACAACACTAACCAGACTTCAAGAACTCAAAGTTAAGTGTGGTGTAGCTCAACAAGAACGCTATGCTGGCAGACAAAGAAGAATTGTAAACCAACAAAGAACCGGTATCGTTAGTCGCCACACGCTGATGGACATACTGAGGGAGAGATCGGAGCACTTATGGACTAATTTGTTCGACGTGCAGTGATGGTGATCCGACGACTAAACTAAACTAAATATATATATATATATATATATATATATATATATATATATATATATATATATATATATATATATATATATATATATATATATATACACACATATACCGTTCAGAAAGCAATGGTAAACTACTGAACATATAAGTGGTGCCTAGAAAATCAATGACTCGTTTATGGTGGTTGATGGCTCCATCCTGTAAAAGATATGCCATGATTTTCATTTCATATAAATATGGCACAAAAAACTCTAGTTGGGAAAAGAAAACGTGGAAGATCTTCTTCTTCGATTGTTCTAGGCCTGTTTTAATCATTCTCTTTGTGATATATAAACAGCCAAACATCAGAACGTGATGTATGTGCACCAACCTTCAGCACCTATTTGAGCACAGTTGCGTATCCTTTCAATGGGGTGTTCGATTTCAGTCAGCTATTGTGTGCGGATTCGCTTCTTCCGCTAGCCTTTGACTGTCCCCAGCCAGACCCACAAGGCAGTGGGCTGCTATTTCTTTCAGGGCAGCGATCCTTAGACGGCCTGCCCTCCCGGGCTCATGAGCGTCATCTTCCCAGTAAACCGGTCGTTTTAATGAACACCTTGGTTTGCCGCATGTTCAGGTTTGTTTACGGTTTGATCCGCTAGCCTTTGATTGTCTCCAATCAATCTACAAGGCAGCAGTATTTCCCTGCAGTGGGAGAGCGCACTGGGCTTATCTCTGCTGGGCATTCCAGTTGTTTTGCACATTTGGGTGGGACACACACCGCTGCAAGCGCCGCACTCGCACTGGTTAGCCTCTGTTGGGCTTCCCAGTTCTGCTTACTTGGGTGGGACGCACATCCGCTGCTACGCTACCGCTGCTGCATCGCGCTTGCACTGGTTAGCCTCTGCTGGGCTTCCCAGTTCTGTACATATGGGTGGGACGCACACCCTCTAGCCTGCCATGCTCGCTGCTGCATTGCATGCTTTGCCGGTCTGCCCCTCGATGGGGCCCACTATCGTGCTTTTTCTGCCCTGGTGCCTACCTAACCGTTTCCGTCAATTCCAGCTGGGTTTCGGACTTCGAGGGGGCAAAACCGAGTTTGCCCCTTGATCTTTTCCTAACGGCCGGGAGATGCTAGCAAATAATAGTCACTCTGGAAGTCCGCTCGTCTATGTTGCGGGTGGATCCCATCAAGCATGACTACCTTTGCATCTCTACTTGCAACAGTGTAGCTCTCCCGGTCCCTGCCCCCTTGGCCAGACCGTAACCTTAGTCTGTTTACAGGGTCACAATGTGTAGGTTGGGGGCAGGGTCTTGGCTAACACGCCCCCTCGCTAACCCTGGCTCATATTACCACCATGACCTCATGAGCCTTTGACCCCGTGGAAGATCTAAGACCACTCTATGAAGAAAAATCTTTAAATTAAAGAAAGTAAACTATTGGGATGTAAAACCATACAAGATCTCAAATTGCTAGCAACAAACCACATCACATGAAGCTCTAAAAACATCTACCTTATTTGCCACCTTTGGCATGAAAGAAACAAACTAACTAACAACAAACTCTCCTTCAGTAATGTGTTTCTAAAATTTAAATTTGAGTTATACAGGGTGTTCAAGATAATTGCAGCCCCATTGACAAATTGAAAGTTGCCAGATAACCTATCGCATTGTGTCTATTTACTATTTAAACCGGTTCTGACTAGCTCGTCCTACGTCACATTTGTTAATTGCCCCTTCCCGCACTACAATTATATACCGTCACACAACCTTGACCTATACTACGTCATAGCTGAACCTTCTCATTTTCATAAATATATGCCAGATTAGCTCCATTCACAGGCTGCTTTTATCTTGAACACCCTGTATATTAACACCTGCTCTGGTTATAAACTGTGTTACCCTATTTTTCTTTGTCAAATTTCATATAGTCAAATAAATAATGATTTTAAGTGTTTTCTTCTTCACAGTACTGGCATGCATTTCCAAATATGAAATATCATGTTGTCAATATAATGTGAAGCAACATTCTATTTCCAGATGCTTGTAATTTTTCTTCATTTCACAGTCTCATGATAATTATATGAATTGTGCTAGAGTGTATGCTATTGGACTCGATTTTTTTCATTATCTATCCACTCACTGTTTATTATGTTTGTTCAAACTTTTAATTTCAGATCTATTAAGTCCTATTTTGATTTCTCTACTTCAAATTTTCTTCCTAGCTGTTCAGGAGATTGTGTATGTAATAAATGTCTTCATTTATATCAGATCTTTAACTATTATGAGCAATTTTTAGAGCATGTACTGAAGATACGAATAATGTGATCTATTTAAGAATGTTTTTGTCCCTACCTCTTTAAGCTTTTAGGATCAATATCTGTACTCATGTATCAAATAATGGAAATAGCTGTCCATCGCAAGCAATGATAACAGTTTCAGACATGTGCTGCTGCATTTCTCTGGTGTGTGTGGAGGTGACTGTAGTGTACAATCCTAGAACACAATCCCCTACCACAGGTGGGGCATACATGATCAAGCTTAGACATGTTAGTGTTGCGTGTTCTGTCTTTTCACGCAGCTCATTTTCTCTGTGCCTCAACAGCATGATGATTCTCAGCTATACAGGTTCCTCTTTGTGTTGTTACAGTGCTACATTTGATAATCTTGTGCAAGGATTCATAGCATGTGGTGTCTATATCAAAGCATTTCAGAGACACTTTAAGAGTGTCTTTAAGTACACACAGATGATACAGCAAGTGAGGTAATAGAAAATGAAGGGAACGAAATCTTTTTAAGTCTAAATAAGAGCAAACAGACACATTTGTCAGTAGATATAATATGCAATTTTACTATGTCAAGCTACTGGTAGTCTTTTGAATATAAATTGCTGATGTCGATGTTCTTACACTAATAAACCTACTAATAATACCAACAACCTTTATAAGAAAAACCGCCAGAGTAGTTACCAGGGCACAAATTGAGGTGTAAAGAATAAAACCACTGTTACCTGCCAGGCATGTCATAAGAGGTGACTAAGAAGGTTGGGCGTGGGGATAGCTACCCCACACCGTAAAAACACTAGATGGCTACATAACGGAGAGCGAACCGAGTAAACGCTGGCAAAAACCGGACACATTGACGAAGGATAAGCACCAGAGCTCCATATGGTGCTGAAGATGTGATGTAAAACACACCAATGCTAAGGCTGTATGAATCAGATTTCCACATGAATAGAATTTATGGGAGATCTGGTACATCGGTCTGGCGTAATCGCAAAGAGAGAGAGAAAAGAACAAACATGTGCTAAAATAAACATTTAGAATGCCTCTCTTTTAAAATTTACAAAATAATATACAAGTTTAACCGTTTCAAAATGGCTGTTGTGTTTTGTACTTTCAGTAATTATCATCACTGATGGATTGTCTAATATCAACCATGAAGCCACAATTCCAGAAGCAGAGTATGTCCGTCAACAGGGTATCCACATCTTTGCCATTGGTGTAGGTGTTGGAGATTTATGGGAGTTAAATGGTATTGCCAGTAAGCCTTCAGATAGAAATGTTTTCCAGATTACAAGTTGGGATGGATTGCTGAGCATCTCGGATGAACTCATTGACAGAACATGTCTTGGTAATTAAGTCTATCAAATAAACAGTTAACTATTTTTCACATTTAACTGATACACTCATTTAATCCTCCACTCCCTTTATGTTGCCTACCATGTGTGTGTTGCTGGGCTCTCAAGAGGAGCAAAGAATAGTAACAATAGGACTTACAAGGCACGTCGTAATAGACGACTAAGGTAGGGACCTAGGAAGCTACCTAGTAAATAAGAAGCATCATAAAAATTGCAAATTCTGGCCTACTTGTAGACACATAACTGGCACATCGTGCAATCATTCTTAGACTGGATCACATGGAAATCACAAAGGGTGGTTAACAAGGGGTCGATAGGGAGTGTTTAAATCAGAAGAAGATGTTGCATAATTTTTCTAGCCCAACTGTTGCTTCCGTTTACTATGTTTCAGCATCTTATAATATCTGATAGACAAAGGCTAATACATGTAGTAAGATATTTTTTTTTAAAATTGTTGTATTTTTGCTAAATTGTGTTGTATTTACGTCACTATTATGTATAAAGTTGTTTCTTAATTATTGGGTGTCTTTTTTGGATAATGCCAACTTTTAAAATTATAAATGTATCATGAGTTTTTCCTGAAAATGGTCTATTGGTGAAAACATTGATTTAGTATGTTGCTGCAAATTGCAAAATAACCTTATTTCATGTTTAGATGGGTCACCATTTATTGAACTATCCAATTTCATGTTCTATTTTTTATTCCTTGGTATATAGATCTACTGCAGCATACGCCATTATAGCTGCAGCAACTTATATGTGCTTCCAGTTTTTCAATGAGATAGTGCAGTATGCCTAAATTCATTTGACCAGGGGTCTCAGTTGAGTAGAGACTAGGTGCTTGCCTATTGTGCCAAAAGTACCCTGTATGCTCCCTCATGGAGTCATCTGGATATCTTTCCAGAGATCCCTGAGGTGAGATCGAGTTCCTAGTTCTATCGGAGACGAACGATAAAACGTCGGTCCCGTATTCAATTTGAGCACGTAAAAGAACCTTGGCTGCTCAAAATCGAACAGATCAGACTGGAAAGCTGCTGCCCAGGCAAAATTAATTAGAAAATATTAAAAATAAAATACGTACAAAATATCTTCACTATCTTCAAAATTACATCAGTGACCTTTGCTGGTGCTATGGAGTGCACTGCAGCTGAGATCTTCCTTTGTAAGAAAGAGAACAGAGCCCACATGGTTACTCAATGAAGTGCAATGATGATGGTTCAGTCAATCAATCAATCAATTAATCAATCATGTGGCTAATAAACTTTTCAAATGTTTTTCAGTAGAATAAACTTCTCACATTATAGTAGGACATATTATCTTGTCATTGCCCATGGACCACATCTTTAAACAATTAGAAAATAAAATTAACTAAACAAATGTGCAACATGTTTTCAGACTCTGGAGTATGTGATGAGAACCCATGCATGCATGATGGCACATGTATTGCTGGTATTGGAACTTTCTCATGTCAGTGCCTAAATGGCTTTGTTGGAAACACATGTGAGCTTGGTAAGTTACCAAAGATCTATGTGACTATATTCTGTAAAGATGAAGATAATATTTCTTACTTCCCATTTGCTCTCTTCAGCAATGTGTTTCCTGTTGAAGGTATTACAGTTGTGAAGATTATACTGCCATTTTGTGTTTATTAATAAAACTGACAAAACAGATTTTGCTGTTTTCCAGCGTAAATATTGCATTAATTAATTACCTATCCTATTTACTCTAGTGTGTACAATTAAATGTACTATAACTTTACTACAGTATTCTATCATAGGTGATCAAATAATTCTATTTTGCTCTGCTTAGTAGATTATCTTATCTTAGGTGTTCTAATTGTCCATTCTCCTCCAGTGCATTCACCATCAATAGCCACTTTGAAAAGAAATATGTACTTGCACACACATTCTTTGGGATCTTTCTCGGCTGGTTTCTTTCCCATGCTTTCAAATCACCTGAAGAAGGAATATTTCTCCCCACAAGATCAGATGGAAAACTATTTAATATTTAAAACTATTTAACTATTTAAAAGAAAGTGGTCTACCACAGGAATTTGATATCTCCAAAGATCTGGTCAAGCTATAGCACTTGTGATGGCCATATCAGCCTTCTTGATTCATCGCAGGATGGACAGTTTTGTTAAAGATGTTCATAATTACTTTGATCATTGCCAGAGTCGCATTCATTATTGGTACCTATCTTTAGGCCCTTCACTTCAGTGGCGCATCGCAATTTCTTGAGATCTCCAAATAGCTTTCATCAGTGTTCTAATAGTTGTTTATATCTAGTAGAATATCTTATGGGTGAATTAATTGTTGTATTTATTATTATATCTTGTTGCCTGTGTGGTGCGGGGCCTGCTAGGAAGCAAAGAATAGTACCACTGCGACCTACAAGGCATGTCGTAAGAGGTGACTGATGTATAGCCTAGGGCAGCTACCCTAGAAACTAAAAACTTGTACTGGATCCACTTGATTTGACAATGCTGGGTAGGGTCTGATTAAAAAAAAAGACTTTTCACAAACATTTCCTGCCCACATTCTCCAAAAGATTTTCAGGACCACTGTGGCTCATCAGTCATATCTGCACCCATACCTTGACTTGAACCAAATAGTTTATCTTATTTATGGAATGTACAGAAAGGAATTTATTGCTCTTGATATATGAACAACATAACACTAGAATAGTAGTGAACATTTTGAAAGAAAATCTTGTATTAATTTGTTAATTATTAATTTATTATTTAATTTTTTAATTTTTTATTTTAAGAATGAGAAACTATCACTAAAATCTTGATGATAATTAATGATGACTAGAAAATATTATTTTTGTTGCATAAGCTGTATCTTTACACGCATTTAGAAATGGTATCTTGTTTCTGGAAACAGATTGTCAAGAAAACAAAGACATTGTATTTATCCTGGATGCGTCAGAGAGTGTTGGACAACATAATTTTGAACTTATGTTGAAGTTTGTGTCCACAATCGTCAAAGATCTAACTGTCTATGGCCAGGAACATTACTTTTCTCTCATCACATACAGCACAGATGTGAAGACAATTTTTAGTTTTAATCGTTATAGAACTGTTGAGAAAATCCTTGAAGCAATCCAGACGACCAAATACACCTCTGGCTCTACAAATACGGCTGGTGGGTTGAGACAGGCAGCACAGTTATTTCAGGAAGGTAAGTTAAGTTTTCTAAACTGTTGATATTTGTGCCATGCAGTCTTTGCTAAGATGATAGACAACTGGTATAATATCGGGTTGAGGTGGTCACATTAACTTTTAAAACCTTACTGAACTAAAAAAAAATAAAAATATAATTATATATACTTCAGGTTAGCAAGATAATAATAATAATTTCTCTTGTACCGTTATATGGTACATATGGCCTGCAAGCAATTTCTCCATGCCACTCTATCCTGGGCAACTTGCTCAATCTCCTCCATGGAACTGAGACTGATATTTCTTGCCTCTCTCAGCAAAGTTATGCTGCAAAGATAGAATGAGTTTTTTGGTCCTATTGATGGCATGACTGATATCAGCTGTGAACCTCGCGATCTTGGTAGGTTCAACAAAGAAAAGTAAGACATTTGTGGAGTGGCAATAATAATGGTTGAATATAACTACTGAAGTTCATCATCAACAGCTTGCTCATTCCGGAACTTGGCTCCTATTACAGCAGTCCTGAAAAACTCTATGTTCTGTGCAAGTTGACCGGTGTCTGCAGCAATCATTCTCAGATCATCAATGACATCTTGCATCCATCACCTTTTAGATCTTCCTCTCATTCATCTTCCAGACACTATTTCCTCCAAAATTATCTTCTCTGTTGAAGTTACCTTTATAAATTATCACAGTTTAATGCCCTAAACACATTATATGAACTGTCCTGAAAATCCTTACTTTTAATTTTCATTTTCTTTGCTTCTTTATTTCCATTTGTGTGTATTCTTCTTCCTTACTAAGTATTGTATGCTTGATTGTTTCTATTTTGATACAGACTTTTTAGTTGGAACATCACATTTGTTTACACTTATATTTTTGTGAAGCAGCACTTGAATTCCTTTCTTGAATTTGTAATTATTCATATATTTTTGTTACTCAGTCTTACTACAGTTTTCCTTGCTCTAATTATTACATAATAATGTGCTTTTTCCAATCTTCTTCATTTAAAATAATTTGTTATTTGCAAACTTCTAGAGAATATTGGTGCTGTCTACTAATGTCAAGCATTGATATGTGCTGTGCATTTTTTTGTGTGCATATTTGTATTCTTTCACCAAAGTATTTAGTTTTTGTTTTTTCCGATCCAGAAGCACTTGAGCTTTTAGCTCTTTGGCATGGTGCCACGGACATCGTAACCCTTTGATTCGGTGCCACGAACACCGTGAATCTGGGGAACCTGTGGCTTTTCTGCTAGCCCGCGGAATTGAACCCTCACTCACAGGTGGCTAGTCACCCGCAGTCCAAGCGCTACGAACACCCTGACAGGCGGGCAAAGTCTTTAGTTAAGAACATCATTTAGAGATGCCTCTGTAAAAATGTTATGCTTTGTACTCTATTTATCCTTTACCATTGTTATTTACTGTTAGTGCAGTCAACTATTTATTATTTTTGTTCCAAAGAGTTTGGAGATCGACCATCAGCCAAAAATGTAGCTATTCTGATGACAGATGGGCAGAGCAATGTTAATTACTGGGACACAGTTCCAGCTGCAACTAAGTTGAAAGCTACAAGAGTTCAAGTCATTACTGTTGGAATTAATTTGGAGAATAGTGATGAAATCAACAATATTGCTTCCAGTAGAAAGGATGTTTTTGTGGTAGGATTCACATTTTAAAACAATTTTATACAATGGTATACAACATTTACAAAATAATGATGCACACAAATATTACATTTAGCACTGATCATTAGAAACACAGGTAAATTAATTTGAAAGTAGCATTTCGTTACTTAACTCTTTCCACGCCCATTTATTTCCTCAATTTTTAAGCAGTTAATTCAAGGGAAGTAAAAAAAAAAAAAAAAATTACGATCCCAACTACTTATCAATAAATAAACATATATATATTATTATATACTAAATTGAAGTAAACTGGACAACCTAACAGAATAACAAGGTTAAAAAGTACTATAAGTAAAACAGAAGAAGTAAAACTAGAAAGACTTCTTATAAGGAAGCAACTCTATGGCGCAGTGTGCGGCTTAAAGCGTGCAACGGACTTCCGCCATGGCGCAGCTTAAAGCGTGGAAAGAGTTAATGAAGAGATATGAGCTGGACATACTGGGGTTAAGTGAGGTGAGATGGCCTGGAACAGATAGAAGAGTAGTTAGTGGATTAACTTTCATATATTCAGGGAGTAAGGATGGTACGCATTTTGAAGGAGTGGGTATAATGATGACACCTAGAGTAGCAAAGAGCATGTCAGAATGGGAACCCGTCTCGATTTGGAAAATCAGAGCCCGCTTCAGTACCAGGCATGTCAATATGACAATACACCAGTGTTATTAACCAACAAACGAGACCGACAATGATAAGAAAGATGCATTGTATGAGCAACTACCATATCAAATTAATAAGAGCCAAAAACATGACTTATTATTAGTAATGGGGGATTTAATGCCAAGGTTGGAAGTGATAATGTAGGGGTAGAGAGCTATAGGAAAACAAGGAATAAACACAATGAATGAGAATGGAGAAAGACTGGCGGAGTTATGTATGCTGTCAAACTTAGTAATTGGAGGTATTCAGTATATATATATGGAACTGCAGTAAAACTATTTGATTGGCAAAACACGTAATTACAAAATACTGTAGTTTTACAAATTACAAAAACAATGACAAAATACAGCAACGTTTCGACCAACAAGGCCTTTATCTAGCAAACGAACAAACAGGAGTGACAAATTAAAATGAAACACAAATGGACGATCAAATACAAACGTATCTAAGGAAAATCTGGAATAAAAATGAATAACAAAATAAATGTAACACAAAAACACACATAAAAACTAGAAATAGAACGGAAAAGAAACAATGAAACATCTAGTAAATATATAACTTGAATACATGCAACATATACCCATATAGATTACAAAGCATGGGAAGAGAAAGTACTAAGAAGCATAAGAATGTAATACGTTGAGCCGCGTGGTCGCAAGGTACCATACAAAGAAATCAACCGATTCTCCAGAGCAAATCGACTGCGATCATCCAAGGAACATGATCGGATGGCTGTGACCTGGACATCGTGAGCTCCTAAATGGCCAGTATCATTGAAATGGGTGGCTACAGGGTCACAGAGCATTGGCGTATGTCGCGCAAGTGTTGGGCGAATCGATCACTGAGCCTCTTGCCTGTCTCGCCGATATAAGCCTTGTTACACCACTTACAGATAATGGCATAGATAAGATTACGGGACTCGCATGTGAACCCATCGTCAATAAGAACGTGCCTAAAGGAAAAGATACAGTACGCGACTGTATCACATAAGCACACGTGTTGCAACGCGGACGGCCACACTGGACAGTGCCAAAATGAGTCTGGATATTGAACTTAAGGCGACTGTGTACCAACATATCCTTAAGACTTCTGTCCGTCTGTAAGCCACCAAAGGATAGTTGGGAAGACAGAACGGGTCTCAGGATCTGATCTAAGGATAGACAGATGACAGAATAAAACATTTTTCACCAGTGAACTATGGGGGTGGTAAGTTAAGATAAGTTTTACTCTGTCAGAGTTAGTAGCCCTATGCTGGTTGGTAAGGGCCTGCTGGCGAGTGATTTTCTTAACTCAATGCATAGCCGAGACAAGCACCCTCTCCGGGTATAGGCGCCTATGAAAGAAATCAAGCATCTCGCGAGCTCTCTCAAGAAATTCATCGTCCTCGCTACAAAGGCGACGAAGGCGTAAGAGCTGCGAGAATGGCAAAAAGTCACGACAAGCCCGGGGATGGGAAGAAGTATAGAGGATTTTAATGTATAACGGTACAAGAGGAATTATTATTATTTATTATTTCCTTACTTGCATAGCAATACAGGTGAGGTAACAGAAGCTATTAATTTCAGTTAGTTGTCGGTGAGTGAAGTAGTGTGAAATGTAGTGTGATTAATTGATTATTGGTTGCTGAACTGATGTTACATCTGTGTGTTGCTGGAGCTCACAGGGGGAGCAAAGAATAATAACGCTGTAACATACAAAGCATGTTGTAAGAGGTGACTGATGTAAGGGCCTAGAGAAGCTACCCTAGTAAATAAAAAGCATTGCAGAAATTGGGTATGTTGGCCTACTTGTAGGCGCATAACTGGCACAACGTTCAATCAATCTTAGGCTCAGATCACAAACAAATCACAAAGAGTGGTTAACAAGTAATCAATGTGGATCGATATGTCCTATCAATCAATGAATTAGTGAAAAACTCAATATTTGGGACAGATTTAGAATTATGGTGTATATAAACAAATTTTCCCCATCAGCGGCTTTCCAGCCTGCTCTTCTCAATTTTTAACTGCCAAGTATTCTTTTAAGTGCTCAAATTGAACATGGGATTTATGTTTTATCATCCTTCTTTCTTTAAAAAGTTCACTTTAAATACAGTTTATTCTGTTTATAATTTTATTTTTCATACTTTTCTTTCAGACCTCATTCAGATCACTGGACAGCGTGAAAATCAATATCCTTGAAAGATCATGCTCAAGTAGAGAGTAACAGAATCTTACACAGTCACATTCTTGTGGAAACCAATAATAGCAATGAATTTTGTTTATGGCCATTTTCTATTTTTTTTTCAGTATTATAAAATCATCACTGTACAATTAATTTTTGCTCAGTAACTTTGTAGTTCATTTCTGTTTTGTTTCATAAGAAGTTGATTAAATTACATGATCAAATTCTATTTTCATCATTTATTTCTTGCATTTTTCCTGGTGTACTTTTAATGATATGTCATTGTCTTCAAAATGTTCAACACATTTGGACTGCTGGAATAGACTATGGGAAACATGGAGGGAGGGGAATAGTGTTCCATGTCAAATGATTGTGATATAATTGTTTTAATAGCAATATGTGAGAAAAAACAAAAGAAAAGTTGATACTGAACTGATACACTTTAAGAAGAATAATTACAGCAATAAAAGAAAGTTAGGAGACAGTCTAAAAGGTGTGGTGGTGAAAGTAGTGTTGACAAAGAAAAACATGTCTCTAAGATATTTTTTTTTCTTCTTTTGTCGCTACACTGTTATCAGATTGTTGACCAGTGTTGTATTTTTCTGTTTTGTCTTGCGCTTCTCTGGTGACTTTAGTGAGTTATTTTTGCTTTTTAACAGGATTCTTCTATGCCATCTACACATCTTTTTCATGGTCTTCCTCTCTTGCCAGTTTTCCTGATTTTCTGTTGTAGAAGATGCTGTATGCAGGGGAGTTAGGTTGAATTCTTATTAAGTGGCAGAACCACTTCATTTTTTGTTTCTCAATGGCATACATCATCCGTATAAATTCTAAACAGGGGTTCTCTGTGGCTAAGTGGTTAAGCCCTTTGCCTTGTAAGTCAAAGGTTGTGGGTTCGATTCTGGACCGTGCCGTTCTGTTCAAGAGTGCAGTTTTTTTCCAGAGACTCCTAGGACTGTTGCTGGAGATACGGAGTTCGGGTCTTTGTGCAATACTCTAGACAGGTGTCGTGCCATTTCTGTGGAGAGGGGCCGAGCCATATGGGATAAAACCTGGGGCAATGAAGTCAATCCTTCGGCTTTAAAACACTTTATCCATATAAGCTGGACAAAGTTACAAGTGCAAAGATTCTAAAATAATGTATCCATATTAATATTACATGGGAGAGTCATTTTAGAACTGAAGCCAGCAATAGACAAGACAATACCAGCATTCAGTGCTGTGAAGAACATTCTATTCATTTAGCTCTATACCTCTGAAGTCGGAGAAGGCTCAGAGAATTGTGAGGGATACTGATGATATGGAAAGCAAGCCTTCACACAAAAATCAGCCAGAAACACCATACTGGACTCAATGACTGCGCCTGAATTCATAGCGAGCGAATGAGATGAAGAAGAAAGATTTAGCTCTATCAATGGCAAGAAGCAAAGTAATGATTATTTGTTACTAAACCAGTGTCATAACACTTCAACTCCAGGCAGAACCAGAAGTGCTCATTCTCCCCCAGCAAATGTTGAAGGAATGTTTGATGATTGTTCCTGTGGTTGAAAGATTAAATACATTTCTCATTCTGCCTCTCAAGTGCACTGTTCCACTCATACAATGTGTGATTTGAAATTCCTTTAAGTGTCTTACAGGGTTGTTATCTGTTGTTTGTCTTCATACACATGGCTGTTGCTGCACAATCAAAATCTATATCCTGTATTCCTCTTCAACACTTTGTCTATAAGTGACTTTTATGCAAACATGTCTGCTCTTTCATTATGGTAAACACCCACTCATGTCCAGGATAGTGTTAAGCACATAAGCTCCTATTATTTGGAAATCGAAATATTGGTTATTAAACTGATGTCATTGCAATCCAGGCAGACGCATAGGTGCTCAGCATCTCTCAACAGAAATCAAAGAGTATGCATACTGATGGTTCCTGTGGCTTGCTGATCAAACATACTCTTCACTCTGCCCGTCAGGCATTTAGTTCTACTTGTACGGTGGATAACTACAAACTGCTTATATCTGTGGATTCATTAACTCTTAGTGGACCAAGCGCCACGCTAAGTGGTATTTGAAGTGGACGAGTTTTTACATTCCGCCACACTAAGTGGCGTTTGGTTATCAAAACGTGAAAGCGCTTGTAAAAACGTGACTTTTGCCCTGGTCCACTAAGAGTTAAACATCTATTTTAGTGTCTTCATCCAACAGACAGTAACAAAGAGATTGAAGAATATCCCCCTTATTGATCTTCAACTCCCCAACAACCGATGCTGTTAGTGCAAGCCTGTCCTCTCTCTCATTACTTCAAACGCCCGCATGCCCAGGATAATAGATCCACGTATGTCTCTGGAGGCTAAAAACTTCTATAGACAACATTCCTAATACCGAAACCTGCCCTTTTGGATCTTGCGAAGCATCGACTGAGAGTCAGATACAACAATGTTTAATGTTATTAAATGGAAATCTCAATAGATAACATGCATTCATATCACAACAAGAAAATGTATTCCCTAAAGTCATCTAGAGTCCATTTTGCAGTAGTGAAGTGAATCATGGACAATAACCAAACATGATGATCACTCAAATTCATATATGATTTGTTTATAAAGCAGATACTACAAGAGACAGCTAAAATGTAAAAGTAAATGCTAAGGGATTTCACACAGCTCCAAAGAGACACTCATAGTTCTTTTGAAAATCATAAGAAACTTGAAGCATAATGTGATAACTGGAAAAAAAAAAAGTACTTAGAAACAGAGACAAAAAGAGACAATATTGTACAGCTTATTCTCATAGCATGGAAGAAAATAACAGCTATACTGTCTAGCACTTTGTTTAGGAAGCTTTAGAGGTTCATAATCCTCTATTCTAGTTGGTCTGACACAGGAGTAAGTCACATGAGAGAGGAATATATTTAAATTAGATCAGCTAAAACAGTAAGAGTGTCTTTGAAAATATTACTAGACCAATTAATAATTAAATAACAATACAAAAATGCAATTTTATAAATGAATAACAGATACAGAAAGTTGCCATTTTTATGAAGGCAGCAACAAACAAACTCAGAACATAAGAAAGGAAAAGATAGCCTGTACTACATATGTAGACAGTAATGGTACATAAGTAAAGAAATAAACTAAAATATAACTACTTCTAAATTAACATTTTAGAACAGGTAATAACCAGCAACTAAATAAATACAATACAAAACAATTCCAAAAGAAATAAAATAATTGTGCACACAAGTTTCTGACAGAAATGAATACAACTAAGATCAGCCTGACTGAAATGATGAGAAAAAAGTATTACAGAGTAGTAGTTCTCAAACATAAGAGTGATATGTATGTATGATGCAGGCATAATGTCTTAGATGAAAGTTGTTGTGTTGCGAGAAGAGAATGTCAACATAAACAGTGGTTCTGCATCATATCAACGAAATTACTCAGTAGGTCTCAAATATAGCAAAGAAATGGATTCAATTCAACGGTTAAAGTGTGCTTGTGTGGCCACTTAATAAGAATGCATTCAAACTCCACAGTATACAGAGTCTTCTGCAACTCTCTCTCTCTCTCTTTCTTTAGCCTGTTACGGCCTTGGCGTTTAGGGCAGCAACAAACGCACACCATTCTTCCCTGTTCATCGCATTCCTCTGTATTGTGTTCCAGCTATGATTCATTTCCTTCAATTCTAGCTCTATCGTTCTCCTCCAGGTCATCTTGGGTCTTCCACGCTTTCGACTACCCTCTGGAGTCCATCTCAGTGCAGTTTTCTTTCGGCTTTCACCACTTCCAGTCATGTGAGTCAATGACTCTGGTAGCCCTTCATGCCCGTGAATAAGTTGTATGTTTGTTGTTGTTTCCGTAACTTTAATTTTTTTTTTAAAAATGGGATCGTTAGTCCCATGCCCAACCCCAACCTGGAGGACCAGGAGACCATGCTTCGTCTGTCCCTCTTCAGTGACCTTTCCGGCTTGGGTAACCCTTCCGGGAACATACATTCCCGCCATCCTAGCTCACTGTATCATTGGATCACACAAGCCTCCCCACCACTACAAGGTAATGACCTCATGGGGAGGCATCTGCAACTGTAAATCAGGAAAGAAGGTGAGAGGGAAACCATAAAAACAGATGGTTAGATGGCATAGCAGAATCTTGTGAAATATCAAAAATAACAATCACTCAAGCCACCAGAACAACGCAAAACAAAAACAGAAAACCATGACACAGGGCGACAACCCGGTAACAGTGTGACGACAAAAGAAGAAGAAGTGTGCTCATGTAGAACTTATATTTATTTTCTTGTCTGTTATTGGTTGTAGTCCTGTATTATTTTCCATGTGGTTAAGTGATGTTAAATTTCTGTCCTCCTAGTATGATACACGCTACTTTGTTTTTGAATGAATGAAAAAGCAAACAAATAACAAAGTGTAAGAAAATATAGGAAGGAAATGAACATTTTAGAATGCAATAGCAAATATGAAGATGGCATATTTTGAACACCTTAACTCTTTCCATGCCCATTTATTTCTTCAATTTTTAAGCAGTTAATTCAAGGGAAGTAAAAAAAAAAATTTTACAAAATAATTACGATCCCAACTACTTGTCAATAAATAAACATATATATCTTATTATATTCTAAATTGAAGAAAACTGGACAACCCAATAGAATAACAAGGTTAAAAAGTAGTAGAAGTAAAATAGTAGAAGTAAAACTAGAAAGACTTCTTATAAGGGAAGCAACTCTATGGCGCAGTGTGCGGATTAAAGCGTGCAACAGACTTCGCCATAGCGCAGTGTGCGGCTTAAAGCGTGGAAAGAGTTAACTTACATGATATTCTGTTAAACCAATGATCAAAGAAAAAATATAATGTAAGTTGAAACAATGCTATAAATAAGAATTAAACATCATGAGATGTGGAGACAACAGACTACTAAAATGCACCACTATTGTGAGAATAGAAATGGTATCGTTGTTAAAGCTATCATTTTTAAGTAGTGATGATACTTTATCTTTATTACCTGTGCACTTTGTGATATATATTTATTCTATTACTTTCACTATTGTTTGATGTGTTCAGGTTTTCTGATATTATTTTATTGTACATCTTTTGCTCACACTTGTTCCTGCTGATTTATTTTATCAAACTCTTTAATAGCGGAAGGCAGTCTGAAAGCAAAAATGTTCCAGTGGATTTTTACAAACTGTAAAAACAGATCTCACTATTCAGAATGCAATGGTAAACTAATGAAAGTATAAGTGGTGCTATAAAATAGAAGACTCGTTTACTGTGGTTGATGGTGAAGTTCTGTAATGGATATATCACGATTTCAACTATTTAAAATATTTGCCAATTTCTGGTTCTAATTGTACAACCAGTAATCTTGTAATGGTGGAATCTGTAGCTTAGGGGATAGTGAATTGGTCTATTAACCCTTACGTTCTGAGTTCAAATCACGTTGCGGACAGTTTGGTTGCAAACTGTTGCGCATGGATTTTTACGAAAAGGAAAATGGCACCACCCGTTCAGAAAGCAATGGCAAACTACTGAACATAATAAATAATGTCTAGAAAAATCACAAACAGCGTTAAAAGGCGGGGATTGATTGGAAAAGTTCTGTAATGGATATGTAATTAACTTTTAATCTTGTAATAATGTTGACTTGTAATATCTTCTTACTAAGGAGTTTTTTTGTTGCAAATGCATAAATTACAATGATTGCAGAGAAAAAACAATAAAAACTGTATGAAACAAAAATGAACAAAATGAAAACAACAAAGTTCTTCAAACCGTAGTTAATCAAATAAGTTTATTCTTTGAACAACTGTAATCTCTGTCATTCATTCTCGCAAGTCACATTCATTTTTATATACAACATAGTCATATGTGAATGGTTGTTCTAATGTATGACATATGTTATTATTGCACTCATCCTTAAAGAAAATAGAAATGAAAATTAATTAACATATTAACTCTTAGAATATGACAAGCCCCTGACAAACCACTCGGGCGGCACCAATTTTCCCGACAAGCCACCTCATGTGCCATAAAATTTTATTTAAAGAAAAATATTCACAAAATTCATTTTGATGTTATTTATATATAATATTTTTGTGTAGAATGTAGAAGATGAATTTATACAATTCTGATATATGAAATAGTGCTGTGGTGTTCTATTAAATAAATGTATGCTAAAAAACAGTTTGTAAAAGCGTGATTTGAATGTGCATAAAGTATGAGTTAAATAATTTATTAAAACACAAGCTGTGGCAGAAGTAATTATTTTTTAATGTCGTCACCCTGTAAGTTTATGTACAACTTAAGTGGTAGTTTTCTTTTCTGCAACATATTTTGATGAATGATATGTCATTTTATAAATAAAAATATATGTACTTTTATCAAACATGAAATAAAGAATGTCAATTTAGAGGTTACAGAAACTATTAAAAAATAATTTAAAGTCAATTGCTGATAAGACTGCTGCTTAAAGATTTCAACTTATGATTAGATACTGATTTTATTAGGCATATACTGCATTTTTAATGAGTATCATGTAGTATATCCAATAGCAAGGGGAAAAAGCACAAGAACACACAACTGATTAGTATTTACATTATTAGTAATAAGTTTTCAAATCTACCTTACTTAATACAATCTATAAAAATCAATTTGAGTAAATTGATATGCAGAATTGGTTTTTCTAAATCAATTTGAATATTGCTAGATTTATTCTCCATCAATTGATGCAGCATCTTCCTTTTTTTTAAGATGTGTCCTGCACCACATGTACTTTAAGAACATGTGGGACCTGCTACACACTGTTGACTTATTAGTCAAAGTGTACAAATGATATTTTAAACTCTTCCCCTTTTTTGTCACAGTAGCAATTTTCAATAGTTTGGTACAATAAATAAATATCATCACAGAATCATTTAAAAAACATTTTGAAATGAAACCTTGGGGATCGAAAAAATATATTTGTGTGTTTTAAATTTTAATGTGTTAACCAGATTTAATCGCATTAATGTAAAATTAAAACTAATTTTACTATGAACAAAACTTAACAAAAAGTAAAGCCGTGGTGAAACAATCAAGAAAAGAAGTCTGGTGTGTTGTGTGGCTTATAGTAATTAATGTGTTTATTGTACAACTATTCATATTAAGACTTTTAAACTGTATATGCAGAATATTGTATTAACAGGTGGAAACAAATAATCAAATGATGCAGATATGTGTTTTTACAATATACATCAACACAAAATAAACAACAGCTGCAAGTGAGTTTCTGTGCTTTAAGAATCAGCAAATATTGGTATGAGTTGATATATCATTTTTGTTTTGGCATTTCAATGAAAACAACATTTTGTTTTCAGTGATGAAATAGTAAGTGCAACATTGGTAGAAAATGATTTCGTAAGTGATTAACAAATAAAACTTAATATATGTGTCTTCTAAAACTCACTGATATGTTGACCCAGGGTTTTGATTGTTTAACATTTTATACAACCACATACATTTTATTTAATTGCTTCATAAGTTAATGCTTCATCAGAACTAAATATATTTGTTTAGGAATTCAGCTGTAAAATTTGCAAAAGAAACTTTCATACACTCAGGGTGCCATAATAAGTGCTCAGTCACTTTTATTTTTCATATCTAGATGATAGTGTCAATGGTAGAGCCCTTACACACTACTTCCGGCAACAATTCTGCAATTACCCTGATCTTAAAAATTTAAGATTGCACTTTCAGCTGAATGACTGTTTCTGCCTTTGTTCCTTTCATTTGCTTGAATATTGCCTATATATTTTAACATGTCAAAACATCACTGCTTTTTTAGTTCACACAGATATCTATGTAGTTTTCTTTCTGATGTAGTCTCACAGGGTGAGACAGTTTGCCTAAGTATACCATATTTGGAGCAGTTTTGAAGTATGTGTTCTGTAGTCCGTGGTGTCTGTTCATGTGTACTCATAGAGGGATTACCAATCTTGAATTTTTGATATAGTTGACTGTGGAGTCGATTGTATCCTGTTCCAAGGTACATAAGGAGAACTTGTTCTAATATATTCATAGTTAAGTAGTCCTGTGTTAGTGTTGGCGGTTATTTTTTATTGATATTGATTTATTCATTGTTTTCTTCTGATGTTAAATAACTGGTACATTCGGTTACACTACTACAGTACTTTGCTTGTCCAGTCAACCTACTGTGTAACTCTTTAGTATTCCATATTTAGAGGGTATCAATGACAGTTGATTAAATGAGCATGACTCCTAGATGAACCAAAAATAACAAACTGTTAACTGTTGGTTCTATTCATTATGATCCACTGGGGAACAGTTGTGTCTAGCATTGCACACAATCAACTGCCAAACAGACTCTACACATTGAAACATAATGCACTGGTAAATTGCTTGTATCAAGAAGTGAACTAGGCAAACTCGGGAACCATGTATTACAAGTATTTAACATGATTAAATGGTGACTTGACTGTAGTGAGCTTTCAACATGAGCCACTACTGAAACAATTGTACATAGCATTGTAACAATCTGTTGGGATAACTAACTGCAACAAGCAGTGAACACAATCTGTCAGTATGAAAATCCAATTGACTGCCTCTGTTCTGTTCTGCATTGGCACCCCTGTGTACTTTCTCAAATATTTCAGAAATAAAAAAGTGCCGTAGCATGTTAGCAGACTTAAGATAACACTTAAGAGTGTTACTCTCTTATCTCAGAAAATTTATAACAGATGATCTAGCATTACAAAAATAAATATCTCTTTCTAAATTAAATCATGCAGATATATATTTACATTGAAAGTTGTAGAGAGTCAAATGAAAAAGTGACTAATTCAGCCTTAAAGTTTAGCCTCTATCTATTACATAATAATAATTCCTCTCGCACCGTTATACATTACATGTGGCCTGCAAGCAATTTCTCTATACTGCTCTATCCTGGGCAATTTGCTCAATCTCCTCTATGGAAGTGAGACTGATATTTCTTGCCTCTCTCAGCAAAGTTCGTTCCATATCTATGACATGCTTGTCAAAATTGTCATAACCAAGATTAATGACATAAACCTTTCACAGAATATCTGAGACGGATGATCTTAGTTTGATCTCCAGATGATCGGTGTTGTTGACCACATCGTCTAAAATGTTCTGTTGTCAAAGAAAAATATGAGAATATGAGTATTTTCCCCCAGTATACCACAGGGCATGAAATCAGTTTCTTGACCCTTTAGCTGCTAAGGATGTATATATACGTTTTTCCCATTCACTTCTAAAGATGCATTAACATGTATGTTATTATCTCTCCTCTATGGGCTAAAGAGGTGTGAATTATACATTTCTACTGTCACTGCTATAGAAATTCACGTTTGTGACCTAGAAACAAAGAGTAGCTATTTTTAGCTCAGCCTTCAGAAAGTATGTAGCAGCGAAAGGGTTAATAAAAATGATTCTGTATAACCACATAATCAAGGTTTATTAAATAATCATTTAGTGGAGTATCTGGTTGAATGGATTAGAGCGATGGCTCTTATTCGGAAGACCCAAGTTTGATCCCTGGTAAGGTCAAAACGTGATTTTGTTCTGTAGAGGGCAATAAAGAAAAATCATAATCTCAACAGTTCGCAGTGACTGCACTAGCCATGAGCACATTAAATTATACTGGCTCATGTTTGTCCTGTCTTACACAGCCCTGAAAAAAAAGCCATGACACAGGCATTCAAGAATTAAATAATCAACTTTGAGTACATTTTACAAAAACAGTTTGACCTAATTGTCAATATGAGTCACACAAATTGGAATCACACAATGGCATGTACAAATGAATTAGTGATAATTATGAATGACATAATTAGGTTAATGCATGAATTAGGTAAAATAAAGATAAGTTAAAAATAACACATTTGAATTACACTACAAACAACAAAGTATTTTAAAAATTGTGTTTATAGATTTGAACCACACAGTGATACATATCAATCACACCGAAAAATAGGAAACACTTACATATGAAAAAATTGAGTAGAACAGACATTCAATATTTGAGTATGTATATTTCAAAAAAGATCAAATTAATGTTTTGCAAAAAAAAATTATAACAATTATATAGACAATGTGCTAAGAATAATAAACAATCATTTGATTTGTTCAGATAGTCTGTTTGCAAGTAAATAAAACACAGAAGAGAAAATAATTAAAACCAAAAGAATATAAATTAAAAGATGCATGAAGAAGTATACCATTATCACTACAGTAACTAAAGAACATTATGACTACTGTAAATTATGACAACGGCTGTAGACCACTATAGCAAATGGAAATCATCACAGTTATTATAGAATACCACAAAGCAACAGTAAATGTTGATAATCATAGTACACAAATAACTGTAGATCATTGCTAGATAACAATAAATGTAGACTCTAACAACACAACAATACATTATGTCACCACAATATAAAAATAATTGTAGACTATAATTCCACAATACAACAGTAATTGGAGATCATTACAAAGATGTAGATTGACCACACTACAACAATAGCTGCAGAACTTCACAAAGATGTAGATGACCACACTACAACAATAGCTGTAGAACTTCACAAAGATGTAGATGACCACACTACAACAATAGCTATAGAACTTCACAAAGATGTAGATGGCCACAATACAACAATAGCTGCAGAACATCACAAAGATGTAGATGACCACACTACAACAATAGCTGTAGATCATCACAAAGATGTAGATGGCCACAATGCAACAATAGCTGCAGAACTTCACAAAGATGTAGATGACCACACTACAACAATAGCTGCAGAACTTCCCAAAGATGTAGATGACCACACTACAACAATAGCTGTAGATCATCACAAAGATGTAGATGTTCACAATCTTTTGATTCAGAACATTTGTTAGTATCATGTTTTAGTTAATTTAGTTTTTGTGTTCTTGATAAAGGTCTTAAGCACCGAAACGTTGAGTGTTGTTTTTTCATATCTTATAATTAATTTTTCCCTTCTTATGTAATACTGTATATACCAGTCTTTGCTCTATCGCCTATTTCCTCAGTATTACCGCAGCCACCCTAACGATTTTCTCCAGATCTGATCTGATCCAGTCTGACCACCTCAGATTTGTTGATTTTCGTACATCGTAGATGTCCACAATGCAACAATAGATGTAGATCATCACAAAGATGTAGATGACCACAATAGAACAATAATTGTAAATCATTACAAAACAGTGACAATTGTTGCTCATTACAGTCCAACAATAACTAGATTGTCATAATCTAACGATAGTTGGAACTGTTTGTTGTACAACAGAAACTATAGAACTTCACATTATACATAGATAACCGTAAGACAACAGTTACTAGATCACAACAATACAAAAATAACTACAGCATCACAATAGCTGCAATCTTCTACACACAATAATATCTAAATTACCACAAAATCTATAGATCCCAATTGTAAATGTAAATTACCATAGTAACTGTATATCACAACACTATCCAAAGATCCTCACAATAACTAAATAACTACCAAAATATGTTGATTACCACAACGACTGTTGATTGCCAAGATGACTGGTAATTGCCACAATAACTGTTTTTCCTATAGTGACTGTTGACTTCCACAATAACTGTTGATTACACCTCTCTCTCTCTTGTGGCTACTGTCTGTAGTACCGTTGTTTATGGCGGTGTATGACAGGTGGGACGTGAGCCTGAGGAATGTAGTGACCGCATGGCTAGTGAAGTGGTCTCATGCTGTTCAGGTTAGGATTTTTCATTTATGTACACAACAAGAAAGATATCATTGGAGGTACTGGTACAGACAATGATCAGAGAAATCACCTTCATTTTTGTCCCTGGACACGCATGAGTTAGGGGTAATGAACGAGCTGATAGATTGGCTGGTTTGGCTACAATATCAGAGGGAGCTGCCATGGATCGAAGTGACATTCTTCACGCATTGAGAGCGTCTTTCCGAACAGAGGAGTTTCAGGGCTGTGAATCCCACTCGCTGACCCGATTGAAAGAGATGGGTGTTAATATTGGTGCAGCCCGAAAAGAACGACATACTAAATATGCAAAGAGATTGATTAATCAACATCGAACTGGCGTGTTGGGTCGCTGGACGCAGCTGGATTTGCTGAGGCAGAGATGGGAGCACCTATGGACATGTCCGGAGTCCTATGATGATAGTCCTCATATAACTGATAACTGAAAGACATCATTGGCTTTACCGTGAATTGAACACCGGTCTACCGCATGGAAACCGCGCACCAACAATGGTTAAATGCCACAATACCTTATGATTGCCACATAACTTGATATCAACATAATAACTATAGTTTCCAACATTAACAGTTGATTGCCATTAAAAACTGTTTGATTGCCACAATCATTTTTGATTGCTAATGTGTTGATATTAGCTGATATTAGCAATTTGCTAATGTGTTGATAAAATATGTTGATTGACACAACAACTTTTGAAGAGCTCGATAATTCAAGAATTGTAACAAATATTCAAAGGTGTACAGACATTGTTAGACTAAACTTTTAAAAATAGTTTTGAAAAGCAGATAATCAAGGAAGAATAAATATAAATAACATACCTACAGTAATAAAAATAGTCTAGTTGAGATTGCAAATGAGAACAAATCTTTGGTGTTACAAAAATTAAGAAATAAACTGGCAAATGAGAAACAAGTATACTGTATGTGTACATGAGATGTAAGTAGTTTAAAGGTGATACATACTCAATGGTTACTAAGATCTCATGTGATTAACTCAATCAGTCTGTATTATGAACTCAGCCAGGCCCACTTCATATTCTGATCAAAACCAGAAAATCATATTTCATATGATATCCTCCAGGCAAACCATAACTACATCATGAGTTGAACCAGACAACCCCTATATCATATAATAATCACAAGTAGGCAACACTCATATCATTTGGTGGTATCAGCCTGGCAAACCAAATGTCCAATAAAAATCTCAATCAGACACAACAGTCACAAAATGCATGTCTCACAATAAAAAACCAAACAAACAAAATCAAACAGGCAAAACATTTACCTTAAATTGAAAGCAAACAGGAAAAATCATATATAATATAATTATCGCAAACGGGCAATACCGTATATCATAAAATAATCGCAAACGCATAAAAACCATATCATATCATAATCTTAACCAGGCAAATCCGTATCATATAATGATTGAAACCAGGTAATACATTACGTCATATAATGATTGCAGCCAGGTAATACCTTACGTCACATAATTATTGCAACCAGGTAAAAACCGTATATCATATAACGATCACAACCAGGCAAAAACGTATCATATCATGATCTTAGACAGATAAAAACCCATATCACAATCTCAACCAGATAGACCCCATGTCCTAAACTCAATGAGACAATCCCACATTATAAACTCAATCAGACAAAACTCGCATCATAACCTCAATCAGATAGAACCAGCACCATCACTCAAACCAGAATGACATCACATCATAAATTTAATCAGACAAAACTCTCATCATAACCACAATCAGATAGAACCAGCACCATCACTCAAATCAGAAGGACCCTCAATCATACATTAAATCAAACAGAAACCCGACATCATAAACTCAAACCAGACAGACTCATTACTATTAATTCGACCAGACATTCCCCATATCATACGCTCAGACAGACAACATACCATGAAGATATGCAGGAGTACAATTTTTTACAATGTGTGTGTAAAATATGATAAATATGTGCATTCATTACACGCGAAGAACACACTTACGTTTGCAACGTGCAGTCTACGAAAACTATTTCATCTATAACAAAAATACAGATCTCTACACATGCAAAAGGCACTGTCATTATTAACTCATTAACATCAACTATTTGAACGTTTGTGCTTATTAAGACTATGTACATCACAATATACACGTGGCAACAGGTATCATATTAATGTTCTTGTAAATGCTTCATATGTGGATGGTCCACACATATAGACCAAGGAATTTCATTAGATTACCTATGATCACAAACCTAAAACACATAGCTGTAACGAGGATAGAAATAGTGACAAGTGAGTTTTAATTGATATGATAAATAAATAAAATATGGATTATATGTACAACAAAGATCTAAATCTGAATAGCAAGAAAAAAGAAGTTATGATCATCTCAAAAAGGCAGTCACCGTTAGAATACAATGTCAAGTCCGTCAAGTTAAATACTTTGGAATAATGACAATATCACAAGGTAGACGCAGATAAAGAGTAAAATAGTTTAAGAAAAATTTACCGAAAAAGGGGGACGACGGCAGTAAAACTTGGTAAAATAGCGAAACACGTATAAACAAAGTACTATAGTGCTGTAAAACTATAGTACTTTGTATGTACGTGTTTCAAGAAAAATTAGCATTTCAGAAAATGGAAGGCAATAGAGACATCGTGTCATTGTCTGCTGAAGTGAGAGAGTTATGCAACGTTACGGAGAACCAATACTGACATACAGATGTGAGTAATATACAATAAATTATCAGATAGCAAAATCTCTGGATGTTTAGTTTTACAGAAGTGATCTAAGAATCTCACGAACTTCTACAATGACTAATATTAGTGAGCTGAAAGAGTTCAAGGCACAGAGAAAACTTATTATCAATATGAGAAAAAGACAACAATCATTTTTTCAGAAATTTAGAGAGAAATAGAGGTTTAAAAGGTTAGAAAGGTTAAAGGAACCCTTTCATACCTGGTGGTATATAGGGTAATATAGTGTTAGGCCTGTATCGTTCATTGACCGTCGGCACACGATGTGTGATGTGGTCAGTATCACGCCGGCCGCCTTTACTTTCCCAGAGCATGTCTGGTACCCAATTGAGGCTGGGTTGACCTGAGAGTCGTCGAGGTCGGGAAAAATTCCACACAAAAGAGGGGTTTAGTAAACGTTAATATCGACTGTTGGTCTACTTTGTAGAAATATTGTACTTCGTACAAATAAAAATTTAAAATAAAAGATTCTGCACATATTTTCAACACATTAACACTACATCGAAGACACTCCTCAGTGCTACGGAGTTTGTGCACTGCTGCTGAGGTTTTCCTGTGTAAGAAAGAGATCCGAGCACATATGATTATTCCCCGAGTGCAATGATGATGGCCCTGTCAATCAATCATCTCATGTTGTATAACGATTTCATGCTGTCAATCAATCATCTCATGTTGTATAACGATTTCATGCTGTCAATCAATCATCTCATGTTGTATAACGATTTCATCAAATGAGTTTTAATTTGCAACATGGCGGAGTACAATAAGTATACATGTGTTCTCATTTGTAAACATTAATACTCTCTTTCTCTCACTATATGTGTGCATACGCATTTTTCATTAAGTTCTGTGTACATGTGTTCTCATATGTAAACATTAATCCTCTCTTTCTCTCACTATATGTGTGTATATGCATTTTTCATTAAGTTCTGTGTACATGTGTTCTCATATGTAAACATTAATCCTCTCTTTCTCTCACTATATGTGTGTATATGCATTTCTCATTAAGTTCTGTGTACATGTGTTCTCATATGTAAACATTAATCCTCTCTTTCTCTCACTATATGTGTGTATATGCATTTCTCATTAAGTTCTGTGTACATGTGTTCTCATATGTAAACATTAATCCTCTCTTTCTCTCACTATATGTGTGTATATGCATTTCTCATTAAGTTCTAATCTATGAAGCGTATTAGAAAAGAATCTTTATTTCATGAATTAACTCATCTAATACCAAAAGCCATATGACAAACCATGTGTGATAGAAAGTATGATATCATAGAGTAATTGTGGTCAGTACTCAATACCGTTCACGGGACGGAAAGAGTTAAATCATAGGGCACATAGTGATACTAATGATAGGTTAAGGTACGTTAGGGGTCTGCATCACTCTTGTGTATCATGCTAGTCATTACAATGATGGTTCACAGATATGTACTGAATCCGTGTGTGAACTTTTCTCGAATTTTCATAACACTATTGTGTTACTAGTCCATATCATATACATAAGGAAAAGTACTTAGAATATCATAGACATGGAACAGAACAAATACTTCTGTTTTGCAGCAGCTTGATATTAGAGAGAGTTGGCTACTAAAGAGCATAAAATCAATGAAAATTAAATATTTCGGACACATCAAACGACATGAGTGCACGGAGAAGATAATTTGGTATGGAATGGTGCCTGGAAGAAGAAGGAGAGGAAGATGTAGAAGGCGATGGGTACAAAATGGCATTGATGATCTGAAAATTGCTGCTGCTGACGCCGGACAAATGCACAGAACAGAGAGTATGTCAGGACTGCTGTCATGGGAGCCAAGTTCCGGAAGGGACAAGCTACTTGATGATGATGATGAGTGTGTAACTAATTATTCATGCATGCACACATACACACATGTAAACATAACTACAGACAACGGATGCTGAAACTAGTGGAACGGAGAACTTAACAGACGTTAACGTTAACACAAACGAAACTATAGTACGAATTATAAAAAAAGAGAGAAATAAAAACAGTATTGAAACGAGAAAGTGCCAACCAGCTTCCAACAGAACTGGAAAAGAGATCACTGTGCATGAACTAGGTAAGCGTACACCTGAGTTTTAACTCCAACCCTTCTCTGATCTCCCAGCGGGGAAAATCTAGGCAGACGTGTCGAGCAACCAGCCCAATGCAACAGACCTAGTCATTTTCACATAAATAAAAACCAAAGTGGGATACATTTGTGGATGGGGAAGTGGGAGAACTCATCCCATGTTGGTGGAAGCTGTCTGCGCCTGTGTTATATAAGTACTGTAACTGGAACAGACTTGAGCTTTGCAGAGTAGCACGCAGTTTTTGTGCCAGTTGAAATAGGTTGTAGTTCTTGCTGGTAATTCGTTTTCTAGAGATGTGAAACCGAAGACCGTTCCAGGTGTTGTGCTTATGTATGTATATGTGCGAAAGTAAGACAGAGAGAGAGAGAGAGAGAGAGAGAGAGAGAACATGAGGTTGCACGGCGAGCGTAGGTGCTTTATTTAGCCTGCATTTAATTGTACAGTATAATAGAAATGTACAAAGAGAATTCCTTAATGGAACTATATATTTATGATAATTGAGTGAGTCATGTAAGAACAGTGGTTCCCAAAATGTAATTAATGGATCATGTTACAATAAAATACTACGGTTGGGATCACTTGCTAGCCTGCTGTTGTAAATTATGGTCTAATGTTATAAAGGTGACAGATTGACTTAATTGCCCCAGGTTTTTCATATTGCTCGGTCATTCTCCTCAGAAATGGCACACCGCCTGTAGAAAGTATTGAATAAAACACAAACTCCGCAGCTCCAACAGTAAGCCCAAGGGTATTCCAAAAAAGGGAAACCCGTGAACAAAACGACGCAATCTGGACTCGAATACACCAACGGGGTCAAAGGCGCATAGGGACAACGTCAAGCCAGGATTAGTGAGCTGGCACTAATCAAGATCCTACCCCACCTCCACGTGGTGACCTTGGAAACATACATAGGATCCTGTCTGGCTAAACTGGTAGGGATCGAGGGAGAGCTACATGGTAGTAGTGCAAGCACTGAAAACAAATACAGGTCCAAAACCCTGAACAAAATGCATGCATCTCCTGGCCCGATATCCTATGAAAGTTAGTTTCTGAAACGTAAGAAATAGTAACGTACGAGTCGTCTATGAACGAATGCTAACTCCCCCGGTGTAAATGACCGGCACTAAAATTGCCAGCTTTGTGGCAAGAGTCCATAAGCACGAAGTGTAACAAGGCAACGGTCGCACCACAATTACCAGTTTCCCGGCCGATGGGAAGGGCTGAATAAATGAACATAAAAGGATGAGAGGTGAATCCAGAAAAGAGACGTGGGCCCACATGGAACGAAACTCGGAGCCCTGAGGTGGGGGCCCGAGTTGAGTCCTGACAGTCTCGAGGTGTGGTAAATGTGAGCACGGTGAGAAACCTGATAAACACTTTGAGCAGGCACTAAAGTAGAGCGAACACGCATACGGACGATATACAGGTGAGCCCACCGGTGGGACAGACAGGCACAGTGCTGATGACGGAGCGACGAAAAGGTGTGGCAAGCGCAGTTGTGATCGGACCACCCAAATGTGCAGAAAAACAGGAAAGCCCAGCAGAGGCTTGAACCCAGTGCTACTACTGCCTTGTAGATCGATTGGGGACAATCAAAGGCTAGCGGAGCAAACTGTACACACTACTGGACGGCAGGCAAACCAAGTAGCCCCAAAAAAGACTGGTAACCTGTGCAGATGACGCTCAACAAGCCGGAAGGGAAGGTTGTCTAAGGGTAGATACCCTAAAAGAAAATGGCGACCCGCTGCCTTGCAGGTCGGCTGGGGGCAGCCAAAGGCTGACGGAGAGCGAACCCAGTAGACGCTGGCTAAAACCGGACACATCTCCGAAGGACAAGCACCAGAGCTCCAAATAACGCTGAAGATGTGACAAAATACACCCAAGCAAAGGCTGCGTTAATCAAATGTCCACATGAATAAAACAAAATTTTTGTGTGTGCAGAATTTATGGATTTATGGGGAAATCTGGTACATCAGTCGGATGATCGCGAGAGAGAGAGGGAGAGAGAGAATACACGACCATGGGAGCACAAGGCATCTGGCTTAACCACTTAGCCACATAGACCCCCTGGTATTATGGTACTATTATAAATGAATTAATAAAGAGAGTGGATGTATGATGAAATGATAAAGTGATTGTCAATGAATAACAGTAGCTGCAAGAAAGTCATAGAAGATTTGGAATAACTGATCTAAACAAAGTGTGCAGTAACTGCTAAGATAATGGATAAGAAAATTTTACAGAAACACAAAATCAATAACTTTTGCTCAGAAACCAAGTGTACCTAAGAAAATGACGAGGATATTCCAAAATGATACAACTAACGGCCTTGGTGCCACAATTGCTTCTCTACCAATACGGAGAGGGGGAAGGGATTCCGATAGATTGGACATGATCAACTTTCGTAATGCTATCCTTACTCTTGGAAGGTGGTGTAGACATTGAACAATATGACCGCTGACCTAGATATTATGCAATTGATAGCAGATAATGCAATGCATGCTTATGCTGTTCTATAATTAGACTGTTGTGTGATTTGTGGTATGAACTAAGGCTGTGGTATCCTATATAACGCATCAAATTGGTGATGCCGATACGCGTATTAAATGTGAATTACTCAGTTCGAGGTGACTGCGACGCATTAGCTAGGGCACGATAGCAACCAAACAAAGGAAGGGGTGGCCATTTTCCCCAGTACGTCAGTACCAATTGGAAATCACAGTTTTCATCTATTGGACATATGTACTGCTTAAAAGTGTATTTACTGTGGTCAGAAAGGCACTTCTTATTTTTTAACACTAATTGTCCAGCCTCACTTTTCTCCCCATGACGAATGCGTGTCCGATGAAACATTGACTATAGTAATACATCATTCATCATACACTTAATATAATTGTAATACACTTAATATTCACATTCCAGTATCTCTTACGTTCAAGACAAACTATTTCTCCTTAGATCAAACTATTAAATTACGTCCACAGTAAACTCTAACATAAGACCAACTAGCTCAGTCGGGCGAAAATGCCCTTCGGAGTGGGCTAACTTTTACATACGTGTTAGAGTGAAAAAAAGTTGTGGCATATCCATTACAGGACGTAGCCATCAACTACAGTAAACTAGTCGTTGATTTTCTAGGCACCGCTTATACGTTCAGTAGTTTGCCATTGCTTTCTGAACGGTGAGGTCTATTTTTCCCTTTTGTAAAATCCCACAAAACGAATTTGTTTCCAAAGTTGTCCACCGTGGGGTTTGAACCAGGTACTCTTGGGTTTGTGATCGAGCTCACTACCGCTTGAGCTACAGACGCTCACACGTGTTAGAGTACTGTAGAATATTTATTGCAATTTAACACAATTATATGGGCGCATGCATTTTTAATGATGAAAAGTATTAATAATACTGATATTCGTTGGATTAAATTTGATGTTTGACATAACACAATCATTCGTTGGTGTGTTGTGATGTTTAAAGAAAGAATTCTAACAATGATGGAATGCATGTGTCACGTGATGCGAGAAGGATATTTTTCGGAACTTTCCTCTTGAGCTAGTAGGTCTTATGCTAAAGGTTTCTGTGAAGATCCTGAATATACCCTCCATAAATATATACCCTGAATATACCCTCCATAGTTACAGCATATGTCTCATTTCAATATATAACTGAATGTAAACATATATATTTTCACTATCATGTTGCAGTCAAGCTGAGATATGCGATCATACATCTTCGCAAATTGTCATACTGAGCAAAAAATGCAAGTTCAAATGTTCACAATATTCTTCTCCAAGAGGTTAACCTATTCAAAATTGCCATTCCCTTTCGTTAGCTAACACATCCTGAATTGAGTTTGTCTGATATCACTTTGTGTTATAAATCTCTTTTTCTTATTCTACGTTAGAGAAATTACGATTGTCTTTTTCTGATGTTAGTAATAAGATCCTGCTCTGCGTTGATTTATTTCACTGCATCACCAGTCTTTCTACCTGTCCATGGAAATCTCAGCATTTGTTTGTTGATCTATATATCAGTTGCCTACAGAGGTTTTGCTGTTTATTTATGTATTGTCAATGAATCACCTCCATATGTAAGTACTCTCTCTATCTCTCTAGTTCTCTATTTATTCCTATGCATTTAAAATCGTATATATATAGATAATAGTAGGTAAAATTGCTTGTAATACATTCAACCACACGGATGAATACATATATTGACATATGCCTCAATATTTCATATAAATGTATGCATGTGTATGTGCAAACACATTTTCAAACATGCTGTATGTATGCAAGCATTTGGCTAGAGTCTTGAGATTTATGCCAGGAATAGATATTTGTTTATATTTATGTCACTTAAACACGTCCAGAATCCAGGCTTTCTGGAATATTTAGCACCAATCTGTTTTACCTCAGAAACGAACATCCATAGTCAAAGTCTGTCACATTGCTCTTCCTTATCTCTCTCTCTCTCTCTCTCTCGTTATCTGTGTACACGATTAAATAAAGCAGGGTTGTTACAACAGACATCTGCTATGTGTTCTGTGATCTTTGAATGTGGATACACCAAGATGAGTGAATGCGGATACACCAAGATGAGTGAATGTGGATACACCAAGACGGGAAGGATCTAGAAGGGACAGGTCGTCCGTGTGGTGTCAAGCCCACACGGGAAGCAAAGAATAATACCACTGCGACCTACAGGGCATGTCGTAAAAGGCGACTGATGTAAGACCTAGGAAGCTACCTAGTAAAAAAACCATCGCAGAAATTGGATGTACTGGCTTAGGCGCATAACTGGCACAACGTACAATTGCTCTTAGGCTTAGATCACATACAAATCACCCAGAGTGGTTACAAGTGATCGATATAGAGCGGTTGAATAAAAAGAAGAAGAAAAAGAAGAAAGGACAGGTGAAGAGGAAAACTGGTTCTACGCATTGGTCAGAGAATGGCGCGGTAGTCTTATTCTTGGAGATCGCTGATAAATGTGGTGCCAGGTGGAAGCAGCAGACCAAGTATAAACATCTTCAACCGACGAGCGGTATAACTATTGTGTCTCGCGGCTAATTGAAAGTATTATACACATGTATGCTATCACGGATGTACAATAACTTTCCAATTTTACGAGAGAATATCATAAAATATTTGCAATCTGAAAAGTATGTCGCCCGCAGCGAATATAGTAGTAGTAGAAAAGTTGTAGCAGTCACGTTTCTACACGAGAATGGACTGCTCCATAATTGTTGAATTACTGTGCCAGCGAGCACCCGCCACAAATTGACCATCTTTGCCTCATGTGAACTCGTAAAGAAACAGAAGTCCCGAAATACCAGCACCTTGCACACTCATTACATGCCATAATCAGTCCCCAGAGTGCCAACACCACCTTCCGACACTTGAATTTGTAATTCACGTCGAACGAAACAGCTGTGCGGACAAAATACAGCAGACTGAACAGACAGTATAGCGTTTGACAGCCGCAATATTGTCGGCAACTAGCTGTCCACGATTTTAAGTTTAAACCGACTTTTTTTTATAATGTAAATGAAATGTTTATATACACTAACACTTTACAACACATATAAGGCTTGGATTTTCATTTATAGTCAACACGTGTAAGCAGTTCAATCTCGAGCGAAACAGAACACATATGACAGATATGTCTACCATGAGGATGATCGTTGATGCCTTTACTACTGACATCCTTTGATTCTCTGAGACTTCGGTTACTAATGTTATTATTATGTCAATGTTTCAGAAAGTCCGAAACGGCTGGCTGCTTTATCAATGAATTTCGTTTATCCATACTTTCAACCATCAGTGCCTTAATTAACTGGATATGTTGTCTTGAAATGTTGGTGTTTGTGATAACAAGATAGGAGACATACTTCCTCCAAAGATACATCTTGACTAGCTGTTGTCTATGAACAAGATAAATACCATTTTGTCGCCCAATGATATTAGTTGGATGCAGTGGCGGCTCGTGATCATTTTTGTTGGTGGGGCAAGACAGAAATTTTCGGAAAAATCATGGTTTCAGTTAGGTTATATTTTAATGTATAAAACAATAAATACACGTTACACCTTATTTTTGGTGGGGTCCGGACCCACTGAACCTTAATGACGAGCCGCCATTGATTGGATGACTACACGACAACTGATGACTAATTTAAACATAGTTTAAAGAAATGTACAATTAAACTTTATACAACATATACTGGGCTCATGAAGGATAGAATTAGAAGTGTTTAACAACTGCTTAAGAACCTAATGATTTATGACTCTGTCCGGACTGCTATCTGGTTGGCTCATTAATTTATACATGTCATTGCTATTATATCTAATATATGTTAAAACATAGTTACACACACATACATATAGAGAGAAGATGGAGATATGTTGGACACACCTTGAGGAGAAATGATCAACGAATATCAAAGCAGGCATTGAAGTGGGATGCAAAGGGTTCAAGAAAGAGAGATCGACATAAGGAGACACTGAAACGAACTTTATCTGAGAGAGGTAAAAGGTATCGGTTTCAGTACCATGGATGAGATTGAGCGAGTTGTCCAGGATAGAGCAGTATGGAGAAGTTACTTGCAGGCCCTATGTAACGTATAACGGTACGAGAGGAATTATTATTATTATTATTATTATTATATATATATATATTAACATCTTTGCAGTAAGCGACATATATCCATGAACGTATGTGAGATTTAGTTGTATCTGAAAAACGTTTCCAGCAATCAACATCCCAAAGCCTGAGACAACGTTATAGATTTCTTTTAGAGAGAAGAAACAAAACTAGTGTCCTGTAATTAGTGCGGAGACTACCATTTGTTAGGGAAAGCGAGTCCGATCAAAGCAAACTCCAAAACTAAATTTGCTAATAGAAATTAGCAAACTATCACATAATCTCATTTAAATTAGTAATTTAATGTACTTCCTTTGATTATTTACACCAAAGGATCGTTAGTTCACTACGAAAAGTCCGCATGGCCTCTTTTCTGCAAGCCCATACGACATACATGCCAGGGAAACTGGTGGTACAATTAGAATGACAACAAGCAGAATGACAATAACTGTAGCTGACCTAGGTACTACTCCGGCTGGAGTCACACAATTACAATCATGCGTGCAGTCTGAGTGATTCATTGCATTTGACCCAAAACGTAGAGGTTGGTACGGTGGGCTAGAAATGGAATGCATCACTAAAAACAGTTAGCAGAATTACATTCATCTTCATTCCAGGAAACATGGGTGTCAATGGCAACGAGAGAGCAGACAGGCTGGCTTACTCTGCCACCATATTAAGGGGTTAGCCAATGGATAGAGCTGACATTCTGAACGTTCTCATGGAGTGTGGCCGCCAAGAGAATTTTCAGTTAAACCAATCTACGTCAACTGATACATTGCAGGAACATCGACAGAAGATTGGTGTGGCCAGTAACTGACAGCACACCAGTTATATGAATAGACTCATGAATCAACATCAAACTGGTACGGTTAGTAGCTGAACGCTGTTGGAGATATTGCGAAGGCGATCTGAGCACCTATGAACTTGTCCGGAGTGAATTGAAGATATTCCAAACTGAAACTGAAACTTACTCCGATTGACTAAAACAACAAAGTTAAAGAAAGTAATTTAGAAGTGATTGATTTATATTGTAAACAGGTACAGAAGTAGTATTTAAGATGTTGAAGAAAGCTAAAGTATGTGTGTTCTAATATGAGTATTTCCAATAATGTAAACTAGTTCATGTGGCATGAAAAGAAAAACATTTGAAGAAAGGCGTGGTGCTAATACATGTATATATCAAAGCAACATTCTAACAGAGTTTAATTCTACCGGCATGTATCAGATAATTCTATAATTAGCACAAGGGTGTGACTTACAGATATATATATATCTATCGCTTTCGAAAGAGCGTCATGAAGGCGCCTATTTATTTCCGTCTGTTTAGTCTGTCTGTTTTCTTTAGAAAGGTCAGGTTGCAATAGAAAGGTATATGTTTATTTATTTTTGTTTGTATATTTTCCTTTTGACAACAACATTATTGATATAAGGAAAGAGTGCAGTAAAACTATGAAGCAGTGGCGAGACACGTAAAAACATAGCAATTTTACGCACACAAAACAAAACCAGTAGAAATACACAGCAACGTTTCGACCAAAAGGCCTTTGATCAAGCTTGATAAAGTGATAAATGCCTTTGGTAGAAACGTTGCTGTATTCTATATTTTCTTGGTAAAAACTACATTACTTTGTTTTTTAAGTGTTTCACCTTATCAACAACAATGGAAATCAAGTCTAACTAATGAATCTTTACATGTGTTTTATGGTTTCAACAGCTTTCTTTAAACTTTTGAAATAAATGTCAGTATATATATATATATATATATATATATATATATATATATATATAAGGCTTCATTTAATCCTGAACCAAGAATAACCATCTAGTGATCCCCTAACGAGTATATATAAGCTGGGCGAAAGTGTGACAGAGAGATGGATTATTTGTTCCCAATTTGTGTAATCTTTCTCTGATTTCACTGACATCATCCATTTAATAATAATGTTCGTTAACACATTAGTTATGTAGCTACTTAATCTTTCCTTTAAAAAATCACATTTTAATCAGGGGTTTTCAACCTTTCTCATCTGGAACTACTTGAAAATGATAAAAGACTCAACGACCCTCTGTCCTTCATAATTGTCCCCCGAATCAATTTGAATTTCCAAACAGCAAGCGAAAAAACAAAGATTTCTTATTCTGAACTTTATAATAGCAGTGTTCTATAAACACAATAATATTGGCAGTGAGAATTGCAGACATTGAAGAAAAAAAAAACAACAACATATTCATAAGAAATTTGAAAATAAAAATACAGATGTTTTGAACATACACTTAAGGAAAAAAACGCATTTTAATTGGTAAAACAAGTTAGTATAAAAACGTTTTAAAACATAATATTCACTAAATTGTCATAACTTGTCCTGCCTTCCCTGATACTGCCTCACGTTTTCCTGTGGAGACAAACCTCCTAAATTGAGAACCACTGTCTTAAAAAGAACATATACATTTTTCTATCAATTTTAGTTTCTGCTAACAAATGATATAATATTGTAAAGTATTTAAATTACTCTATGTTTGTTATATTTTACAATCGTTATAATTTCATGATCATATTCATTGACTCCATTGCTTCTCCCTGGGGTTCTTAAAATCTCCTTATTCTCTTGTTATATTTTACTAATTTTACGTTGTCTCATGAATTAGTTTCGCCCGTATGTTGTCAGGGCTCGCGCAGGGAGCAAATAATAACAACACTACGACCTACAAGGCATATCGTAAGAGGCGATTGATGCAGGGAAGCTATCGTCGTAAATAACAACGGTCGCAGAAATCGGATGTGCTGTTCTAAATGTAGGCGCATAACTGGCACAACGTACAATCGTTCTTAGGCTCATATCACATACAAATCACAAAGAGTGGTTTAACAAGTGGTCTATATGGAGCGTAGGAAGAAGAAGAAGAAGAAGAATGACTCAACTCAGAAGGCCTCCATTATGACCAATAAGATATGAAACCATACAACAGTATAACTTACTAGATGTGGTATGCTACTATAAAGTGAGAGTCTATCAATACAAAAAGCTATCAGATACCAATTTGTATCATATTGTGTCCCATTGAACAATATTCTCGCATGTTAGCAATGTTGGGTAAGGACTAGCAATTTATATCTATAAAACTAAGGAGTATCGTATGAGCTTTAACGAAACACGGAATTAATGTTATAAATAATGTTATCATTGAGTTTGATTAGAGACACAGGGTAAATGAGAAGAACAAATATAAATGTCAGTGATACGTTGTAGACACATGTTACACTGGGTGGGGACAATGAATAAGCAGAACTAGAACACATTGGTTAGAAGCAGTGTGTCTTGCCCGCCTGCCCAGCGGGTTCGTAGTGCGTTGGACTACGGGTGACCCGCCTTCTGTGAGTGCGGGTTCAATTCCGTGGGCTGGCAGAAAGCCACAGGTTCCCCAGATTTACGGTGTCGTGGCAACGAACCGAAGGGTTACAATGTCCATGGCACTGAGCCGAAGAGCTGATAGCTCAAGTGCCTCTGGATAGGGAAAAAAAGCAGTGTGTCTACGTGACATAGGACATTTCGAAGTGTTTTTCAAGATCTAGCTATTGAAATTCCCATTCCTTTTTATGATGCTAGCGTCTTGAATGTATTAACATGTCAACAGGAATGAGGTATCAGTCAAGTAGCTTTCTGACATGGAGTAATCGACGGTAATTTCGCTGTTAGGAGTAAGAGCTTGGAAGTGAAAGTTAAGTGGTTGTACAGAAGCAATAGCAATTAAGTTTGATGCTTTCATGGAAATAAAATAGTTATGTGGATAATGAAATTCGTAATCACAATCTGTATGGCATGTATTTTAAACTCAGGAGAACCAAAGTTTGTCACGTCTCACGCATGTCGATAAAAACAACGTGGTTTCAATTTACGAGTTTTTGGAAGAAAATTTGAGACATCAAAACAGAGAGAGACGAAGATCTTACTAGCAGAAAAAGACAAGACATTAATTTAAGACAGCTCAGAGAGACTAGCCGAAGATTTGACTAGCAGAAAAGGACAAGACATCGGTAAGACAGCTCATAGAGACTAGACGAAGACGTGATGTGGATGAAAAGTTAAAAAAATACGAGGGAGAAAAGAATAAATAGAAGAAAATAATATAGTGAAGCGCCGAGAGGTTACTGGACCCAAATTTGGGGTGTAAAGAATAGAACCACTGTTACCTACCACACATGTCGTAAGAGGCGATTAAGGAGGTTTGGCCGAAATCGGATGCATGTGTCCTAAATGTGTAACAGTCTATGCGTTTAGGGGCCTACCAAACCAATGTGCAAAGTATACACGTTCTTGGCAAAGATCAAACATATCACAAAGAGTGATTAAAATTGGTCGTAAAGAACGAACGCAAAGAAGAAGAAGAAGAAGAATATAGTGATGAACTACGGCAACTGTAAAATATTAGATGAAGATTGAAAGCCAAAGAGACGGACAATATGAAGACGTTAGACAGACGTAGACGAGAAGATTAATTGTGACAATATAATCACGAGACGAAGATTTGAGGCTGAAGATATAACGAAACGAAAATATTTGCATAAGAGCGGGCGAAACGAGCAATATATGCATGAGATTAGAATTATACGAAGATTTGAGGAAGAAAAGACAAGACGACACGAATATATTAGAAAATAGAAAAGATCGAGACGATATATGACAGAAGAGAAAGACGAGACTACAATTTGACGCAACAGAATAGGACGACACAATTTGACAAAAAAGGGGGGAAAACGAGGCAAAGACTTGGAATAGAAAAGAAGAACGAAACAATTTGACACAGAAGATATCAAGAAAAAATAACAACAATGTTAGTCATAAATAAAGATGGTTACGAGAGGAATATTAGACAGCAGGAGTTGAACATTTAAGACAGATCAAAAGAGAATAATGAAGTACTCTATCAGCTACATCAAACGATGTTTATGTGAAAGTGTTAAACTTACTGGCTGCAGCACTTCTTATTACATCTCCCTATTACTAATTGGGATGTTGATAATGATAAAATCTCATTTATTCATACTTACTTGTAATTAACCGCATTCATTTCTAAAACCGTTTGCACACACTGAAATGTACATACGTTTAAAAAAAAGTATAGCATTTAATTTAATGTAAAAATTATAAGTTCAATAAGACCTCAACATGTGCTGTGTTCTATTTGTCACATTATTCTCTGTCTGTTGTATAATCTTGTTGAAGAGATATTTAAGACAAAGATGGATGATTTGAGATTTACTTGGAAGAGTCGCGTTGCAGACTTATAAACAAATTTGGAAAACACTGACCTAAACAAGATGACAATCAGTGGCGGTTCGTAGTCATATTTCTTGGTGGGGCCAGACACAAATTTTCGGAAAAATCATGGTTTTGGAGTATTTACTATTATTTGTCTATTCCGGAAGTTTCCCCTTTCGATTATTGGTGGCGTCAGGCCCCACTGGCCCTTAATGACGAGCCGCCCCTGATGACAATTATACATATATATTAATGTAAAATATATCTTGCTTTATAGAGCTGAGAGTAGCTATGTGTTCAAACCATATTTATCCAAAGTACACACATTAATCAATCGATGTCTTGTCTTTGTACACTCTCTCAGTGTTTTCGTTACTTACACTTTATAAGTTGGTTAGCAGTGACGACACATACATAATTGTGCAGTAAAACAGTACATAAACGAGTACAACTGGAGGCTATGGAGTGGCAGAGGCGATGTATTCGACACACAGACATGAAAAAACCCACATTTTCATCTGATTGAAACTCAGTAATCAAAAAGCAAAGTGTGAATGCAAACGGATACCAGAAAACAAATTATGGGAAGAAACGTCCAAGTTTATTAAAGTATCACAAACAGAACTGAAGAAAATGGTCCGGATATAATTCGATGAAGAAAGACATTTGCTTTTCTATGTTCTACCGAGAACAGAAAGGCATAATAGTAGCAGTGTGTAGCAATGACTATATGATAATAACCATAGAGGAAAATACACATTAAACTGAGTACATACGATTAGATAATATGACAATAAAAAATAGAAACATTCAATTATATGGGCATGAACTTCAATTTCTCCAACATAATTAGATAAGGAGTGCCTAGAGAGGATAATTTTGGAGGGAATGGTGCCTAGAAGAAGAATGAGAGGAAGACCTAGACGACAATGGGTGCAAGATGTCATTGGCGGTCTGAGAATGACTGCTGCTGACGCCGGCCAACTTGCACAGAATAAAGAGTTTTTCAGGACTGCTGTTACAGGAGCCAAGCTCCGGAAAGGACAAGCTACGTGATGATAATGATGAATAAGATAAGAAATAAAGTCTGAATACAAGCAGAAAATAAAGTATACTTTTCTCTACAACACTTTTTAAACAACACGTGTTTGTCATTTAACATCATGATCAGAATATACTATACAAAACTGCAATGCTAGCTATTTCTCTATATGGATCCGAAATCTGGGACAGAACAAAACGTAATGAAACAATCTTACAGACATTTGAAAACAGTCTTAAGATGAATCTTTTGGCCCAACAAGGATGACAACAGTGTAGGATGGAGAATGAGAAACGTTAAGGATATTTATTATGTGTTTAAATCGCTATTAATTACCACTATCATGAAGGTTAATAGAATACGATATGTAGAGCATATTGAAAGTATTGCAGGAAGCCAACAACTGCATATACAAACAAGTAGAAGGGGAAGAGACCATGAGGTAGAGCAAGAAAACGATGGAGAGAGTACATTGAAGTAGGCTTGAAAACAAACTAAGATAAGTCAACAATTGGGAAGAGAAGACTAAGAAGATGGATCAATGGAGGCGGGTGATATTCTGCAGCAAGAAACCTCAAAGGCTCGGAGTCTGATGAAATATATATATATATATATATATATATATATATATATATATATATATATATATATATATATGCACATGTCTATATAAACTAGGTAAATATAAAGGCGTCACTATCTTAAATAATCATGATCTTTTTTGTCTTAATAGATAGTGATTTGGAAAGTGTGTCACTGCAATGACTTCTGAGTTTACGTTTGTTTTTATTGCCTCTAAAAATTTCTCTATGTTTCTCTTTGAAAGACATTATGGGCAATGCTGTTTTCCCATGTAGCTTGGTCATCAGTTAATTGTCATAGTTGTTGGGTCGATAGAAACGTTCTTTATTGAGGCCTTATATATATCATTTTATCTGAGCATTGGTCTTCATTTGAGACTCTTTCCTTCCGAAATTCACAGAACAGAACCTGTTAGCGTGTTCGGCTATTATCAAGTCGTCTCACATGTCAGAATCATCTTTGTGTTCTACTGCTGAATATTCTCTTGATGGATGGCAAGCTAGCTGATTGTAATTCTACATAGTTATTGACCTTGTAATACCATCTGGTGCTTATAATTGTGTGGAAACACCGATAGACAGAGACAAACATATATAACAAAAAGAACATTATTGTGGAAACTTGAGGTGGCTAGAAGGTGACAAATGCACAATTCAGTTTGGAACAATTGCTTATGATATATTGTACTCAATGTAGCCAAAAATATTGTACCCAATGTAGCCAACAATATTATAACCAATGTACACAAAATGTAGCCCCCAAAAAAAAAATACTAGATTCTTGAAATTCGCTAAATTTGAGAATATATATCTGGACATATTAAAGGATCGTTTGATTTCTCACTAAAAGCATTCATAATCAGAACAGGTACACGACTATACATTATACGATAATTGTATGCGAATGATGAGGTTTTCAAACATGCTTGCACACACAAAGATAGTCATGAAAATAATAAGAATCAGGCAATCAAGATTCTTCGGGCGTATATGGTGAAGAAGACGTTGAAAACATGTGGTGACAATGTTTAAAATATCGGAAAGGAGAGATCGTGGAAGGCAGAGGGAGAAGATGTTGGATGGTCTGACATCGTGTTTCGACAAACGATCGACGTCAGAATTGATCAACCGCTCCATGACTATGGGTTGACATGATCGCCAACGTCGGCAGGCATGACGATTGATTAATATATCAAATATAATCCGATAATTTGTACATGGCATGTCCATTATTAAATTCAAGGAAAATGACAATATTTAAATGCGAATAATACAATCAATGAATTAATTTAAACTCGAACCTAAAGCACACTGATAAATCCTATACATCTTCACCATCACTTTCATGTCCGTTGGAAGCCAAAGAAGTCGTGTTCCTTATTTGTATAGATTTCTTGCTTCTGTATAAGTCCCATAGTCCTGATACAATTTCTGCTACGACGATATCGCTGGAGTTCTTGCCTACTAGTTTTAGTGTGAACACACCGTCATGACGGAGATACTCCATTGTAAAACGAGTGGCTAGTTTTTTGTCTGGGCCGGAGCCGATGCGATCCATTACTTTAAGGAATTTCCTGATATAATGTATCCTGGAGGACGGAAACACCATATGCCACAACCATGCTAATAAACTGTAAAATGTGACAACGCATACGAACACAAGCCAAAACCACATGAAGATGTAAATCTTCTCGTTAAAAAGGTTTATAGGAAGAACACATTGAACACTGTAGTGATGCTTGTTCGCCATCTGACGGATGTCGAAGTCACACATAGTGACCCGAGGAAAGCGTCTGGACTCTGTCCAGTCTTTACCTTGTATCAACTTTTCCATGACTTGAAATCCGTAGAGGTTATAATCTGTACCTAAGAATGCGTTAAGCATGAAGAGCTGGCCGATAGCGTTGGCGATATATAGAATTTTCATTGCAATATATGTAGCAACTAGGTAGTTCCCATATCTTCTACCACAGAGAAGCGATAGTTTGGCTGACAAAATATGTCTCATGGTTACACAGCATCGATGTCTACTTTCTCGTTGATTATCCAAACACCGATCTATATGACGAACCACATATTTAATAGTGCGAATCCTAATTTCTGGTGCTTCGTATTGGGCATCGCTGGATAGTGAGACAATCCGATCGACGTTGATGCCTGACTGACCGTTCAATAGTCGCCAAATTATACAGGGCAAATAAAACATAAGAGCCTGAACGAGTAGCATAATGGGTACCCACTGGTAATAAGTTAGCTCGTTGGTTTGTCGTTTGGACGTGCTTTGTGGTAGGGCCTCCTCCATAGGGATGTAATACGTGTTGGAGATCCAGCAAATGTTGTTTGTGTAGTCTACATGAGCGCCTGTAAACTGGGCCGGACACCAGCATCTGATGAAGAAAAATATGAGAATAAGATGTGATGATTTTCTAAGATAAGATTACCAATGACAACAAACAAATGCATACAATTATTTTATTTTTAACGACACAATATGAAAATTGGTTCAGTAATTCTGTCCATACCATGAGTGTTACGGAGTTGTGAGCACAGTTGTTTTAATATACCATCATTTTTCCCAAACCAACGTTTGTTTTTATATTGTTTGCAGTATAATATGTATGTAGTACTAATATGTAGTTCAAACCCCACGGTGGGCAGGTTTGGAAGCAAATTCGTTTCCGTGGGATTTTTACAAAACGTAACAATAGATCTCATCGTTCAGAAAGCAATGGCAAACTACTGAACGTATAAGTGGTGCCTAGAAAATCAACGACTCATTTACTGTGGTTGATGGCTACGTCCTGTCGGATATACCACGATTTTCATTTCAGTACTAATATATATATATAAATGGCTGTTCATCTGTATTCTTAATATATACCGAACCCACTTTCATCTCCTTGTTATTTCATTGTTTATATTGCTGCTGCATGTGCATCGGTTGATGTCAGTATTATGTATTCACTTATTTCAACGAATATGGAGAATCTTCGGAGACATATTACTTAAAAGCATCTTATGCCATTGTTTGTTCTGATAATGATTTTTGATTGGTTATTGGTTATTGGTTACTAAACTGACGTCATTGCACTCCGGGCAGAACCACAGGTGCTCAGTCTCCCCAACAGATATCGAAGAGTATGCATACTGATGGTTCCTGTGGCTCGCTGATTATTTTTTTTGATGTCTATAATTGAGCGTAAATTATTTGAGCTCTAATTCATTGACAGTATTTGAAAGGAGATCGGTACCATCTGTGTAGCCGAGTTCGAGAATAATATGGCCATCAATTATGAACAGAGGTTAAGCCTTGCCTTGTGAACCGAAGGTCGTGGGTTTCGAATCCAGAGCGCGCCGTTCTGTTCACGAGCGCAATTCCATCAGAAACCCTTAGGAGTGTTGCCGGAGCTACGGAATTTGTGCTTTGTGCAATATCTCTGCAGGTGGCGTGCCATTTCTTCGGAGAGGGATCGAGCCATATGGGTTAAAGCCCGGTGCAATGAAGTCAATTCTTCGGCTGTAAAACCCGTTAACACACTCACAGAAACTTATAAACAGCGCAAGAACATACACACGCATATTTGGTTTTTCATCTACACATGCAAGCACACACTTGAATTATGTTGAACGTTCTTCTACTAATCTAACAGCTGCTTGTTGTTTATAACACATTGTTTCTGTTAGCTGGACAAAATGGTGCTATATTACGTTCCTCGTGTTATTTCACAACTTCTGATATTGTACATAGTCGAAGAACTTTGCGTAATCTATAATACAGGTACATTGCAGCATTAAAGTTTCTCGGTGTTATTTCTCATACTAAAGATGTGATCTCTGATATATATATACGAGATCGAAGCCCCAATTTGCCAGCGCTTGCAAGAGGAGCAAAGAATAGTATCCCCGATCTACAAGGCATGGCGTAAGAAGCGGCTAAGGCCTAGGTTAGCTACCCAGTAAACAAAAAGCGTCGCAGAAATCTAATGTGCTGGCCTAATTATAGGCGCATAACTGGCACAACGTATATTCACTCTTAGGCTCAGCTGACATACAAATCATAAAGAGTGGTCGATATGGGGCGTTCGAAGAGGAAGAAGGAAGCTATTCTGCACGTTCTATACTCGTATTATACCTTTCTTTCTCACTTCAAGATAATACACAATGATGCTCGTCCATCACGAGTGATGATGACCACACAAATATTGCGTTATATTTGTCTGTGTGTGCGTAGATGACTAGTGAGTCCGATACGGGCTTGAAATGTTCTTGTACAGTGTGGGCAAGGTATACTTGCACTTGTGGGAAGTTTTACTGCCTCTCTATTTTGACGTTTTCGTTCCATCCGGATATAATACTCATTATTTGTTACTGGACAGACGCATTTCAACAATTGTTTGACAAATGGAGCACAACGTTAACATGTTTATCTTTGATATTTGAAACAAACAATCAGAAAAAAAGTGTAGACACTTTGAGATGTGGATTTTATAAAAGAATGTGGCATATGTCATTGAGACAGAAACAAATGATGAGACCGTGAAATATAAACAGTGGGGAACGTGTTGGTGAATATCAACAAGAAAGAAATCATATATTTTGGACACACAAAAACACAATTCCTTCTATAAAAAACAATAGTGGAGTGGAATATTTAGGGTAAGTCTGAAGAGGTAAACAGCGACATAATTGGAAACATGATGAGAATCACGAAGAACAGTTTTACAAAATGTGCAATAGTGTTGTTATAGAGTAATTGAAGTCAACTATGAATGAACAGTAACTCGTAATCAATCAATCAATCAAGTTTGTAGGGATACAAATATTAGTAGTTTTATAGTAGGGAGATTACAGAGGCGTTGATATATTATAACTATTCTTGTGTGTTCATTCTCAGCGATTCCATGCGTATGATTCATATAGTTTAAAAAGGATTGGTGAGACTTCGCTGAGTTGAGGTACTGGCACAGACCAGGATCAGAGAAATCATCATTATTTTCGTCCATGGACACGATGGAGTAAGGGAAAGGAACGAGCTGAAATTGGCTGAAATGACTACGATATAAGAGACCACTGTAATGCACTGAAGTGACATTCTTAATCCATTGCGAGTGTCGTCTCCAGAACAGAAGAGTTTCACAGTTGCAAATCTAACGTGCTCACCAGATTGAGAGAGATGTGTTTTGGCACTGGTACAGCCTGAACATAACGACACACTAATTTTCCAAAAAGATTGATTAATCAACATTGATCTGGAGTGTTGAGTCGCTCGCTGGACGTTGCTGAATTTGTTGAGGTGAGCATCGGAGCACCTATGGACATGTTCTGAGTGCTACGATAATAGTTCGCATATAACTAATAACCGATAACGAAAATTACATTGAGAATTCAAAAGCAAATGCTGTAACCTACCAGCTAGCCCCATTGTTAAGTCACCCAAAAATGTCACTGACAGCTAAACAACAGACGATCAACAACATTTTAATACCTACTTTGTGTTACCAGAGTCAAACATGGACAATGAGCAAAGCGCAGTCACAAAAAACAACTACATGTGAAATGCGCTGCCTGCGAAAAGTTACCAACAACACCAGAAAAGACAACCAACATCAGTAAAAGAAAGAAAGTTGGCACATAACCGTGTTGAATTACATTGATAAACAAAGAATGAAGTGGTTTGGCCACTTAATAAGAATGCATCCAAACTCCACAGTATAAAAGTCTTCTAGAACAGAACATCAGGAAAGCAGGAGAGATGAAAATCACGAAAAAGATTGTTAGATGGCATAGCAGAATCCTGTCAAAGAGCAAAAATAACAATCACCCAAGCCACCAGAACAGCGCAAAACAGAAACATAAAACCACAACACTGGGCAACAACCTGCAACAGTGTGACGACAAAAGAAGAAAAAGAAGAATAAATAGTTCACTAACTATCTGGATTTTGGAAGAGACCAAGAACATGTGATGTGTGGATAAGCACGGAAGAAATCCTACAGTTACACTACACTGTCTTGCAACCACCAAAACATAACATCTGTCTCAAATCCATTAACTAAAGTTTCACAAGATGTATCCAAATAGAAATATGTCATAACAAATGTAAAATCAGTAAGGTTTTGTTAATTATATTTGTCTTTTTAATCTTCAGAGCATTGTAAAATAATTCGAGTAGTTCTTATTGTTTTGTTAATAGAAGTCAATCTTACATTGATTTAGAACTTTTTTTCAGTGATATTTGGCTGATGCTACAAATACGAAAGAGAAAATTGAGATATTTTGGACATATAAAAAAGACATGAAGGGCTGAGAAGACCATCATGGAAGGAGGCATACCGGCAAAGAGAAGAAGAGGAAGACCACGGAGAAGATGGATTCAGGATCTAACTGATGGTCTGAACATGACGGCTGCAGAGGCAGGACATCTGACATATGAGAGAGAGAAGTTCCGGAGGACTGTTGGGGTTGCAAAGTTCTGCTCAGGACAGTATATTTGATGATGATTTGCATTTACCATCATTTTTTCATCATTTTTACAATTTTCATATTTTTCTCCACTTATGTGTTATCTTATTTGTTTTGCTTTCTTGCTATTTATTATCATACCTACTTGCCTTTTATATGTTTGACATACTATTACCTACTTTGTTCTCTGTTGTATCTAATAATTACTTTTTTTATTACTTGTCAAGTAATCATATGTTTGTTTCCTTTTATTGTATGTCACACAATTTTCCTGGATATCTATTTTTACTAGTTTTTTGCAAGTTTATTTTCTTCATTTCTTCTTGTCGTTCTGTTATAATTTTGTTACTTAGTACTACATCTGTTTTATCAACATTTTTATAATAATTCTTGTCGTTCTATTATAATATTGTTACTTAGTACTACATCTGTTTTATCAACATTTTTATAATAATTCTTGTTGTTCTATTATAATATTGTTACTTAGTACTACATCTGTTTTATCAACATTTTTATAATAATTCTTGTCGTTCTATTATAATATTGTTACTTAGTACTACATCTGTTTTATCAACATTTTTATAATAATTCTTGTCCACGATTATGCAAACTTACAAGTCTTGTTCTTCCTTTATTTTCTGAGTATTTGATGCTCGTTACTGCAGATATTATCTGCCTCCATTCATCTCTGTTCCTAGCTATCTCTTCCCAACTTTTCTTAATATTTATATATCTACTTGTACTTACTCGTAGTAATATAATACATAGTTCCCTATCTCTAAATCTGACCTGAACTTATTTCGTTAATATACACAAATTTAGAAAAAACAGAGTCTCTTCTGTAAACATTTTAATGTCTGATGTTGTGTCGTGTACAAATAAAAGCTTGTGTTATGTCAGTGCTTGACAGGCATAAAAAGCATATCTATTGTATAGACAAAACAAATAAATCCAAAACACAAAATGCATTATCTCGTTAGAATTGAGCAAAACAATATAATGCTTCGTGTGTTGTTTTTGATGGACATCTAAAAACAAATATTTAATATGTTTGATAATATATAATTCTATCTGCGTCAAAAATTACTTGCAAATTTTTTTTTTTTAAATTTCTTTATGTTTTACTTAGTCTTGCTAGTTAAATCATAGCAAAGTCCTTGAAGCAATTACATCGAAGAATAAACATGAACACTTTAAGCAATCCACTTCATAATTTATGCGATTTATCTTGCGTATCAACAGAGTGAACAGATAGAAAAATCTCTAAGGCCACAGTGGTGTTACAGAAGAATGATGAGAATCCCATGGACTGCTTAAATGACTAATGTTGAGGTGTTGAATGAGGTCAAGACACTGAGAAAGTTTATCATTAATATAAGAAAGAGACAGTCATCATTTTTCGAACATACGATGAGGAAGGGGGGTTTAGATCACATTGTGACAACCGTTAAAATTGAGGGTAGACGAGAAAGAAGACAGAGAGAGACAATTTTGGATAACCTGACTTCATAGCACAGTAGAGCGTCAACATCTGAGATGATAGCAAACACCAGAGACATAGATTTGTGGAGATCCATGATCGCCTCCGCGAGCCGGCACGGCACCTGATGATGATCAATAGAGGCTCAAATGGAGTGGGTGTTTAATATATTTCTGCTCAGACGGACAAAGGTGACTAGTCTTGACACCATGTGAAGTGGGGTGATATTCCTGATGTTGCTAACAGTGGTAAACGTTATTCGTAGTAATAATAACATGGGATGAAGGAAATGCAATCAAAGTTAAACATCTCATTCCTAAGATGACATAAAATATCAGCATATGATCGAAACAACTCAGACATATTGATAAGATAGTTTTGTTAGACATCTCACTGCTAAGATGACATCCAATAACAGCACATGAAACAACTATAGTCTGTCCATTAATTCGTGAGCACGTTTGAAATTGATTTTCTCGAAAACTACCTGTTGGATCTCAGTGATTTTTTGCAAGCAGCCTTAGAATATCCATGACGCTAGAGAAATATTTTTTCCAAGAAAATTTGATGTAGTTTGAAATATTTCTTCTTCAGATTATATTAAAATCAACCTCACCGGATTGTACACAATAGTAACAGATCACAAAGAGCAATGCTGCTCCGATACAATGGGTACAAAGCAAAAGGCCGGCCACGCAAAAGATGGACCTCAGAGATAACAGAGGCGACGAAAGAGACTATCTACGAAGCGCATACTAGGGCCCGTTTTAGAAATCTATTCCTGACCTGACGCTGTGAGGCATACAGGATTCGAGAAAGAAGAAGAAGTAACAGATCTACGGTACACAGACGCGTTGTTCTAAAAATACATTATGGTAACATTGAAATATCGTGAGTCCACAACAATTTCACGAAATCCCGTGCACCTAACCCAGTCGACTTTGAAAGCGGAAAGCATATGACGTTATAATTGGGATACCGTTGTATAGTTATAGGCGTATCTCGCTATTTGTATGAAGCTATTGTATCATATTTGTTGGCTTATCAAAACTGACATTGATATCACATTCATAATGAGTCTGAAGTGCACATTTATAACAATGCAGAAGGTTACAGTTTTACTATACCAACACTTCCGTAGGGAATCTAAGAGAGGTCATCTATATTGCGATATTCATAACCCTGAGAAACGAACGCAACTGGCGCTTGACTGAATAGAGAATCCTTTTCCCGATGGATTAAACAGGACACAAAGTGCACTAATGCCAAGCAAGGAAGGAAAAGAACAATTGACGACTTTGACATAGATGTCATAAGACGGGAGCTCTTGAAAGTATTTGCGACAAATCAACTTGTTACTCTCAGGAAACTGAAATTAAAACTGCAATCAGATTGTAGCATAGACATTTCTAAAAGTACTCTATGGAAAATTGTAAGAGCCGCCGGCTTCACCTTCAGGAAAACTATAGGCGGCAGGAATATTATTTGTGAAAAGCCACATTTAATTGCTGACCGAGGTAAATACCTGAGGCAGATCCGTGAGCGGCGGAGGCAAGGCTATGATATTGTATATTTGGACGAATCCTGGGTCAATGCTCATCACACCAATGCTAAAGAATGGCAATCAGTAGACGGTGAACAGAAAAGAAAATACCAAGCAGCAAAGGCCAGCGTATTATACTAACACATGCAGGAAGCAGGTCTTGTCCATGACGCTGGACTTATTTTCCAATCAAAAAGTACCGACGATAGGGACTACCACACTGAAATGAATGGACATATTTTCAGGCACTGGATGGAGAAAGATCTACTTCCAATTATAAACAGACCATCATGCTTGGTAATGGATAATGCATCCTATCACAACGCAGTATCAGCGGAAGACAAAGTACCAACTGCATCAAATACAAAAGATCAAATTAGGACTTGGCTTGCTAAGGAAAATGTCAGCTTCGATGATACATATTTGAAACCCGAGTTGTTGCACCTGGTGAGGATGACAAATAAGACAAAGGTGTTTCATATTGACAAAATCATTGCGGAATACGGCCACACGTCTTTGCGACTACCTCCATATCATGCTCACCTCAATCCGATAGAGCTTGTCTGGGCTAAAGTAAAAGGGCAAGTTGCCGAACAGAACAGGACGTTTAAAATGTGTGATGTTGAAGTTCTGACACGTGAGTCCTTCTCAATGATAGACATGCAGTTCTGGAAGAAGTGTGTTGAACATGTGCTCCGAGAGGAAGACGAGTACTGGCACCGAGATGGATTACAATTTGTCCAGCCAGTAACAATATCAACCTCATGGAATCGTCAGATTCGGGATGATACAAATCATATTTTGATTACAGACTGAGAAATAACAACGTATACATTTCCATATCCAAATGCGTCTACCATCATACAATTTGTGGTGAAGTTAAGACACCCTGGGGTCTAATGGTGACCGAAGGGGAGGACTAACTGTTGCATATTGTATCCAAGTTCACGATTGCACATAAAGGGCAACACACTTAATTACTTGACCTATCAAGTTAATATGGAGATACACCTATGAATAGAATTGACATGGACAAATTCTAGGGATACTGTAAAATCTAAAATTTGAGCCCCGTATTTGCAATTGTCATAAAAGATCAAAGGAATTCGCCGATGTGCAAAATCCGTAGCATCTATGGACTACTGGTTAGCTTTATTTTAGCGTCATGGATATTCTAAGGCTGCATGCAAAAATCACTGAGATCCAACAGGTAGTTTTCGAGAAAATCAATTTCAAACGTGCTCACGAATTAATGGACATTTTTTTTTTTTTTTATAGAACATTTGTAAGGCTAAAAAAAACACAAACACACACGATCGTTTCGACAAAACCGACTTCATCATACAAATGATACAAGAACAATACATGATATAAGAAGATATTTCTACATGTAACACTCCAAACTAAGTAAAAATAATAACTGGATTTCTAATTTCCTATATGTGATCGGTTATCTCGTGGTGTGCGCCCATGTGTCTTAGCGACAGAGAGCTGGATCATAATTTTAGAGTGCTTCATTCAAAATCCGCGGAGGGCATTTTGGAAGCAAAGTTGTTCCCTTAGATTTTTTCAAACGGTATAAAAAGACCTCGCCCTCCAGAAAGCAATGAGGAACTACTGAACGTATAAGTTGTGCCTAATAAATCAGCGATTCGTTTACTGTGGTTGATGGTAACGTAAAGAATATACCACAATTTTCAATCAGTTACTGATTTCAATAACATCGTGCGAAGGAATGTGATGCCCGAGAAGAGTGTCTCTAGCCGATTGCGTACACTCCTACACCTACTAGAAATCTCAACAGTTGTCGCATTATCAGAGTACTTCATTATTTTCCATATCCCCGAGTGGTTACCAGGGCCCAAATTTGGGGTGTAAAGAATAGAAATACTGTTACCTGCCACGCATGTCGTAAGAGGCGACTACGGAGGTTTGGCTGAAATCGGATGCACGTGTCCGCTAGGGAATGCTAACCCGAAACAAATGCTTGCAGAAAAAGGATGCATCAGGCTGTAAGGCGCATAACATGGTGCAACGCCCCTCACAATAAGGAATGGGATAACGGATTCTACGGTTGCCAATCTGCCTCGGAGAGTTAGCCACGCAGTAAGAATGCCAGATCTACCATCACGAGGGTCGCCAAAACCTTTCTGCGGGAAGAGGTCGGCAAAACGGGAAAGCAGAAATCATAGGAATTATATCCTACAGAACTGCCCCAGTATGCAGACTTGAGAAGAAAGAGGTGGCCCACTTACACTAGCGCCTAAAAAAACTGTATGGCGTGGCTGATAATCTGAGGTAGACGGCTGCCTGTATTAGAGAATCCGAAATCCCAATCTAGTGAGAACGCAGAAGAAGAAGAAGAATTTACCATATGTCATATACAATCTTGTCAGTTCGTGTCTAACTCGTTGCTTTCCTTCCTACACAGAACAATTACAGATCGAGTTCTTCTACATAACCTTAATGATGAGATTCACGGATTGATTACCATCATCATCGGTCCTAGTCGAGCCCAACTCTAAATAGACAGAGATTACAGTGTCCGCTCAGTTTATTCTTGTGTATTTCTTCTGACCTCAAACCTGATCTCAGTGCATGTCTTTAAAAAACAAAAACTATCGGTACTGCCTGTTGTACCGCTTTCTAGAGCGGTGTCTGAGAAGTGGGACGAGAGCCTGAAGAAATTAATGGCCGCATGACTAGTGCAGTCGCCGCATAGCTGTTCAGGTTAGGAATTTTCATGTTTTGCCCACAACAGAAAACTATCCTTGGCCTTGCCGTGAATTGAATACGGGCCTCCGCATGAGAGCCGCGCTAAAAATTAAACTATTTAAAGAAGTTCTCAATGTTCACCTAACCTAGGTCACTCTTTTGTCTGATATCGATGCAATGTTCATTGCATTGCGTGTCTTGGTTATCTTTGTTTTCTCACCCCCAACATATGTTTAGTGGACTGATTAGTGGAGATATAAACTGGGACCAGAACATTGCCCAACAATCCATAATGTTCTTTACATCATTTCGCAGTACAGTAATATAAAGACATATTCTGGGACCAAAACGTTACTCAACAATTCATTTTCTCTGCATCATTTCAAAATAAATTAATATAAAGATGAAAGGGTTTAATGATATTAACTGGGACCAGAACATGCTCCAACAATCCATAATGTTCTTTACATCATTTCGCAGTACAGTAATATAAAGATATAAACTGGGACCAGAACGTTGCTCAACAATCCATACTGTTCTCTACATCATTTCAAAATACTATATTTAAAGATATAAAATAAATTGTGTTTACCTGTTGAGGCTCCAACATTGTGATCCACTGATATATATATATACCTTTATATAACTGTATAACTTTTTTAATACCTTCCTGCATATTCTTGACATTTCATGTTTCATATTTCTTATTACTGTTTCCGTAGTTAAACGATCTGTTCATCTTGTAACACATTTAATCATCATAAGTGCTAGAGTGTATTTACATACTTTTTTGCTATCTTTTTAAAACCAGCTTTATACTTTTCTGCTACAGACACAGTTCAGACAATAAAAAATAACCAAAATGATAATAATCGTAACTTTAAGGGGGGATTCTGGTCTGGAAACGTTTTTCGTTGCTTTCATATTAATGTAGAATTTGTATTACAATTTTGAGATATTATGGCTTAAAAGAGAAGAAAAAAATTAATAACAAAAATTATGTCAACGCGTTGTCATGGAAACAATAAAAAATGGCCGCCAAACACAAAATGTTAAATCCCTAAGGCTCTGAAAGTAATGAATATAAATGAATTCTGTTTTCACTCCAAGGTGAGCAGTTGTAATATCTAAAATATTACACATGATTTTTAGGATATATTAAATATTACATTTTTAATGCATTGTTGGGTAAACACACCCCCCAAAAACAGCTTTTTTTTACCGAATTTTGATGGAATTTGATGGGTTTAAATCAAAATATGATCTCCAGGATTAAACACATTTGGCTTGAATATAGAATATGTTATTTTGACAGACAAAAGATGTATGCAAGAATAACAGCATACATCCAGAACACGGTGATGAGTAATATAATTTTAACCCCTTCAACCTTCTGAGACGCTATACTGGCTCCCTTTATTTATTAAGATGACGCAAAGCAATTATACTGGCTAATTTAGTATACATGGTAAAATACATGTTTCATTGATTTATTGATTAATTAATTGATTGATGCGATCATCTTCATTGCACTTCGGTGAGTAACCATGTGTGATTCGATCTTTTTCGTATACAGGAAGATCTCAGCGACAGTACACAAACTTCGTAGCATCGGCGAGGTCCCCGATATAATTTTGAAGATAGTGACAATATTTTGTAGAATGGCGAAACACGTAATAACAAAGTACTTTAGTTTTACCAAATTTTTAAAAAATGGCAATACACAGCAACGTTTCGACCAAAAAAGGCCTTTATCAAGCAAACGATACAACAAAAGTGATGAATTTCACAGAACACCACATATAGACTGTGACAACAATATTACAACGGTTAAAAATGAATGTAAATATGTGACTAAAAACGAATTTTTCTTAGGAATTTTATTTTTAATCTTTCTAATGAATTTTGTTCGCTCAGTGGCTTTCCTGCTTGCTCTTCTCAAATTTGAACTTCAAAGGTTTCTTTTACGTGCTCATATTGAAAACGGGAGCTACATTTTATCGTTCGTCTCTGATAGGACTGGGAACACTATCTAACATACACTGAGATCAGAAATCTCTAGAAAAGTATATCAAAAGCTCCACGAAGGAACGAACCGTGTATCTTTGGAACGAGAGGTGGAGCACCTACCCTCTACGCCACAGAGGAAATAAACATGACCAGTAGTAAAACAAATCACGGAGTGAAAGGGTTAGTAAAGCAAATACTATACACACATAGATTGTTTTTATGGCGAAATAGTTAAGACGTGTATCTGTCGTTTAGAGTGTTGTTGGTTAGAATTCGAATCAAGTCGCATGTGCAATTGGTTTTCGTGATTTGTGCGACACTCTCTGCAGGTGTCGTGCCATTTTTACTGAAAGGGTAGGAGTCACATGGGGGAATCCAGTACACTGAAGTCACTTCTTCACATTTAGATCCTTTAGGTATCAAGAACTAAGAAGCAAGCACACATAATGAACCTAAAAACCGCTATAGATAGACCAGATCCGATACATATTCATGTGGCTTAGTACAATAAGAAACAATGCGATATTTGTAAAAATCACACTATAGCGGCTGGGGGTATGATTGACGTCCACTTTTACGCCGTTGAAGTAGTTAATGATGCGGATTGAGTTAAAGAATAACCAATAATATAAACTATACATTATTTTTGTACATTAATTGATCTGTGAGACATCAAATATGTGAGACATTGAAAAATAACAAGTTAAATAACTTTTGAAAACTGTATAACCATTATGTGTATTCATTGCATTTTATTTGTTTCTATTTATTTTTACCTGATGGGATCACCGACATACTGTCTGGCACTGACGACAACAGTAAAGATGATAAGGATGCCGGTGGTGTACAAGTGGTTAACTCTGTCATTGAGATCGTCGTCGTTGCGAACTTTGACATTTGCCACTCTCCCCACCGACCCGATGATACTGTCCATCCTAGAAAATACGAAATGAATGATACATATGATAAGTATTGTAGATATAATAGTACAACATGTATACATAAGCAATAATATACAGTATCTATATAACTTTTGTTCAGAATTTAATGCTATGAATGATACAAGTGAAGACTAAACTATAGCAATGTCCCAGCGATGAAACACGTAACATATAGTAAGGTCGTTTTGCAAAATACAAACGCAGGATACAGCGACATTTTGACCAAAATACCTTTATCAAGCAAAGGATAGAGACCACACGGAATGGAGACGATGGTATTATTCATCATATTGGAATATAAATCTGCAACTAATCGCTAAAGTTGAAATTAGTTTTTAATTTCATCGTCATTAATGAAATATAATGATGAAATTGTTTCTAACATAACAGCGGATTTGTATTGATGTATGTGTAAAAAACAATCCGCGTTTTTGTAGACTTCGACGGCTAGTTATTTGCATAACCCCTGATAACCTTGGGAGATAAGGCGCAATATGACACACATTCTCGTAGATGGGTTACTTATGGAATTTTAACAATAGAAAATCCTGGCTGAAGTGGTACAATATCAGTGCTGAGCTTCATCAACAAACAACAAATTCAAACACTTAATAAGTAAATTACCAAGGCAGTACATCGTAAATGGCAATTCTACTCAGATACCGTGTATACAAGACAAACGATCGAATATGGTGGACACAAGAAACAAACGAGTGAGTGAAAGATCATGTACGAAGCGAGAACACACGAAGAGGTCGTGCAAGTAAATGCATGAAGAGGAATTGTTGGAGTTAATTGAAACATATAATTTCTATATTTTGGACACATTTAGAGAAGTAAGGTTTTGTTTAAATTATAACTTGAATGAAATGGTAATGATTGAGTTGTAGTATGATGACAACCATTCAAGTGGACGGACACCTACAATAAATAGACCAAACAAAAAAACAAAAGTTTGACAGAACGTAGAGCAATGACAAGAGACAAGAGATGTAGAAGATCCATTGAAGTCTGCGAAGTGAATGAATGGATCTGTTTTTATGAAAATATGTATTACGGAATTGAAAATGTTCGGTTGATCTGAGCGTAATTAAAAAAATATATTAGATTCTGTAAGTGCGTATCACATATTCAAATACTGTTGTAATTTATGAACTCATTGTCTGGGTATGGATTGCTAGAAATTGTGCAGCAGGTTCATGTTTGACATAATTGTTAGATATCAAAAGGGAGAAACAACTGTTTGGATGTTCAGAGGGTTTGGTGAATTTATTCAAGTTCGATATAACCGACATTAGGATTATTTGACGAATTTACTGTTCCGAGATTATCGGAAAATATGCAGTTCTATTTATAAGTGTGTAGTGTGCATGTTGATCATATTTTTGTGTTATCTGATAATTACGATTCAATAAATAAAAGACCTACACCTATTATGCAGCTAGGGCACTGCTCATCTTTAGAACGCAGGCTCAAACCAGGGTAAGATAATCGTATGCTGCTTGTATTAGTTAAATTAGAACCCAATACATCACTCAACGATGCGTTAGAGCTTAATACATCACTCAACGATGCGTTAGAGCTTAATACATCACTCAACGATGTGTTAGAGCTTAATACATCACTCAACGATGCGTTAGAGCTTAATACATCACTCAACGATGTGTTAGAGCTTAATACATCACTCAACGATGCGTTAGAGCTTAATACATCACTCAACGATGCGTTAGAGCTTAATACATCACTCAACGATGTGTTAGAGCTTAATACATCACTCAACGATGTGTTAGAGCTTAATACATCACTCAACGATGTGTTAGAGCTTAATACATCACTCAACGATGCGTTAGAGCTTAATACATCACTCAACGATGTGATATGGTTGTTATGTATCTTTGTTCTTCAGATAAATAATGTCTCAAGCAATATTCCACTAATAGTAAACATAGTATTCCTCCGCTTATAGTAGCGTTATAAGTTATATAAGGCATGTAAACAATTTCTCCATACCGCTATTATCTGGACAACTTTCTTCCATGGAACTGAGTCTTATATTTCTCGTATCAATAGTGAATATACTACAACATAATGAATAAGTGTAATACAAGCAAGCCTAACTAGTAAAAGTTGAATTGTCAATATTTGTTCATAAACATTTCTAAATAACGCACTTTCCCTTGACATGCTTGATTGATTGATTGTCATATATGTTTAGATTAAGGTATCTAAGCAGCCCGAGTGGTTACCGGGCCCAATTTGGGGTGTAAAGAATAGAAACAACTGTTACCTACCACGCATGTCGTAAGTGACGACTAAGGAGGTTTGGCTAAAATCGGATGCACATGTCCTAAACGTGTAGAAGTCTATGCGTTTAGGGACCTACCAAACCAATGTGCAACGTATACACGTTCTTGGCAAAGATCAAACATATCACAAGAGTGATTACAATTGGTCGTAAAGAACGAAGGCAAAGAAGAAGAAGAAAAGGTATCTAAACTCTTAAAATAGAGATAGGGGATGCAGTGATCATAATCGTCTTTATCTTATCTCGTAACTCGGCCTGAATATTTCCTTAACTAATGATGAATGAAATCATGGCAAATTCGAAATTGACAAACGAAACGAAATTTCCTGTTTTTGTCAATAACATGTTTTTGTATACATATTGACGACCTCTTTTCAATGCGAACACTATCACACATTATGTGTTAGTGTATGCATCAATGAGACGTTTGTAAAGGGACAGAACACATCCCTGTGTCACTCCTCTTTTTATATTTTTATATCAATACATGACGAAGGAATCTGGTGAGATCTTATTTTGTCTTCATGTTTCCAATACAATATGATGATTATTCTGTTTGTATGTTCAATGAAAGTTTGCTTCTTCGAGGCATACATGTATTCTTTCGCGATATATTTTTTCTATAAATATTTCTAATCCGTGAAATTGTCCATACAGAAAAATACCTGGCATTGACAAGAATAGAAGGAAGTTAGAAAAAATGTTGCTTCTTATGAAAGAATGAACAATCCCATGATATAAATCGGTACTGCAGTAGACTTGGAGACAAAGGATATTGTTATGGAAACGAAGACTTCCTCAAGGACTGCAGCAGAACAGACAATGTCGCCTATATACCAGACACTGTAGACTTAACAGAGACTTACATAGACTAGGAATAAGACGAACAGTTCTCTGCTATTGTCAACAGATGGAACAGACACCAGAGCCTGTCCAACGAGACTGTAATTTCCTGAGTGATCTGAGAAGCAACATGTGGCCACAGTAAGTCGACTTGAAATGTACGAGCTAAAATGTACTCGTATAAAGCTAATCCCTGGAGATTTCTTATTTTTCTTCACGATTTCTGGTCATGCGCTTAATTCACTGTGGACTACAAACTGGTCTGTCAGCTTAAGATCTGTTAGGTTTAACCAAAGCTTAGATTTCAGGTCGAATGTGTGTGGCAACATATTGCTTCTCAGCTCATCCAGGAGAGGCCATTCTTGCAGGACATACACTGGCCTGTGTCCCACATGTTGACGCTGGCAGATAGTTGTTTGACGTATTCCTAGTCTATGTACGTGTCTAGTATACTTAGTATCACCTGGTGCGACATAGTAACAAACAAGAATGTATTTGAATAGGATGTGATTCCTAGCAAAGTTATCAGTATCAGCCAACGCATCCTAAGATGACTGAATCACCTGACTTGGGTGGGCGACGTCGGACCCACAAGGATATTTTGTAAGGGGAACTGACTTTTGGCAAAAGAACAGTGGTAAGAAGACCCTTTCTTAGTTACAACAATGTATGCAAGATGGAGTTTAAGGCACTTGAGATGAATACACAAGACTGAAGGAGATTGCTACAGACAGATCCAGCTGTAGACAGGCTTTGAAAACTAGTCTGAGAAAGGATGAAGTCAGACTATGACAACTTGTTAACATAAAATGCACCAGCTGGAGAACGCAGTTAACGAAATCGACCACGTTACCTTACATTCACTGTTGCTGGAAACTAGCAGGATGCCATCACTTTAGGCTGAGAAAAAAATGATATGGGTTAGTTGTCGAAATGTCTAGTCAAGTGTCTATGGGTCAGTTGGAGAAGTTTCTAATCGTGTCTCTTCTGCAGAAAAACGAGCTAGTGTGGAGTAAAGAATGTGTTAAAAGCTCCCAAGTACATACTGCATCTCTATTTGGTTTTTTTTATTTGGTGTATACTTGTAGTAAATACTGAGAGCATACTTGACCTGTGGATCGTTTCACTTAATTATCTACGTCTAAGGTAAACACAGAGAAAATTAGTTGGACTGAGATAAAAGACTCATTTCAGACAAGATTTCTAGAACAGAGCTATTAATTACATCTGGTCTGAAGAAGTACATCTTGTGAAAGAAAACGTTTGAAATAGTATCTGAATGTAAGAAACGTCTGGAGTGTTTTACACCAATGATTCTCAACCTTTGTTTGGCTTGCGACCCCATTTGAGCTTCGTTTATCTCTGCCTTTCATTCTATCAGAATTAAAAAGAACACAACAAACAAACACCTCGTTGTTGTTTGTAATATAAAAAATACTGAGTATTTAAATTAGTTCTAATACAAGGAAAGATAATATTCGTACAGAAACAAAATAGGATAGAATAGTTCTGAATGTACTGAAGCATAATAGTTACTAGGTGACGCAGCTTTGGAGATTGTATTTCCTCGGGAAGTACAAGTTTTATCTAATATAGATATATTGTATATATATATATATATATGGCATATGGTACAGTTCCTTTAACGCATGGAGATTTGAGGTCTTTGTAGAGAATTGGTTAAGCAGTATGACTTGCGTTATGAAGATCATTGATTCGAAACTGTACCGTTCTGTTCACTAGCGTATTTTCCTCCGGATATCCATTTTAATTGTTGCTGAGCTACGGAATTAATGCTTTGTGCAAAACTCTCTGCAGGTAGTGTGTCATTTTTGCAGATAGTGAAGGAGCTGTATTCGGAAATCCGTTAAATGAAGTAAATCCTTCGCTTTTAGAAGCCTTTACCAAAACCTAAAATTAGATAGCTATGTTGGCAGTGTTGCCAATCTAGCATTTTTAATGCTAGATCTAGTATTATTTTTTGTGATCTAACATAACAATTTTTGAATCTAGCAGGAAATCTAGCATTAAAATAAAATTAGTTAGCATTTTTAGCATTTTTTTTTTTTGTCCATGAATCAGAAAGGAATGGTTACAAGTTCCTGCTTTTGCAAAGTGATTACTTGAAGTACCAACTGATTTATCTAAAGCTCATTGCAAGTATTGTAGATATGACATTTTAGCTAAGTATTTTCTTTTAGCAAATCATTGTGAAAAAAAAGAAACATAAACTTGCTAGTCCATGTCAAAGTGCTTTTCATACAAGTTAAGTTGCAAGGAAAGATGATAAGTCTTCTACACTTGAGGCCAATTTAGCAATGTTTATTTGCTGTCAATCATCATTCTTTTCTTGTGATCACTTGATAGACTTGTGTAAATATACCATATCGGACAGTGAAATGTTAAATAAAGTTAGGATCCATCTTACAAAGTGTGCAAATATTGTAAGGAATGTCATTGCTCCTTATTTCAAGAAAGATTTGACAACTGATCTTGGACGATGAAAATTATGTTTATTACTAGATGAATCAAATGACATCACTGTAAACAAGTTATTGGGTATTGATGTGATTTATTACAGTGTTACTCATATGAAAGTAATTCATACATATTTTAATATGGTGTTACTTAACAAATGTAATGCAGCTGCCATTGTAAATGCAGTCAAGAATGAATTAGATGACAAGAAATTGAACATGAAAAATCTTCTGGATATTGGCACTGACAATGTCAGTGTCATGGTGTTTTCAAGAAGATAAAGGAAGGAATCCCTGGATTAATCTTATTTAAATGTATATGCCACTCCATACAATTATCTGTGACCCATGCTTGTGCTGCATCAGTGCCAATAGCTTAGAGTTTGTGTTAAGTGAGACTAATAAAAGGTTTTCTAATAGTTCACTGAGACACACTTCTTCCTATCAACTTTACCAGATCATTAATGACAAGGAACCACTTAAGATCTTAACATCTTGTGCAACCAGTACAGATTCTTCGGGAGGTAAGCTCTTCAAAGAAGATGCCTCTTTCGCACTGAATTTATTAATTTTGCCAAATTCTAATGCTGAAGTGGAACAGTTATTCAGCATCATGAATATCGTGAAAAATAAAATGAGAAACAAAATGTAGTTACCCATGCTTTCAGCAATTCTTGCAGTAAAATATGAATTAAAGAGGCATAACAAATGCTGCAAAAACTTTGAATTACCGAAAGATGTCACCACCAAAATTTGAACAATGGACTCATATGACCCAATAAAAACTTCAGTAGACTGCAGTCTGATTGCTCAAAGGCCCCAGAAGATGTGCAGTCTGACTTCTCAAATTACGATGAAATACTATTCGAATTGGTAGGTAAATTTTGTTCTGACATTTTTTCTAGCATAAAAAAAAATATTTCTATATTTCTAGCACCTTCTAGCATTTTCTTTCTCTAAAATCTAACATTGAAAGCTGATTTACATTTGACAACCCTGAAGGTTGGTCATGTTATGCGATTAACATACAACTAAGTCTTCTAAACAAAAATCATGTTCAAATGTAATTAAACTGTGCAGTTATGCAAGTTGAAGACCACGCACAAGATGGAACGGTGGCATAAAGAAGATCATTAAGAAAAAGAATAACAGCTTACAACGTGCATTGAATAAGAACAGTCAAGATAACTATCCACCCCCTCCCTCCCCGCCCTGCCCCCACCTCTAACATTTCTAAAAAAAAAGTAAATAGTGGAAGAGAAATTGTGTAATTAGTTCTCAATAAGTGAACGTTTCTATTCTGGCTAGATGAATCCGTTATTCCTTATTATGGTTTTTCAATAATATATCTCTTTCAATTCATATCCCTTCAGAAATATCAACAAAATATGTATAAAGGTGAAGAATTAATTTCATTGCCCTGGGTTTCTCTATATAGCTCCGTCCCTAACGACATAATGCCTGAGTGTTGCACAAAGCACGAACTACGTAGCTCCAGAAACAATTTAAGTGTTTCCCGAAAAACATTTCACATATAACCAGAACGACACGGTCCGGATTCGAAGTCACAACCTTCAGAAAGCAAGGCACACGTCTGAACCACTTCGGAACAGAGAGGTACAATAGTAAGCTGTGATATTCTCAGATCAATCCTGTTGAAAACGATGTCTCCACACGTCATATACAATACTGCACATGCACATACACACACACACACACATACATACATACATATATACACATTCAGATAACACACACACACACCCACAAATGTACTCCACAAAAAATACCACGATATTAGGAAGCAAAATGTGATAAAAAATAAAAATTACAAACAGGAATTGCACTTGCGTTTTTTATTACAAACAAAGAATGAAAAACCCAATGACCCAATACAGTCTGTGAAAATTGTTGAAACGGAAGTTCATATAATTGATTACTTTAGCGATACATTTGACGAGTTCTCACTTTCTCTTCAGATATAAACATATATAAAAGTCAGTGTTGTATAACTGAACACAAACAAGAAACATTGATGAATGAATGAGGATAACAAGCTAATGACATTTCTCTTCTTCTTCTTTAGGAAAAACATAATGAGAGTGAAATGTAAACAGTATAGATACATATACGCTGACAACTTCACAGTTTAAAATCTCTCTAAAAGCAAATGCTCCACAAAAATATTTACAAAAAATAAATACTCGTACTCCAAAATGGAAATAAAATCTTGTTCAGACGCTTACCAATCAATCAATCAAGTGCCACCCCTGCAGGCGTAGGGGATCATGTCTCTCTACAAATATCTCTCCTTGGCACAATTAATCAGTTCTGACGAACCACGTCAGAACCTTTGTTGAACCTTTGTCGAACCACGATGTCAAGTCATCCAACATTTTCTCCCTCTGTCTTCCACAACCTCTCCTTCCCTGAATTTTACCTGTTGTCATCAATTGTTTTAAACCTCCTCCTCGCATTCATAATAGTTCATAAGTACGGTTCCAACTTCACTGCAACGGGTCACCCCATAATTGCTCCGTTCCTGTGCCAATGAAAATCACACGAAATGCTAACAACTGTGAAATGTTTCCTGTGTGAACTAATTCCAGAATGAAACAGTCGCGTACCGCCACAAAAAGTAACCTGCACCGCATAAAATGCATATGGCCGTCGCTAATGTAGCAACACAAAACTGTTCATTACTTGAATTGCAATTCTTTGGAAAGGGGAATATCAATCATGACAAAACCCAGCTTTCTGCACTCGCATTATATGCCCGCAGAACATTGATCGTCTGATTCTTGTTTATTTTATAAGGTGTCTTTGTGTGCAGTCCTGTTTGAAAACCACATTTGTTTTCTTCGTTGTCCATGAAATTTTCAATATTCTTCTGCACCATTACCACAAGACATACTTGTATTTAGAAACACTCTATACAACAAATACACAGTATTTACGTCATAAAAACAAACTGATAACACTTTTATTTAAACCAAAGACTAAATGCGCCGTTTAGGAATGATTTATGTTTCTTGGAGCACACATGACGATTCAGAACGTCATGACAAGCCACCAGTAAGGCGCTACCGATATATATTATTATATTGTATTCTTTTCCTACCGTATACGTTACATAACATTGCTAGCAATTTCTTTATACCGCTCAATCCTGGGGTGTGCGTTTAATTTTCTCTATGAAATTGAGTCCGAAATGTGTCACCCTCTCAGTAAAGTTCGTTTCAGTGTTTCCTAGCGCGTTCTTTCTTCTTGAACCCGTGCCTGCCATTTCAAAGCTTGCTTTATTATTCTTTAATAATCTCTTATAAGAGTATAAGCAACATATCTCCATCTTTCTCTTTCGTATAGCAGTTGTTGCTATTGATTGACCAGGAATTTCTCTGATTTCATCACTTCTTCCATATTAGTCAAATTTTACATTCATTAATTATAATTTTCAGACTAATTAGTTCTCATCCTCACTGCACATATTACAACCTTGAATTATGCATTCTATTTTATCTAAACAGTGCAGACTGGCCCCACGGTTGCTTGAAATATCCACACTGCAGACATCAGCTATTGATCAAAGCTAATTCGAAACTCGACATGGCTAAACCAATTTTCTTATAAATAGATAGCTTGTATTTGTCAAGTATATGTTGCCCATTCGACTCGAGACATTGCTGACACGATGATTTCTCATGATTCGCTACCACTCATATGTCTATGATATTTAGAGATCATTTGGTTACAACAGGCAAAATACAGGAGAAGAGAGATAAAGGAAGGCAAAGAGACAAAATTCCGGACGGCTTGAAACCGTGGTTCGGCAATGTTTCGGTGACAGAGTTGATGAATTGTATCAAAGACAGACAGATGTGGATACACATGATCGCCAGCCGGCATGGCACTTGATTGATTTGGTAATCATTCGATACCCAGTATTGGTCAAATGTATCGTTGACCATTAGATACTAGACAATTATATAAGCTGACATCGGTTATTGGTCAAATATATTTTCTAAACATGTGAAACCAGGTATGTGTTAAATATGTTTGTTAACAAAACGATACCAAGATATATTCTAAACCTATTTTAAGACTGTTTGTTTAAACTTTATAAATCGTTCAGGCATGATTAATTGTTATTGACTTTCAGAATCGACCTCACTGCACTTAACGCACGTACTTATGTGCTTCTTCTGTGTGAGATAATCCCAACGTTTTGGAATAATAAAAAACATGGCACATATGCCTCATTTTTCTTGTGGCCGATACATGGAAGCATTTCATAGGCTTTTAGTTACTTTATTCGCACATTGTTCATAAATAAATATGAATTAAAGTCATTAAAATTCATTAAAGTGAATTATGTTGCATATTGTAAGTACATTCTGTTTAGTATTGAAGTTTATACAAAAGAAAACTGCAGTAAAAGTATGTACGAAGTATATCTGTTATATGTCACCGTCGGTTTGTATCCCGGATGTTCTTTTCTGCTTTGTTTGAAGTCGAAAAGTCTATTTTTCTAAAAATAGAAAATTATCTAATTTCCGGATTTCCTTTTGTACATTTAATGGGGATTATATTGTGGATCGAAAGTGAATTTAAAGTGAATTATGATGTGCATTTACAGAGTATTATTATGTGCACTGAAAGCGAATTATCATGTGCACTGAAAGCGAATTATTATGTGCAGTGAAATTGAATTATTATGTGCACTGAAAGCGAATTATTATGTGCACTGAAAGCGAAATATTATGTACACTGAAAGTGAATTATTATGTGCACTGAAAGCGAAATTATGATGTGTATTATGTTAACTTGAAGTACAAAAATGAAATAATGGAATGAGAATAAAAGACTCCAATAATAATCTTAGAAGAATTGAATCAAACAATCTTTGTTCTGAATGGATAAACATCATTTAACAGATATGTCTCAATAAACGGTATAGATTTTACATGGCGAAACTCGTAATAACAAAGTACTGTAGTTTTACAAAATACAAAAACAATGACAATACACAACAACGTTTCGACCAACACGGCCTTTATTTTACCTAAATAGTCATGTAAATGGTGAAACAAAATGAAGTAGCAGATCAGCTAGCTTGAGCGACATATATTGCAAGTGTGAGAATTATGGACAGGACGGACATTGTAAATGTCCACTGTTTTAAATATTTTGTAAACAGAATCAGAAATGTTGAACCTACGTCTTGAAATGGGAAATAAGCTCGGACGAACCACATTCAACTCTAACTAAGTTTATAGTTGGCTCTGGACGAACACGAGATTGTTGTCTGTGGAGCTGAATGTAGAGAAAATGCCAGTCATCAACACTTGGGTATAGTTGTTGTCGTACTACTGAGGCTCAGACAAAATGAACTCAGCGAAAAGACAGAACACACAACACTCATGACATATCAATCATAATCATGTATGAACAACATCTGATAGGATGTTGAGTTTCAGAATTAGACTCTGCAGTCACCAAAGCACAGACCATATAAGTGCAACAATGACATTGGAGATTGTTGTTATCATTGCATGCGTTACACGGTTATTATTACTACAGTGAACATGATACTACTATGATCTTCGCTGTATGTAGGACAGCGCATATGTAGACTTTGTCCAATACACGACGAAGATGTCTTAATGTGTTCTATATGTGTGTTGGACTCTTTCCCACCACAGTGATGTAGCTTTCAATGTTCTTATATTCAATTCATAATTTCTTGTATTTTGTTACAAGTAATGTAAAAAAGGAGTATGCTCCTAAATGAACTCCCTTTTTACGGATGACTTAATTATTGCCATGACAGAAGAACACGTACAGAGCGCATCAACAAACTAAATAACATGTCAAGTTCACGTCATGGAAACTAACGTTAAAAAAAACTGAGGTTATGACAATTTTAAGAAAAGAAAACAAATATATACATAACAAACCAACAACTGGATCAAGTGGAAAACTTCACTTATTTGGGAAGCTCGATAACAGCACATGGAAAAACCAACACCAACATACAGCAAAGATTCAACAAAGCAAGCCAAACAACGGTCAAATTACACCGATACTCAATTTCAAATGTGTATCTTTACACACAAATATAGCCTTGTGCAATACGATCTTCATCCCAACGTTGTGCTAAGAGTATCAAAATTTAACCCTTACAGTAAATGAAATTTTAAAAAAATACAACAGCCTGCGAAAAATAACGGGAATAACAAAGAGAGATAAGATTAAAAACGAGACTATCAGAATCTTGGTAGGAACAATGCTGAAACAATGAAACCAAATGGTTCAGCCATGTAGCAAGATCATCGTCCAACAGTACACCACAATGAGCAATATTATTCACATACAATTGTTTAAAGGCCAAATATCGCCCACGCAAACGATGCAACTCAGAAATAGAAGAGGTGGTAGGAAACACCATATACAAGGCACACGCGAAGACACTTGCTAGAACTCTTCGCATACCATGAACGCTGAATAAAGGCACAAACGGAATAGATAATATATTTAAAGAATGTGAAATAATACCCCTCTAGTAATGGAAACTTAACATGAAGCTAAGCATCTAAGTAGCAAATACAATAAGCAATACGCTTGGGCGGTTCTCATATTACATTACTCCTGGAGACAGATTTACTTTTTTGAAATATATACATCGTAATTTGATCTCAAGTTATTTGTGGTACGCTCATCAACTGCTAATCCAACCATCTCATTGATTGATCTCAATATGTTCTTACTGTACACAGAGAACTGTTCACGATATAATACACTTCTTTGACTAACTCCATTTTTTAACTTTTAGAAAGTTTCATCTTTGTAAATTATAATTTTAATTTTGCTGTCTGTTATCGATATTTGTTTTATTTTGTAAAGCACTTTACTTCTTTCTTATTTTCTCTAATCCAAGTTGTGCCTCACAGCATCAGGATTTTCAGAACGAATTTTTATGTACGCTTCATAACTAATGTTCTTCACTGCCTCTGTTATTTCTGATGTTTTGCGGGGTCGGCCTTGTGCTTCGTATCCACTGTTTCAAAGTAACATTGCTATTTGAGGTACACTGTCTGTTTGTAATCTGCGTATGGAGGTTGAACAATTTAATTTGTTGTTTCTTCATGAAGTTCAGTGCTGGTGTTGTAACTAATTTGTTCCTAAACCGGTTTCTTCCAGATACTCCAAACATTCTGCGCAAACACTTCATATCTGTCGTGACTAGTTTTCTTCTATCGTTTGATGTCAGCGTTCCGGTTTGACATTGGTAGCAAATTTATAGGAGAAATTTGTGTTAAACAATGCTCTTCTAGTGTTCTTGTTGACATGTTCGCATTTCAAAATGCGTGCCATTTGTCATATGAACTGATTTGCTGTATTGCATATATGATGAGTTTCGTTATTTATTCCTCTATGTGCTGAGAAAATGCTCACAAGGAATACCGAGTCTTTGACTTGCTGTAATTGATGTTTTGCAATGAAGATACTGATAGTGTGTTACGATACCATAAAATACAATTGCAGACCTTCATTTTATTTCTACTCCTTCCTTTTTTTTAAAGCAAATACAGACAGATATATATATATATATATATATATATAAAGTTTGTATCGTACCTTCGGAAAATCAGTCTTGTTCTGCACCGTTTTATAGTTGCATTATCTTCATGAACATCTATATTTTCTTGTCTGATCTTGTCTTCAATGATAGCATGTTATGTATTTCAGAACAGATCTGGTACCATTTCGACATTGAAAACTGACTATATCGAATGTGAAACACTCTTTAAATTGCAATATATTTTGTCAAACTATTCTGTATTAGTCTCACAATGTTTTCTACCCACTCATTTCATAACCTGCATTCAAACACACACACACACACACACACACACACACATGTCAAAGTCTTGTAATTTTATAAATAACATTAAATTATAAAGAACATTCGTCAAACATTAAACAATAAAAGAACGCGTAGTCTCGCAAATAAAACCCCTCTTTATAGAAATAAACGATATATATGATTCATTTTGAAATTCAATTGTGTCTGCAGAAGAAACCATTATGAACATGAAGGGGAAACAAAATCTCTGTTAAAGTTTCAAATATCATATTCACATTTCATCATAGACTAAACTATATACGTTTGGATTACTTTGCTGTTGTGAAGTCAAGTTTAATTACATGAAGCGATGCTTACAAGTGACATTAGTTTGGTTGATGTCACGATATTCAGTCTTTAAATTGATTTCAAATTCGCACACACTTTCAGATGTGATTTACATTGTTTCTTCCGTAGTATATAATGTTTCATTGTGTAAACATTCAGTGTCTTTTCCGCATGAAGTTAATTCTTGTTTTTCATGCTTGTTTTTGCTACACGCTATGATATATCCCCAAAATAGCCCGTCATTAGGTTAACGAGAGTTCCTCGGTGTAATGAGGATTTAACCTCCTACATGCCCGCCTGTCCAGCGTGTTCGTAGCGCGTTAGACGACGGATGACAAGGTCCTGTGAGTGCGGTTCAATTCCGTGGGCTGGCAGGAAAGCCACAAGTTCTCCAGATTTACGTTGTTCGGTGCCTACGATGTCCATGGCACCGAGAGACGAAGAGGTGAAATCTCAAGTGCATCTGGATCGAAATAAAACCCTTGCATAATAACATACAATGAATCATCATCATCAAGGTGCGTATCCTTTTTAGGACGTTGCTGTCTTTGCAACGTATCTGAAATTCACTTTGTCTCTAGCCAGTTCACCCACTTCGCCAATGGTCATATTCATGGTTTCTTTAATATCTTGTAGCCATCTTCTTCTTGGTCTGCCTGTGCGTCCTGGGACCCTGCCCTCTAATATTGTTCTTTCCAGGCCATCATGACGCGTAATGTGACTAAAGTATCTAATTTTTATGTATAGTATGTTATTTATCAGACAATTCTCTTTAACATTTAGTTCTTTCAGGACATCAGTGTTCTTTATTTTTTCTGCCCATGGTATTCATAGGATTTTTCTGTAGCATTTAGTTTCGAAGAACTTGTATAATGGTCCATGATTCAAAACGACAAGTAGCTACTGGAAAAATGCATGTTCTCAATATTTTTAATTTTAATATTTTGCTGATGCTTTGCCACATGTTCTTCATAGTGTTTAACTTCTTGATTGCTATTGTCACATGTTCTTGAGATCTCTTTGAAGCAGTAACCGTTATTGCAATGAATACAATGTGATAATAAACATCGAAAAAACCAAAGTAATGACATTCGCTAGAGAGGAAAACAATGTTCAGCAAAAAGAAAAGTCCAACATATATGTAACAAAGCAAATCAAATAATAGGACAAATGGCGCCAATTTTAAAATGCAAACATGTCACTATGAACATAAGAAAGCATTCTCCAACACAATCTTTCTACCAACATTATGCTACCAGTGTCAAACCTGGACGCTTGCATCAACTGATAAAAGACAGCTTGTCACCACAGAGATGAAGTTTCTACGCAGAATGCTGGGAGTAACAAGAAGAGACCGGTTTAGAAATGAAAACATCTTGAAAAAGTGGGTACAACATCAGTACTTAACTTTATCAAGATACAACAAATTAAATAATTCTGCCACATAAGCAGATTACCAACAGACAGAGCCCCAAAAGAGCAATGTTACTCCAATACAGTGAATACAAAGCAAAAAAACGGCCACGCAAACTGTGGACCTCAGAGATAACAGAGGCGATGAAAGACATTGTTTATGAAGCGCACACAAAAGTCTGTACTATAAGTCTCTTCTTGTACTAATGCTGTGAGATGAAACATGAGTGGGTATAAGAAAGAAGAGACAACACAAACAAACATTAAGTGCAGCATGATATATAAAGTAAAGACTGAGCTCGCTAAAAAGAAGTAATTCTTTTTTATCTTCTTATGTGTTATCCTACATAGATATAACAAACAAAAAGACTCGTCAGTAAGTTGAAAGGCGTTCTTCGGCTAAAAAAGGCTTAGATCCCCAACATAACAACCAAACAACAAACACTGCACACAAACTTTCCGTTTACAAAACTTAAACTGATCAAGAACATCCTGCCCCTCTCTCTTTCTCACAATAGTTAATCGCATATATTTGTACTAGTGTATTAATATATGTAACACGCATTATAGTCTGTCCATTAATTCGTGAGCACGTTTGAAATTGATTTTCTCGAAAACTACCTGTTGGATCTCAGTGATTTTTTGCAAGCAGCCTTAGAATATCCATGACGCTAGAGAAATATTTTTTCCAAGAAAATTTGATGTAGTTTGAAATATTTCTTCTTCAGGTTATATTAAAATCAACCTCACCGGATTGTACACAATAGTAACAGATCTACGATACACAGACGCGTTGTTCTAAAAATACATTATGGTAACATAGAAATATCGTGAGTATACAACAATTTCACGAAATCCCGTGCACCTAACCCAGTCGACTTTGAAAGCGGAAAGCATATGACGTTATAATTGGGATACCGTTGTATAGTTATAGGCGTATCTCGCTATTTGTATGAAGCTATTGTATCATATTTGTTGGCTTATCAAAACTGACATTGATATCACATTCATAATGAGTCTGAAGTGCACATTTATAACAATGCAGAAGGTTACAGTTTTACTATACCAACACTTCCGTAGGGAATCTAAGAGAGGTCATCTATATTGCGATATTCATAACCCTGAGAAACGAACGCAACTGGCGCTTGGTCTGAATAGAGAATCCTTTTCCCGATGGATTAAACAGGACACAAAGTGCACTAATGTCAAGCAAGGAAGGAAAAGAACAATTGACGACTTTGACATAGATGTCATAAGACGGAGCTCTTGAAAATGTTTGCGACAAATCAACTTGTTACTCTCAGGAAACTGAAATTAAAACTGCAATCAGATTGCAGCATAGACATTTCTAAAAGTACTCTATGGAAAATTGTAAGAGCCGCCGGCTTCACCTTCAGAAAACTATAGGCGGCAGGAATATTATTTGTGAAAAGCCACATTTAATTGCTGCGCGAAGTAAATACCTGAGGCAGATCCGTGAGCGGCGGAGGCAAGGCTATGATATTGTATATTTGGACGAATCCTTGGTCAATGCTCACCACACCAATGCTAAAGAATGGCAATCAGTAGACGGTGAACAGAAAAGAAAAATACCAAGCAGCAAAGGCCAGCGTATTATACTAACACATGCAGGAAGCAGTGAAGAAGGTCTTGTCCATGACGCTGGACTTATTTTCCAATCAAAAAGTACCTACGGTAGGGACTACCACACAGAAATGAAAGGACATATTTTCAGGCACTGGATGGAGAAAGATCTACTTCCAATTATAAACAGACCATCATGCTTGGTAATGGATAATGCATCCTATCACAACGCAGTATCAGCGGAAGACAAAGTACCAACTGCATCAAATACAAAAGATCAAATTAGGACTTGGCTTGCTAAGGAAAATGTCAGCTTCGATGATACATATTTGAAACCCGAGTTGTTGCACCTGGTGAGGATGACAAATAAGAAAAAGGTGTTTCATATTGACAAAATCATTGCGGAATACGACCACACGTCTTTGCGACTACCTCCATATCATGCTCAATCCGATAGAGCTTGTCTGGGCTAAAGTAAAAGGGCAAGTTGCCGAACAGAACAGGACGTTTAAAATGTGTGATGTTGAAGTTCTGACACGTGAGTCCTTCTCAATGATAGACATGCAGTTCTGGAAGAAGTGTGTTGAACATGTGCTCCGAGAGGAAGACGAGTACTGGCACCGAGATGGATTACAATTTGTCCAGCCAGTAACAATTATCAACCTCATGGAATCGTCAGATTCGGGATGATACAAATCATATTTTGATTACAGACTGAGAAATAGCAACGTATACATTTCCATATCCAAATGCGTCTACCATCATACAATTTGTGGTGAAGTTAAGACACCCTGGGGTCTAATGGTGACCGAAGGGGAGGACTAACTGTTGCATATTGTATCCAAGTTCACGATTGCACATAAAGGGCAACACACTTAATTACTTGACCTATCAAGTTAATATGGAGATACACCTATGAATAGAATTGACATGGACAAATTCTAGGGATACTGTAAAATCTAAAATTTGAGCCCTGTATTTGCAATTGTCATAAAAGATCAAAGGAATTCGTCGATGTGCAAAATCCGTAGCATCTATGGACTACTGGTTAGCTTTATTTTAGCGTCATGGATATTCTAAGGCTGCATGCAAAAATCACTGAGATCCAACAGGTAGTTTTCGAGAAAATCAATTTCAAACGTGCTCACGAATTAATGGACAGACTATAATAGTTAACACGAGATAACGATATAACAATATTTATTCATGGACGAAATAAGACATCATTTACATATTTATAATAACCTAGAGCAGTGGTTCTCAAAGGATGTTGCCAGGCACACCAAAATGCCCTGCAACATTCCTAGATCCTCCCTAGGAAATCCTAGATCAGGGGTCGGGGTCAAAGACGCATAGGGACAACGAAGCGCCAGGGTTAGTGGGCTGGCACTAAGAGGGTAGGGATCGATGGAGAGCTACTCTAGTATAAGTAGTGATACAGACGTAGTCAGGATGGATGAGATCCGCTCGCAACACAGACGAGCGGAATCCCAGAGTGACTATTAATGCACATCTCTCCCGGCCGATGGGAAAAGCTGAACAGATAAACATAAAAAGGAGTGAGTGGTGCATCCAGAGTAGATAAGTGGGCCCACATAGGGCGAAACTCGGAGCCCTGAGATGGGGGCCCGATTTGAATCCCGAGTGGTGCATCCAGAGAGGAGACGTGGGTCCGCGTGGAGAAAAAATTGGGCTTGGAGGTGGTGGCCCGAGATGAGTTGCACGTGGGCCCACATAGGGTGAAACTCGAACCCGAGGTGGGGGCCCGAGTTTAACTCCGTGTCCGGACAGGCTAGAGGTAAGGTGAATGTGTGCACGGTGAGAACCAATGGACACGGTGAGTAGGCACCAAAGCAAAGCGAATACGGACGCGGACGATGCACGAGTGGGTCCACCGCTGGGGCAGATGTGCACGGCGCTGATGGTGGGGCGACGATGGGGGTGGCAGGCGTAGGGGTGAGCGGGAAACCCAAAAGTGTAAAACAGGAAAGTCCAGCAGAAGCTTGAATCCAATGCGCGTTTCCGCTCGCAGGGAACTACTACTGTCTTGTAGTTAGATTGTGGACAATCAAAGACTAGCGGAGCAAACCGTACACAAAACTGGACGGTATGCAAACCAAGTAGTCCAAAAAAGACTGGCAACCTGGACAGATGACTCTCAACAACCCGTGAGGGAAGGTTGTGTATGTGTCTCTACCCTAAAAGAAAATAGCAACCTGCTACCTTGCAGGTAGGCTGGGGACAGCCAAATGCTGACGTAGAGCGAACCCAATAAACGCTGGTTGAAACCGAACACGTCGCCGAAGTATAAGCTCCAGAGCTCCAAATGGCGCTGAATGATGTGACGTAAAAAACGTTCTTGGCAAAAGCTGTTTATATATCACAATAAGAATGATCAAAATTACCAAAAGAGCGATCGCGAGAGAGAGAGAGAGAGAGAGAGAGATATCAGGAGTCGGGAACGCGGCGCCAACCGTCACATCAGCCCATGCTACTCATATTCATAAATTAAATTATAAATACATGTTCCGATTATTTCCGTATTTTGTTGCTTTTTGCATCTTATTTATTACGTTTTTGTGTATACTGTCTACGATTTTTTGGTAAGACTTCAAGTGTGACACTACCTCAAAAAGTTTAAGATCCACTGACCTAGAGAATCACCTGAATCTAATCTTATAACATATTTTTTAAAAATGATATCAGGGGCGTAGTCTTTATAAGGTGGAAGTCGTTTTTATAAGATGAAAATAATCTTTTCTAAGATGGAAGATAATACATAACATAATTGTGTAATGTTCAGCGTTCCGCTTCATTTTATTTAGATATTGATTTGATAAGCTGTTCCTTCTGTGTACCCAAGGTAATCATTTAATTGTGTGACTCCAAAGCAGTTGGCAAATAATCTCTCTATTCCGGTCAATAGTGACAGTCCTAGTCACCAGCTTACATGTAAATTTGTAATGAAGATCTGATGGAAAAAGTTAGATCTTTGAATATTCTACAGAACATATTCAAACATTGGTTTAAATTTATTTAACTTACTCGCTAACGTTTGATTGATTAATTGATATGACCACCATCATTGCACTTCGGTGAGTAACCAAGTGTGCTCCAATCTCTTTTTAAACAGGTAGATCTCAGCATTAGTGCACGAACCCCGTAGCATAGGAAAGTTTCCCCGATATAATTTAGAAGCTGGTTAACATTTTGTGCATTAATGTTATTTTTTTAATTATTTTAATGAATTTTACCTGACCAGGGGTTTTTCAACCTGTTATTCACTATTTTTAACAACCTATGGTTCCTTTACGTGTTAAACGTGAACACGAAACCTAATTTTATCGTCCATCTCCGATAGGACTGTGGCTTTGATCTCACCTATGCTAATATCGTGGATCTTTTGAAAAATTGGCACCACGAACATTTATGACGAGAAATGAGCACCTTGCCCCTACACCCCAGTGAGACCCCCATGTCTATACTCTATGTCTCCACTATATGTCTCTACATATTTTATTGCAAATATGGTTCCTACACTTGTTTTAATGAATGCGGAGTATTTGCGATCCTTAACATGTCATTCATGTTGTTTTTGTTTTTAATTGTCAATTACAATTCGTATTCTTTGTCTTTTTCAGCGTTCACTCAAGGATAACCACTTCAAAGTTACTCTTTGCAGTTGTATTGGCTGAAATCGGATGCACATGTCCTAAACGTGTAGAAGTCTGCGTTTAGGGCCTACCAAACCAATGTGCAACGTATACACGTTTTTGGCAAATAACAAACATATCACAAAGTGTGATTAAAATTAGTCGTAAAGAACGAACGCAAAGAAGAAGAAGACTCTTTGCAGTTGTAATTAATAATCCTACGTATGCTATGCTGCCAACCTTTTACAGAATTTATTCTAGCGAGTAATTTTATCTTATCCGTTATGTCCCTCCAGTGTATTGTAGCTTTCATTTTTGTGAGTGTAAAATGCGTTTCGTGTCGTATTCTTTAAGAGCAGAAATGTTTTCATGATCTATTAAATATACGGAGTTAACGAGACAAAGGCCAATAAAATAAATCACAGATCGCCACTTCTGGAATAAACAACCTTACAAAACGTATGATCTTTTTGAATGATTATTATGATTATTATGATTCTTTTTTTTATATTGTCTTTCAACAACTAATTTGTAACAATTCATTGCAAACGTTCAGAATGATAATAATAATAATAATAATAATAATAATAGAAAGTCCATCGCAAACGATGATAGCAACAACCTCAGATGTGTACTGCTGCACATCTTTGGTGTGTGCGGGGGTACCTATAGTTTCTAATCCTATAACACAGTTCCCTACTATCGGTTGGTCATATATGATCAAGGTTAGACATGTGGGTGTTGTGTGTTCTGTCTTTACCATTCTCAACTATGTGACTTCCTTTTGCGTTACTACAGCGCCACATTTGGCGCTCTTGCGTCAGGGAAATGCACATACAATACACCTCTTCCCTCACAATCAACTGCATTACCCATGCATGTGCACGGATATATTACCCATTTGATCTAAGAGACTTACATACTATAATAAACAACTGTCGTCGTTTTAGTTTCTCAGTATCAAAGACGTCAATTGACACTGGTTACATGTTGTATTAACTGTGTTGGTTAAGAACATGTGCTTAAATCATAAGAAAATAAATGTACTATACTGGTTTATTTTTATTGACACTATTTAGCATATCATTTATACCAAATTTTACTCATATGATATTGTATATGTTTTGTTTATGTTGTTTATTATTTTGTTTTTTTGTTCATGCATGTACATTTTTTATAAACATAGTTCTTTTTGTACTGTAACTATAGTATTTTGTATACTGATTCAACTTCGAAGTTGATCAAAACTGAACGGCGGGTCGGTTCTGGGCCGCAGACCGTGAGTTGTTTATCTGTTTCAAACAAGATGAAGAAATAATTGAGGAACTTAAGGTATAGTAAGAGATTGTTACGAATGTAATGTTAATATTTGGAAACGAATGGACCAATAAACAGGAAGAGCGAGTTAATGCATTCAGTGGAACTTGAATGAGAAGAGAAAAATATATCTATCTTTATATATATATATATATATATATATATATATATATATATATATATATATATAGAGAGAGAGAGAGAAGAGACGGCAAAGGCATATTGTTCGATATAAAATAATTATATACACGGGTTGAAGTGTGTCGTGATGGAAGAGAATCAGAGATACGCTTATTTATTTACATAAACTGTCTTTCTTCGCCGGCCTGTGCCCTTCTCCCTTCATCAAGGCCTCCGGTAGTGCCATCATTGTTGAACTGTTACAGTAAACACTGCTATGTTCTAAATTATAAAATTAACTCGCCCGAACTCGTATATTTATGTTCTCTCACCAATGTTTTGTATATTTCTCAACTCTATTTTATCCCTGCACAACCATCATGAAATATAGTAGATGGACACACAGACACACACATACATACATATATATACACACTCATACGCGACATTCACTTATAATTGTGCTGGGGATATTTTTACTTTTTCTAATCACTTATTGCTTGCACAGTGTCAAGAAAAGAACAGGAGCACCATCATCTACAAGACGCTGCAAATGGATCGGACATGCTATACGCATGTATACTAACTTTGCCACGAAAACTGCACTGACATGGACACCAGAGGGTAAACAAAAACGTAGAGGACCTAAAACAACATGGAAGAGAACAGTAGAACATGAACTGAAAGAAATGAATTACAAATGGAATGCAGTACAGATCACAGCAAAAAATATAGAAGAATTGTGTGCATTTGTTGCTGTCCTAATTGCAAGAGATGTCACATGGTAGAGAAAGATAACGAGAGAGAGAGAGAGAAAGAGAGAGAGAGAGAATACTTATAATTTAAGTCAAATTAAACATCAAATGTCAAGATATTAAAAGAATAACAAGTGAATTGTTCCGCACAGCCCAATGCTTAAGACGATGCTAGAGGCTCATATCAGCTTCCAATTCAATTAAACAAGAAAATACATCTCGAAAACATCATAAAAGACACATATTAAAATATATTCGCTTTTAATTGACGAATTTAAAGTTTACCGACGGTAATGAGTATCAATTAGTTAGATCTATGAGCAGCATTGAAGCAGCCTAGTACACAGTTATATTTCTGATTCATAAACAATATCCAACTGTAATGCTGCTGGGTGGTACTGATTAGCATAATGCGTAAGCGTTCTCCTTTCTACTCAATTTCTTAAGTTACCAATTCGGAAAAAATTGTACAGGATGCAATTCAAAAAATAAACAGATGTTAGATTAAAAACCAGCATCACATACCCAGGGCGTAGCGCGAGATCCAGGTAAACTGTGTGTGTGTGTGTGTATATATATATACTGTGTGTGTGTAACTTCTATTCTCATTTATAGAGGTGGAAGGTATCATTTGTTCACAATGTCACCTTACTTTTTATAATATGTAATAGGGATAAGCATTTGCAAACATTCGCATGTATTTTGTGTATTAATGTAAATTCTAAACTTTGGTTATCATTTTGTTGTGCTTATGGAAAGCTATATAACAAAAATGTTTTTGCATCAAATAAGCTACCTACCAATTAGTTAAACCTGAATTCGTTAGGTCGTGAAGTATATATGACTGCTTGCAAAACAATTACTGTTATCCATCCAGTAGATTTCGTACAAATTAAACCTTAGTGTGATCACGAATTTTGGAACGAACTATACCAATAATGTTGATCAAAATCATCTTGCTTTAACAGTACTACCATTTCTACTACTACTACTACTACTACTACTACTACAACTACTACTGCTGCTGCTGCTGCTACTACTACTACAACCACTCATTTAATCAAGTGTCACGCCTTCCAGCGTAGGCGATCATGTCTCTCCCCAACTCTCTCTCTCCTAGGTGTAATTAATTAGTTCTGACGTCGATCTTTTATCGAACGACCATGTCAGACCATCCAACATTTTATCCCTCTGTCTTCCACGATCTCTTCTTCCCTTAATTTTACCTGTTGCAACACATTTTTCCAAACATCCTCTTCTCATTATATTCCCAAACAACCTTGATTGTCTGTTTTTATTCTTTTGGTAAGGTTTCTTTGTATGTGGCCTGTTTTAGAAGCTCATAAATTGTTTTTCTTCCCTGTCCATGAAGGTTTCAGCGTTATGTTGAGAATTATACTGTAAGCAACACTGTTACAATAACACCAGTGAATACTACTACTATTACTACTACTACTGCCCGTCTGCCCAGCGGGTTCGTAGCGCGTTGGACTACGGGTGACTATCCCTCTGTGTGCGCGGGTTCAATTCCGCGGGATGGCAGAAAAAGCCACATATTCCCCAGATTTACGGTGTTCGTGTGGAACCGAAACGAAGGATTACGATGTCCATGGCACCGAGCCGAAGAGCTGAAAAGCTCAAGTGCTTCTGGATCGGAAAAAAAGCAAAATAAAACTACTACTACTACTACTACTATTACTACTACTACTACTACTAATACTGCTATTACTAATACTACTACTACTTCTTCCACTACTATTACTACTACTTCTACTACTACTATTACTAATGCTACTACTATTACTACCGTAACGTTAACGTCTTGCTATATCTTAATTAAATGTATATATGCGTGTTATAGCTGATCATAGTTGTCTACCTCACTGAAATATTGATATTAAGGGCGCGGGAATCAAGTGTGACATTTCAAGAATGACCCAAGTTGAAAGACCGATCGACCAGTTTGCGACACATCCAAAAGGGCAAAAATAGATCATGATAGTTGGAGCCATGATACACTTCCTAACCTCTTCATGATTCGTTAAAATGACTGTAGAGAATGGGAAAATATGAAACTGGTCACACACTTCCTAACCTCTTCATGATTCGTTAAAATGACTGTAGAAAATTGGGAAAATATGAAACTGGTCACACACTTCCTAACCTCTTCATGATTCGTTAAAATGACTGTAGAAAATGGGGAAAATATAAAACTGGTCACACACTTCCTAACCTCTTCATGATTCGTTAAAATGACTGTAGAAAATGGGGAAAATATGAAACTGGTCACACACTTCCTAACCTCTTTATTATTCGTTAAAATAACTGTAGAGAATGGGGAAAATATGAAACTGATCATCAAAATGAAACGACTTGTATCAGAAAATTCAAAGGGTTTAAAGCAGTATTGTAAATATGAAGACACGTGAATCGTATGGAGAAATAACACTGTGTTCTTCTATTTAGCTAATGCAATATGGTTGTTGCCAAACAAACTGGAGCATACATGGCAATTAATTTTTGTTATGGAGATTGAAACTGTTATTTCTGTACTCTAATGTGTCTCGGAGACAATTATTGACCAGGTACATTATTGTGTTTGATTCAGTAGATGCTTCAAAATGTAAAAAAACGGATGCCTGCTGTATGTAAAAATGCCGTCTAAAGAAGCATTCAACAGATGGAGTCTACGTGGGTATACTGTCGTGGAAACGAAGGGTTCTCTGTCACTATGTGGTTAAGCCGTATGCTTTCTGTTCCGAAACTCATGAGTTCGAATCTGTTCCTCATCATTCTGTTCATAACTACATTTATTGTCCAGAGAACCTTAGAATTGTTGTCTGGAGGTACACAGTTCATGCTTGATGCGTCCCATTGTTTGCGGAAAAGGGACCGAGCCATGTGGAGAAACCCGGTGCAATGTAGCAATCCATCGTATTCAAACCCAGTTATTATTATTTTTTTTAACGTTTATAAAGTACGAAAACAAGCTATTCCAAATTATTTTCTTGAACGGGAAACAATATTATTGTTCGTTTTTGTCTTTGCTCATTCTCAGTTGTTTACTTCAACAAATTTGAAGAAAATAGTGGTCTGTTTCAGGTTGTCAGAGTTTCCAAAAATCTCGTTATGCAATGGCAATGGGTAACGGCAATATCAGTGTTCTCTACTCATCACGAGCTTGACAGCTTTTCAAAACATGTTCAAAAATAGTTTGATCAGTATGATAACCACACTCGCAAGAGGTGAGCTATCTTTAGTTTGTTGACAAGGTAGTATTTCAGTTTGAGTTATAATATTCATAATGTTTGCTGATGGTAGAAATGGTTTTTAAGTTGACAAGAAAAGTTAATAAAATTACTATTCAATGTGCAAATAGTTAATAAAAATGATTTTTTAACGGGAAAGCAGTAAATAAAAATATTTAATGAACATGAAAAACCGTTTTAAACATGTTTATTGAAAGGGGAAAGTAGTTTATAAAATAGTTTTTGAACGTAAAAACAGTTTAAAAAAAACGTATTTTGAACCGAAAGCAGTTAATAAAAACGTTTATTAAACTTGATAATAGTTATTAAAAACGTTTCCGATTGTAAAAATATTTTTTTTAAATGTTTAAACAGTTAGTAGAAATGTTTATTGATTATAAAGCAAGTTATCTATCATCTTGCTAAAAACATACCTATATTAATTGAAGAAAAAGCACGTTACAATCGTCAACAAAGAGAAAAATAATGTAAATAAAACCTGAATTTATAGGAAATAAAAACTAAGTTTATTTCAATATTCTTGGTAAGGTTACAATATTTTTTAACGATGTTATTGTACATGCCAGATCCATCTGAAGCACAAGTGATAAACATACGCCCGCTATTAGTTTATTTTATGCACAAATATGCTTTTCATGTATTTCCATAGCCGCTTAATCATTCCAACATCCATTTTGAAGTGTTCTTCATCATGTGATCTTCCTCTGGTTCTCTTTCTATGTATATTTTGAAATATTCTAGGGGTGTCTATTTTCTGGTCTTGTTAATGTCATTTTTAACTCGTGTCTTTTCTGAAGCTATTTTTTTTTTAAATGTTTGTTTGATTTTTTTCTTTGATGTCCTTATTTGTTCACAGTGTCATTAAAGAGACAAGAGGTGCACATGCGGCGTTCACTAGCAGCGAGACTATGAAGTTCATGTCGGTGACAACATTTTTGATGTCACTAAAGACAAAAACGTTCACGTATGTACATGTGTGCTCAGCGACTCTATGAGTATCATACAGCAGATCAATACCAGATACGTGCGAAGGCAATGACAATAATTAATACAAAACGCAACAATCCAGACACTCACTTTCTTCTTTGTATCACGTTATTCTGAGGTCACGGGTAATGCGTGGCGGACACAGTGACAAGCATTGCTTCGATCATGAATGGGCCTTCCGTGGACAAATTCGACATAACGTATGTTCTAACGGGAAAAAAGTGCTTTGGGGATTTCATCAAAGAAGATAAACCGTATTCTCTTTCTCGGCTGCGCCAACTAGGCACACCGATTAGTGAGGCAAGATATGAACATTATTCGAGAAACCCCAGCAGATACATTAGCTAGCTCAGAACAGAAGTTAGTCAAAACACTACTTAAAGACATTCTTAGGTGAAGATCGGAACAATTATGAACATGTCCGATGTGCGATGAAAATGATTCTAAAATGAACAATGAAACTTGTATCAACATTCAAAAACCATTCTATTCTAAACAGTCCATTACTAGCTTATATTTATTAATATACTTTACCCGTTACATTGACAAACTAACAGTTTCACTAGCAACAAAATCTTACAGATAATGGCTTACATTTTCTTAATATTCTGCAAATTATTCATGTCTGTTTATTACCTTGCAAACATTAAAACAAACACATTAAACTGATTGAAAATGACAGTGGAAGAGAAAGAGAGAGAGAGAGCAGAAAAATCGAAGAAGAACATTGCAAAGAATAGACAAAGTGAAAGCAAAAGAAACCGGAGTTTAATTTGTGGAATTCCAAAAGATAGCCTGAAGTATAAAATCGATGTATAGTTAACATTTCAGCATACATTGAAACTAGAAGGTTTAAGAAATTCGTTAATATCTTTATATTATCACTGCATTTCATTTTTGAAGGCAGCGTTTGGTATAAATTAAATATCTGAATATGATCTCGTTTGATAACGCTGTCGGTGCTGTGTTATAGCATAATTGCTCTTTTCTTGATATATCCAGTGGCGGCTCGTGGTCGTTTTTGTTGGGGCCTGGCCCCACTGGCCCTTAATGACGAGCCGCCCCTGGATATATCCATTACTTTTACAGTTCATCTTGGCAATATTTATTGTGTAATCTCAAACACTCTACAAGCCCATGTTATCTTAGTTAGATACCAGTTATCGATCGTACATTTCGCTAATATATCAAATACTACTAGTAATAGTCGAGTTACTACTAATATAGCTGTTGTTGTTGTTGTTGTTTGACTACGTACATTTCGCTAATATATCAAATACTACTAGTAATAGTAGAGTTACTACTAATATAGCTGTTGTTGTTGTTGTTTGCCTACGTACATTTCGCTAATATATCAAATACTACTAGTAATAGTAGAGTTACTACTAATATAGCTGTTGTTGTTGTTGTTTGACTACGTACATTTCGCTAATATATCAAATACTACTAGTAATAGTCGAGTTACTACTAATATAGCTGTTGTTGTTGTTGTTGTTTGACTACGTACATTTCGCTAATATATCAAATACTACTAGTAATAGTCGAGTTACTACTAATATAGCTGTTGTTGTTGTTGTTGTTTGACTACGTACATTTCGCTAATATATCAAATACTACTAGTAATAGTAGAGTTACTACTAATATAGCTGTTGTTGTTGTTGTTTGACTACGTACATTTCGCTAATATATCAAATACTACTAGTAATAGTCGAGTTACTACTAATATAGCTGTTGTTGTTGTTGTTGTTTGACTACGTACATTTCGCTAATATATCAAATACTACTAGTAATAGTAGAGTTACTACTAATATAGCTGTTGTTGTTGTTGTTTGACTACGTACATTTCGCTAATATATCAAATACTACTAGTAATAGTCGAGTTACTACTAATATAGCTGTTGTTGTTGTTGTTTGACTACGTACATTTCGCTAATATATCAAATACTACTAGTAATAGTCGAGTTACTACTAATATAGCTGTTGTTGTTGTTGTTGTTTGACTACGTACATTTCGCTAATATATCAAATACTACTAGTAATAGTAGAGTTACTACTAATATAGCTGTTGTTGTTGTTGTTTGCCTACGTACATTTCGCTAATATATCAAATACTACTAGTAATAGTCGAGTTACTACTAATATAGCTGTTGTTGTTGTTGTTGTTTGACTACGTACATTTCGCTAATATATCAAATACTACTAGTAATAGTCGAGTTACTACTAATATAGCTGTTGTTGTTGTTGTTGTTTGACTACGTACATTTCGCTAATATATCAAATACTACTAGTAATAGTCGAGTTACTACTAATATAGCTGTTGTTGTTGTTGTTGTTTGACTACGTACATTTCGCTAATATATCAAATACTACTAGTAATAGTAGAGTTACTACTAATATAGCTGTTGTTGTTGTTGTTGTTTGCCTACGTACATTTCGCTAATATATCAAATACTACTAGTAATAGTCGAGTTACTACTAATATAGCTGTTGTTGTTGTTGTTGTTTGACTACGTACATTTCGCTAATATATCAAATACTACTAGTAATAGTAGAGTTACTACTAATATAGCTGTTGTTGTTGTTGTTGTTTGACTACGTACATTTCGCTAATATATCAAATACTACTAGTAATAGTAGAGTTACTACTAATATAGCTGTTGTTGTTGTTGTTTGCCTACGTTCTTCTGGACCACTTTGATCATTCGTATTATGATATATAAACAGTCTTTGCCCAGAACTATTACAACAGTGTGCCTCTGTCAGGCCCCTACTAGTGTAGGACTGGCGCATCCGGAAAGGTTTTTGGCCTATGGAAATGTTTGAGTCTGTCTAATATAGCTAAACCTACTGCCTACTACAAATTTTATTAATATTACGATTTCTACACAATACTATAATATAGCTATAATAATAATAACAAATGTATAATATGACTATAGCTGTTATAACTATTAATGATAATAATGTTCCTCTTCTTCATATGCTCCATATCGATCACTTGTAAACCACTCTTTGTGATTTGTATGTGATCTGAGCGGTTGCACGTTGGGTCAATTATGCCTGTAAAAGTACACCAGACACCCACTGTCTGCAATGCTTTTTATTTACTAGCGTAGCTTCAATAGGTGTTACATCAGTTGCCTCTTACAAAATGCCTTGTAGGTCACAGTGGTGGTATTCTTTTTTTTCAATGCGGACCTCGACACCACACGGTCGTAAGAATAGTGTAACTGCTAGTGTTATTCTATTACAAGTACATATGCGGTAACTAATACTGCTACTACTACTACTACTACTGTCATTACTACTACTACTACTACTACTGTCATTACTACTACTACTACTACTACTACTACTACAACGATTATTTTGAATACAGCAACATAAAAAGAACTATGTCTAACATAAATAAGTTTGCTACATACATCCTATTATTGCGAAAATTACTGACATCCAAACAAATTACAAACAGGATAACAATGATAATGATCAAATGCTATATATATCCTATATTAATGTATGGCTCGGAAACATGGACAATGAACAAGCAGTTAGAAGACAGAATTGATGCATTTGAGATGTGGATATATAGAAGAATAGGCAGAGTTTCATGAACAGAAAAAACAGACAAATAAACAAGTTTTAGGAAAACTAGGCATGAAGAAACAATTATTAAGAGAAATAAATTCAGACAAGTAAAGTATTTTGGGCACATAAAAAGCCATGACACCATGATAAAACATTTACTAGAGGGGAAAGTTGAGGGGAAGAGCAAGAGGAAGACCGAGAGATAAGTGGGAGGGAAACTTTAAGAAATGGACAGGTTACAGTCTGGCAGTGTGCAACAGCAAGGCGAAAGACATAGGATGCTGGAGATTCATTGCAGCCAACCTTCGATGTGGAGACGGCACTTGATGATGATTATTGCTACTAGTAATGTGTCTACTAGTGTTGAGAATCCCATGCGTCTACTAGTGATGAGAATCCTAAGGACTTTTAAAATCACTAATGTTGGGGTGTTGAATGAGATCAAGACACAGAGACAGCTTTTCATCAATATAAGAAAGAGACAGTCATCATTTTTCGGGCATGTGTGGGAGGTTTAGAACACATATGTACAGTCAGTAAAATCGAGGGTAGACGAGACAGAGGAAGACAGAGAGATACAATTTTGGATAGCCTGACTTCATGGCACGGTAGAGCGTCAACATCTGAGTTGATAGCAAACACCAACGACAGAGATTTGTAGAGATCCATGATCGTCGTCGCCAGTCTGCCTGGCACCTGATGATGATGACTAGTGTTAATCTCGTCCAAGCATATCTACTATTATTATTACTACTACTACTACTACAGCTACTATAACTACTACTACTACTACTACTACCACTAATACTACTAATACATCTATTACTACTACTACTACTACTTCTACTACTGCTACTAATACAACTATTATTACTACTACTACTACTAATACTACTGATACAGATATTACTACAACTACTATTAAGCTGCTGTTACTACTACTAATACTAATACAGCTATTACTACTACTACTACTCCAACACTCCAACTACCACTACCACTGTTGCTACTGCTACTATTACTGCACATACGGCTGCAATAGTCATCTATCAAAACTATGCTCCTATAACTATTGCTACTTTTAGTACTGTAAATACTATTATTGCAACTATTTACCAATATCTTTACATTATATATGACCTTCTATAACTATAACTAATAGCATCATAACTAGTCCTTGTAACTTAATAATTTACAGTTTAAGCAACTTTAAATGCATCTCCTGACGTGCCTTCTGCTGCTATCATGTCATTGACACATCCACCTCCTCCGCCCTCCACCATATGCTGCCGTCATGTCTTTGTTAAAGAATATTCTTCTTAGTTTTGTCTCTATAATTATGTTTTGCCTCACATCGTCATTATAAGAAAAGATTTCTAGTATAGCTTTTAGTGTTGCGCTTCGTAAACAGTGTTTTTCACATCCTCTGTTATTTATGAATATAAAGTTTAAAAAGGGTTTTAAAGCCGAAGGATTGACTTCATTGCACCGGGTTTTACCCCATACGGCTAGGTCCCTTTCCGCAGAAATGGCACGCCACCTGCGGAGAGTATTTCACAAAGCACGAACTCCGTAGCTCCAGTAATAATCCTAAGGGATCTCTGGAAAAAAAACTGCGCCCGTGAACAGAATGGCGCAGTCCGGACTCGAACACACGACCTTCGACTCACAAGGCAAAGGGTTTAATCACTACGAATCTAACGTATTAAAGATAGTAAATAAATGTATTAAAAACAAATTTACGCCACATATCAATGCTGATCTTGTTACGAACGAACTTCCAGATTGTCAATGGTATGTAGTAGTTGACAAACAAGATGCATACATAACACTTTTGATATCAAAGATTTATAGAACAACTGGAGAATCAGAATCTCACTATCAAAGATATATGTTCTGTTTCAATCAAATGAAAATTTAGATCAACATGTAATGAATTCAACGTATTTCAAAAAATAGTTTGATAGTCTGCTTTTGTAAAGTACAGTAAACTTGCTGAATTCGCGAACTGATCATATTGTAGATCCGTTGTTCAATTTAAAATGTTTCTAGATGTGTAATAAACAGAAATCACCCCTACAGGAAATATATGAGCACGAGAACCGTATAACGCGAATGTGGACGATTTAGTAATTTGGGCAAGGTAGGCTAATTACGAGACTGTTGGGAGAAGACCGTGACAAGTTTGTGAATACGACGTCTAGAAGTATACGTTAATGAGAACAGCTGCTATTATAGCTGTAATTACTTGTGGCACTAGTATTACTATTATACTCATTATTACTTCCTCTACTACAAACAACTCCGGCTTCTACTTCTGTCACTGCAGAGTCATGTTATATACAACAGATACAATCACTACGAAGGTTTGAAAAGTGGTAGAAGTCACTGTGGCAAAGTGGTTAAGTAATCTACAAACAACTCCGGCTTCTACTTCTGTCACTGCAGAGTCATGTTATATACAACAGATACAATCACTACGAAGGTTTGAAAAGTGGTAGAAGTCACTGTGGCAAAGTGGTTAAGTAATCTACAAGCAACTCCGGCTTCTACTTCTGTCACTGCAGAGTCATGTTATATACAACATATACAATCACTACGAAGGTTTGAAAAGTGGTAGAAGTCACTGTGGCAAAGTGGTTAAGTAATCTACAAGCAACTCCGGCTTCTACTTCTGTCACTGCAGAGTCATGTTATATACAACATATACAATCACTACGAAGGTTTGAAAAGTGGTAGAAGTCACTGTGACAAAGTGGTTAAGTAATCTACAAACAACTCCGGCTTCTACTTCTGTCACTGCAGAGTCATGTTATATACAACAGATACAATCACTACGAAGGTTTGAAAAGTGGTAGAAGTCACTGTGGCAAAGTGGTTAAGTAATCTACAAACAACTCCGGCTTCTACTTCTGTCACTGCAGAGTCATGTTATATACAACATATACAATCACTACGAAGGTTTGAAAAGTGGTAGAAGTCACTGTGGCAAAGTGGTTAAGTAATCTACAAACAACTCCGGCTTCTACTTCTGTCACTGCAGAGTCATGTTATATACAACATATACAATCACTACGAAGGTTTGAAAAGTGGTAGAAGTCACTGTGGCAAAGTGGTTAAGTAATCTACAAGCAACTCCGGCTTCTACTTCTGTCACTGCAGAGTCATGTTATATACAACAGATACAATCACTACGAAGGTTTGAAAAGTGGTAGAAGTCACTGTGGCAAAGTGGTTAAGTAATCTACAAACAACTCCGGCTTCTACTTCTGTCACTGCAGAGTCATGTTATATACAACAGATACAATCACTACGAAGGTTTGAAAAGTGGTAGAAGTCACTGTGGCAAAGTGGTTAAGTAATCTACAAACAACTCCGGCTTCTACTTCTGTCACTGCAGAGTCATGTTATATACAACATATACAATCACTACGAAGGTTTGAAAAGTGGTAGAAGTCACTGTGACAAAGTGGTTAAGTAATCTACAAACAACTCCGGCTTCTACTTCTGTCACTGCAGAGTCATGTTATATACAACATATACAATCACTACGAAGGTTTGAAAAGTGGTAGAAGTCACTGTGGCACGATGATGAAGGTTTGAAAAGTGGTAGAAGTCACTGTGGCACGATGATGAAGGTTTGAAAAGTGGTAGAAGTCACTGTGGCACGATGATGAAGGTTTGAAAAGTGGTAGAAGTCACTGTGGCACGATGATGAAGGTTTGAAAAGTGGTAGAAGTCACTGTGGCACGATGATGAAGGTTTGAAAAGTGGTAGAAGTCACTGTGGCACGATGATGAAGGTTTGAAAAGTGGTAGAAGTCACTGTGGCAAAGTGGTTAAGTAATTTGCCTTACATTCTGAATACCGTGGGTTCTAATGCGAACCAAATCATTCTGTTTATGAGTGCATTTTTTTCCCCAGAGATCACTAGGATTGTTGGTGGAGCTAAGGAGTTTCTGATTTGTGTAAAAGTCTCGGCAGGTGGCGTGTCATTTATGCAGAACGTTATCGATGAATATAGGAAAACTCGGGGCAATAAAGTTAATCCTTCATTGTAAGACCTCTTTTAGACTACCACAATACAACCATGTGTGCTCGTTGTATCGATTAGTATATTTGTCAGAGATTCCTGATCTTAATGTAGGTGAGATTGAGTTTTTATCTTCTTCCTATCGGACATGGACGATACGTTGTATGTTCCTTGTTCAAGCTGAGCACGTAAACGAACCCATGACAGTTGATAATCGATGATTAAGCTGCAAAACCGCTGTCAAGGCATCATTCTTTACAATATTAACATAACATTCCTACAGACATTTTCATCATTTTAAAATTACACACAAAAACCCTGCCGGTGCCACGGAGTTCATGCACATTCATTGAGATCTTCCTGTGTGATAAAGAGATTGGAATAAATATGTTATTCACAGACGTGCTAATATAATTGCTCAAGCATTCAATCAATCAATCAATGACATAGCAATATGCGCCACGACAGTACACGTATTCTCCATTGCTAGTTATGTATGAGTTACATTATTTCACCAGCAACTACTTTCAATTAAATATCGTGCTATTATATTAATATAACTTCTATGAAGCACAAATAATAGATCGCATATTACCTTATTCAATACCATTAAATCTATTTCTACTTCAACTATTGCTACATTTCATATGAGACACAATGAGCGAAGAAAATAAATAAAGAAGGAATTATACGTTATTATACCACTACAATGAGATGGCATAAGGAGATTAGAACAGTAGTCTGTACCAGAAGCTTGGAGAAGCATATACTCTGCTAATTTGATACCAACTAGAAGACATTTTATTCATGGTACTATATAATTTATTTTGTAGATAATGATTTCAATTTGAGTTAATAACATGTCATGTGGATTATGCTTGTTCAGTTCTTCCCATTATTATTCTTATTGAGGGATATGAGATGTGGCTGTTTTTTGTTTGTTCATATATTTTTTTTATTCCCGTCTTTGTGAGTTCCGTCAATGTTACTTTTTCTATTCTTCTATATGTGTATTTTATCTTTACCACTAGTTTTTCTTATGTTGATTTCTGTCAATTATGGTCACAACACGTATGAATGAAAAAACAGTGCACATGCTATCAAACATTTACAAACAGATACTGGGGCAGTTATTAAAGCGAATAAAATTAAGGAAAATTAAATATTTCGGACACATCAAGCGACATGAGTGCCTAGAGAAGATAATTTTAGAGGGAATAGCGTCTGGAAGAAGAATGAGAGGAAGACCTAAACGAAGATTGTTGCAAGATGTAATTGACGATCTGAGAATGACTGCTACCGACGACGGTCAACTTGCACAGAACAGAGAATATTTCAGGACTGATGTCATCGGAGCCAAGATCCGGAACGGACAAGCTAATTGATGATGACGATGATGATTGTGGCAGTTAACAAAACTGTTGTCACATAAAGAGATACCGCTAAAAACTAAAGCAAATCTTGTAAGAACAATTGTCTAGCCAACACTATGTTACCAGTGCCAATAATGGCCAATAACAGCAGGTAATGAGCAGAAAATCTTAACGACGGTGATGAGGTTTCTTAAAAGAGCTCCAGGAGGGACAATATGAGACAAATTATAAATAAATAAATCAGAAGAAAACTGTAAGTGAAAACAGTCATGGAACTCATAAAAGAACAACGGATAGTTTGAAAACCTGACAAGAATGCCCTGGTATCGTCTGCCAAAGACAGCTACACTGAAAAAGTATAGCGAGTACAGAGCAAGAGGAAGACCAAGCAAAAGATTGATCGATGACATCACGAACAACCTTACCTCATAATGGACCAGGGCAAAAGACATATTTTTAAAGGCCGTTTGTTTTTAGAATAAAAAACGTCCTTTAGTGTGGCTCCTGGTTAAAACGGCATACAACCCAAAGCCACATAGTGTGGCATTTGGTACACAAGGAGTTAAACAAATCAATAACAGATTAAAAAGTGCATAGAACTGCGAATTTGGTTCTAAGTAATATATAATAGAAACGCAAAGATCAAATGGAATAGTATGGGAACTGGCTTAGTTTAGTGACCCTTAAAGACGTTCGGCACAACGGTATTGAACAAGGTAAGTTGTATGAGAAACATTGGCAGAGTGTATGTGAACAAGTAATTGCGTGTTAAAAACAATTTAGACATACAAAGAAATGAATAGATGTGAGGCATAGAAAAGAACATGAAACATGTTTGAATTATAAAATAGAGAAATGGGCAAATAGAAAAAGAGAGAGGTATAGATGATATTTAGAATGTTGAAGAAATGAGCACGGTTTGGAGACAAGGAAGCTAAGAAAACGTATGATGACAAACAAAAAGCATCAAATAGATCATGTGTTGAAAAGCGACTCTGTGTGTAGAACTCTAGTTTAAATATTTACAAGCCTAAAATATCAACAATGTATTAGAAATCTGCCCGCAATAGAAATATACTGCGGTTTGTATACAAATATAGTCACGCCATCATGTAAACATCCACGCTGTAGTAATCCACACTAAAAGAAAGAACACAATGAACCTCTGCCGCATTCTTCTTTCAGTTGGTCAGAGATGTAGCTGTAGTCCAGCGTTTCCCAAAGTGGGCGGTACCGCCCCCAGTGGGCGCTGAAGCTTTCCAGGGGGGAGGCAATAGTGGGTCCAGAAGCATTTGGGGGCCGTGGAGGGGTGAGTTCTTTTCCGTGATTTTGCGATTGAATAATCATTTAAAATTTGAATTCTGCAATTTAATTCATCTTATGCCCATCTTACACGATCAATTTTTCATCAATTTTCTATTTCATGAATATAATCATTTGAAAACTGACCATGTATGACATAAATATGTATCAGTTTTCTATGTCAAAGTGAAAATAGAGCATGTGTATATATATGTGGGGGATGGAAGGGGTGGGGGCGTTGGTAAACTGTTATAATAGGGAGGGGGCGTTACAGATCTTATGTCGTTCAAAGTGGACGGTGGGACAAAAAAGTTTGGGAATCTATGCTCTAGTCTTATGCTATATCAGAATAGAAATACGTAAACGGCACAACAAAGAAATGTACATGGCCCTCCTTCTTCTGATTTGCGTTTATTTTTATCGATCAAATTACTACTATTTCTGATCTGTGTTGTTTGATCCAATAAGGTGAATACACTTCACACAGTTCATGTGCATCTCAGCATGGTTTTTGAACAGGCGCATCCAAATGTCGATCTAGAAATGATTATAAGAAAAACATTGGCATTATACAGCTCTGTAGGTGTCTCCTATGACCAATCAGATATGGTACCAACATAGAGTATAATTGAGTAAATGTGATGCTATAATGTGTGGTTTTCTGTTTGAAAATCGTACTAGTTGTTCATGTATATAAATTGTTGTCCTATTTGACCCCCTTAATGAAGACACCTATGGCAAGTAATGCAGTTATCACACTGGAATCTAAAATGATAAAAATAACAGAGCAGTTCACCTATTTGGGTAGCAATTTTGATTGCACAGGAAATGTTAAAAGAAATTATGATACGAATTGGCAAAGCAACATCAGCTTTTAAAAGTCTAAATAAAATATGGAACTGCAAGTTAAATAGTATTAAAACTAAATTACGAATTTTCAATTCAAATGTTGTATCAACATATGCCAGCGAGAGTTGGAAAATGACTAAAGATATAGAAAGCAAGTTGAATGTATTTGAAAATAGATGTCTGCGAAAAATAATGAATATAAAATGGAACGAATTCAGAAGAAGTGATGAAATCAGAGACATGTCTGGTCAACCACTAGTGACAACTGTTATAAGAAAGAGGAGATGGAGATATGTTGGGCACACCTTGAGGAGAAATGATCAACGAATATCAAAGCAGGCATTGAAGTGGGATGCAAAGGGTTCAAGAAAGAGGTCGACCTAAGGAGACCCTGAAGCGAACTTTGCTGAGAGAGGCAGGAAATATCGGTCTCAGTTCCATGGAGGAGATTGAGCGAGTTGCCCAGGATAGAGAGGTATGGAGAAATTACTTGCAGTCCTATGTAACGTATAACGGTACGAGAGGAATTATTATTATTATTTGACCCCCTATGGGTAGAGACAAATAACCATACATAGTTTCTGAGATCTGAAGATATATAACCAATGTGTGCAGCTTTAAATGTGAATGATACCGTTCGTAAAGGAAAAGTGACTCGAGAACATGACAATTTTCTTGCCTTGTAAATGTATACGCATTTCTAGTGTATAGTAAAACTGTACATGCCCAGTAATCAATCTAGTGTATAGTAAAACTGTACATGCCCAGTAATCAATCTAGTGTATAGTAAAACTGTACATGCCCAGTAATCAATGCTGTATCATTGAGTCGCATAGAGAGTGAACTAATCTCCTGGTCATAGAGCAGTCCTATTCTAGCTTCTGTTTGAAGTATTGCAGATAATCCACGTACACTTCTAACTCCTCAATGTTACGAGTATGTACACTACATGAAATTGGACCGAAGAGCAATATTCCAGTTGGATTTATTAGTTGACACATGATATGTGAGAATACAGTGTACTATTTTGACAGAAGAAACACACATGTATGGAATTTAGAAGTCAGACTAGCAATAGAAACACATATGTAAGGAAATGAGAGGTCAGATTAACAATAGAAACACATATATAAGGATATGAGAGGTCAGATTAACAATAGAAACACATATGTAAGGAAATGAGAGGTCAGAATAAAAACATAAACACATATGTAAGAAAATTATAGGTTAAAATAACAATAGAAACACATATGTAAGGATATGAGAGGTCAGACTAACAATAGAAATACATATGTAAGGAAATGAGATGTCAGCTTAACAATAGAAACACATATGTAAGGAAATGTGAGGTCAGAATAACAATAGAAACACATATGTAAGGAAATGATATGTCAGCTTAACAATAGAAATACATATGTAAGGAAATGTGATGTCAGCTTAACAATAGAAATACATATGTAAGGAAATGTGAGGTCAGATTAACAATAGAAACACATATGTAAGGAAATGTGAGGTCAGCTTAACAATAGAAACACATAAGTAAGGAAATGTGAGGTCAGAATAACAATAGAAATACATATATAAGGAAATGTGAGGTGATACTAATAACAGTATATATATAAATATATACTAATAAATAAATAATATACTAATAAATATATCTAATTATTTTTAAATGGGTCTAACCAATAAAAATATAAATATTGACATAAAAATGAAATACTACACAGAAAAGATAAAAAAAGTATACAAAAGGTGAGTCTATGAAGAAAACAATTATTAGATAGATAAATGTAAATTAGCCTATATAAAATATAAAAAAATACTCAAAAATAAAACTATCGAAAAAGTTGACAAAAAATACATAATTATAAACACGAACTAAAACTGGCATATATAAGGAAACAAATACATTACCTCATTGAGTGCAACATCATTACTTCTTGATTAGATAGTCCCAGTAATTATGAAATTGTAATTGTTTCATAATATTGTAATGAGTAAATATTCAACCAACAAAAAATATAACATCATTTTTTCACCAAGTAAGCCTAGAAATGCTGGCAGACTGAGTCAAGTCATCGGAATCACGGCCAACGGGGAAAATTACATTTTCTTCTTTTTTTTTTAAAAACACCCCTACCCGATACTGAAGTAGGTGAGTACCAAGTACAGCTGCCTAGCACTCTTCTATGTACTGCGATAATTTTCTCGTTGTAGGTAATTTCCAGGTAGATTATAAATAGAACTAGTAGTTAATAGGATGTGGGGAAACGAAGGTAGGAGAGACATTTAGGTAGAGAATTAGGGGGTGGGGATTGCAAATAAAATGTTTGAAAACGCTGCTCTATAAATTGTTGTTTATTGTTAGAGACTGCAGGTAATCAGGGGCGTATACGGGACGTCAGAATGTTACAGAGGTTGGGATTGTATAGGTCAAATTAAAAAAAATAGAATGTGTTAGAGCAGGAGCATAAACACAAAATAAAAATATGACATAAACAGGAGCGCATCTGTTGGTGAAATTGTAATTACTGCTCAAGGCGACCATGTGGTGCAGGAGTACGCTAGAGAAGCAAAGGATGATGTTCGTCTATCACGGGTGATGATGACCACACAAATTTGCATCCAAGGGAATGTAGTTACGTTATGTTTGTCTGTGTGTGCGTAGATCATCTCTAGTGAGCCCGATACGGGCTTGAAATGTTCTTGTACAGTGTGAGCAAGGTATACTTGTACTTGTGGGATGTTTTACTGTCTTTCTACTTTGACGTTTTCGTCCCATCCGTGCTGTTCTACCTGCCTCGCAGGCCGAGGAACCGTGTCGAAGAAGTGTGCGCCAGGATGATTTGTCTTGAGCAACATCCTCCCAGTTGTTGACATCTATGCCAAAGAATTTCATCGCGTTCTTGAGTTTATCTTTGAATCGCTTTTTCTGAACATCCTGTCAGCAATTATCGCTATGCAGCTCACCATAAAAGTGTCGTTTGGGTATTCTACAATCTGGCATTCGAGCCACGTGTCCTGCCCATCGTGTCTGGTAATGCATCAAGATTGCAAAGGAGCCAAGGATAGTACTACTGTGACCTTCAAAGCACTTCGTAAGAAGCGACTGATGTAGGGGCCGAAAGAAGCTACCATAGTAAATAAAAAGCGTCGCAGAAATTAAATGTGTTGGCTTACGTTTAGGCACATGACTATCACAACGTACAATCACTCTTAAACTCGGATGACATACAAATCACACATAGTGGTTAACAAGTGGTCGATATGGAGCGTTGGAGGAAGAAGATTAAACGATGGGTTGGTAGTAGCAGTAAACTGGAAAGCCCCTACATGGACAAAGATAGTTAATACCAAATTAAGAAACAAATCCATTCAAAGTATCATTATTATCAAATTTCATTTTTTCCGATCCAGAAGCACTTGAGCTTTTAGCTCTTCAGCCCGGTGCCATGGACATCGTAACCTTTCGGTTCGGTGCCACGAACACCGTAAATATGGGAAACCTGTTGCTTTTCTACCAGTCCGCGCAATTAAACCCGCAATCACAGAGTGCTAGTCATCCGTAGTCCAACGCGCTACGAACACGCAGGGCAGGCGGGCAATACAATGTTATTATTGACCTTCGCAGGTGCCACGGAGTACGTGCACTACCACTGATATCCTATGTAAGGAAAAGATTTGAGGACACACGAAATAATGCTATAATTAAATCTTTTCATAGTATAAATGTTACTGACCCCTAACCACATTCTTTGTACTACATGATAATTTGTATCACTCAGGTAATTTGTGTTTATGTTGTTTGCAGTTTGTGTTTATGCTGTTTATTGTTTCATATTAACAAGTATTCTTGAAAATAATATTTATATATCTATATATTATATTCGTGTCCCGTTTGACACAAGATTGATTGAGTGATTGATAGGACTATCATCATTGCACTTCGATGAGTAACCATGTGTGCACTGAACTCTTTCTTACAGAGGAAGATCTCAGCTGCATTGCACGAACTACGTATCACCGGCGAGAGTCCCTGGTGTAATTTAGAAGATGAGGAAAATAGGTTCTAGAAATTTTATTTTTAATCTTTTCTAATGAATTTTGCTCGAACAGCGGCTTTCCAACCTGCTCTTGATTTTGAACTTCCAATAGCCTGCTGCCTTGCAGGTCGGCTGGGGACAGTCAAATGCTGACGGAGAGCGAACCCAGTAAACTCTGGCTAAAACCGTACACATCGCTGAAGGATAGTACTAGAGCTCCAAATGGCGCTGAAGATGTGACGAAACACACCCATTCTAACTAAGGCTGCATGAATCAGATTTCCACATGAATGAGATTTATGGAGAAATCTGGTATAGCAGTCTAGGCGGTGATCGCCAGAGAGAGAACGAGAGAACTACCAATGTTTCTTTTACTTGCTGAAATTTTACATGGTTCCTACGTTTTTACGTCCGTTGTTTACAGTAGGTATAATATTAATACATATCCTTCAAAATACTATTTATATATATATATATATACCCTCTTCGTGTTCCGTTTTACACAAGAGAACTCAACAAATGATGTCCATTGTTGCTGTTTTTCCACATTTCTAAAAAATAACTGTTTTCCTCTTCATGCCATAATCTTTTAGCTCTCTTTCATCAGTTCATATATACGTTTACTTATATATATATATATATATATATATATATATATATATATATATATATATATATATATATATATATATAAATAGTAATAAATATAAATGATACAATTAACAGAGCAGTTCACCTATTTAGGTAGCAATTTTGATTGCACAGGAAATGTTAAAAAGAAATTATGATACGAATTGGCAAAGCAACATCAGCTTTTAAACCTAAATAAAATATGGAACTGCAAGTTATATAGTATTAAAACTAATTTCGAATTTTCAATTCAAATGTTGTATCAATCCTAACATATACCAGCGAGAGTTGGAAAATGACTAAAGATATAGCAAGCAAGTTGAATGCATATGTAAATAGATGTCTGCGAAAAATAATGAATATAAAATGGAACGAATTCAGAAGAAGTGATGAAATCAGAGACATGTCTGGTCAACCACTAGTGACAACTGTTATAAGAAAGAGAAGATGGAGATATGTTGGGCACACCTTGAGGAGAAATGATCAGCGAATATCAAAGCAGGCATTGAAGTGGGATGCAAAGGATTCAAGAAAGAGAGGTCGACCTAAAGAGACCCTGAAACGAACTTTGCTGAGAGAGGCAGGAAATATCGGTCTCAGTTCCATGAATAGATTGAGCGAGTTGTCCAGGATAGAGCGGTATGGAGAAATAACTTGCAGGCCCTATGTAACGTATAACGGTACGAGAGGAATTATTTTTATATATATATATATATATTATTTTACTATTCATAGGTATGGTAAACGATTGAAGAGATTAGTATAAAACGAGATACACTATAGTGAACAGTCACTATAGTGAATGTTGGTATAATTCGCACACCTCTATAGGGGTTACAGATATGAATGAAGTTAATCAATCATACAAACGCCCGTCTGCCCAGCGTGTTCGTAGCGCGTTGGACTACGGGTGACTATCCTCTGTGTGTGCGGGTTCATTTCCACGGGATGGCAATCCACAGATTCCCAGATTTACGGTGTTCGTGGCACCGAACCGAAGGGTTACGATGCTCATGGCACCGAGCCGAAGAGCTGAAAATCTGGATCGGAAAAAGTAAAAAAAATCACACAAACAAGGTTGGTGGTTTCCTTAATCAATGAAGATTGACTCTATGTTAAATCGATCCTACCAGGAATGGACAGTTTGTAATCTTTAGTTGTAACGTTGGGTATTGCACATATAGTGTAATATGAGCATTAGTAACCAGTACTATTTTTATTGGGGAGCGTCTAGTCGAATGGTTTAGAGTGCGACTCCCGTGCAGGAGACCTGTGTTCAATCCTCGGTTAACACCTGGAATTTTTTTTTGTCGGGGCATACACGAGAATTCCTAACCTGGACAGTTTTGAGGGCGACTGCACTAGCTATACGGCCATTAAATACCCAGTCTCTCGTACCTCTGTCCCATACAGCTCTAAAAAGCGGTACTACAGGTAGTAACAACAGTGGTAACGACATTGGTACTATTCTTCTTCTTTGCCTTTCAACTCCCAACAGAGCACATATCTTCAACAAACTTCTTCCAGCTCTCCCTCTCTCCTGACATATCTTCCAATTCTTTCCACGTTTTAACTATCGTTTTAATATTAAGGTGGCGTCTGTGGCCTAGGGGAGCAAATTGCAACATTTGGTTGCAAATTGTTTCGCGTTGATTTTTACAAAAATACCCGTTCAGAAAGCAATGGCAAACTACTGAACGTAATAATGCCTAGAAAAATCACAAAAACAGTGTTAAAATGCTGGGATTGATTTGCAAAGTCCTGTAAAGGATATGCAATTAACTTTAACAGCACAATAGTTGAGACTAAAGATTCAACCAAAAATAGCTCAGAAGTATTTACTAACAATAAGCTAAGAATGTTAACTAATACTTAGATATAAAACATATATAGATGGTAACATTAGAAAAGGAACAATTGTCATAAGGTGTTAGGTCCGTATGTTTTATTGACCCTAGACACACGACAAAACATCACAGTCGGCCGCCTTTACTGCCCAGTTCTTTTCTTTTACTCAATTGAGGCTGGACCGACCTGAGTTACTGTCGAAAAACATGAAATTTCACTGTGAAATTGAACTAGGACCAAACTCATTAGAAGTGAGTACACTAAGCACTAAGCTATCGCGTCTCTTCCATGAACACATATTCTTTCGTCTTTCTTTTCTTCTTTTGTCGTCACACTGTTACCGGGTGTGTTGCCCAGTGTCCTGGTTTTCTGTTTTTGTCTTGCGCTGTTCTGGTGGCGCTGTTCTGGTGATTGTTATCTTTGCTCTTTCACAGGATTCTGCTACGCCTGCTAACCATCTTTTCCGTGGTCTTCCTCTTGCCTTCTTTCCCGATGTTCTGTTGTAGAAGACTCTGTATACTGTGGAGTTTGGATGCATTCTTATTAAGTGGCCAAACCACTTCATTCTTTGTTTATCTATGTAATTCAAGCACGGTTTTGTGCCAACTTTCTTTCTTATGCTGATGTTGGTGATTCTGTCTTTTCTTGTGTTGTTGGTAACTTTTGCAGGCAACACATTTCATGTGTAGTTATTTTTGTGACTGCGCTTTGCTCAATGTCCATGTTTGGCTCTGGTAACACAAAGTAGGTATAAAAATGCTGTTGATCACCTGTTGCTTAGCTGCCTGTGAAATTGTGGGTGCCTTAACAGTGGGGCTAGCTGGTAGGTTACAGCATTTGCTTTTTGCACTCTATCATCTATCTCTCTATCCAGTTTTCCGTCTTCTGTGAATATGCTTCCTAAGTATTTGAATCCTTTCACTTGGTTTATTTCAGTGCCATTAACATGGATGTCTAGATTATTATGTTTTCTTCCCATATTCATTATTTCGGCAAAGAGTGCAATGTAGATCAATAAAACTGTATATACTACTTAATAGTTGTTGTCTGTGTAAGACAGCACATGGGGAACATATTAAAACAACAAATTATAAAATCATGGTGTAGTGTACCGCCGTGAGAGTGTGTGGGAATCCATATGATAACGTCACGGTGAAGTGTACAGATGACAGTAGTGAGAGTGTGTGTGGGAATATATGTTATATCATCACGGTATAGTTTACATATGACAGCCGTGAGAATGTGTTGGAATCATGTATAACATCATGATATGGTATACAGATGACAGCCGTGAGAATGTGTTGGAATCCTGTATAACATCATGATATGGTATACAGATGACAGCTGTGAGAATGTGTGGGAATCTATGTATAACATCATGATGTAGTGTACATATGACAACCGTGAGAATGTGTGGGAATCATGTATAACATCACTGTGTAATATACAGATGTCATCCTTGAAAGTGTGGGAATTCACGTTATACCAATACTGTGTAGTGTATAGCTGACAACTGTGAGGATGTGTAGGAATGAATATTATAACATCAGGATGTACTGTACATATGACATCTAAGTGAGTGTGTGAGAGACCATGATATAACATCTCGATGTACTGTACATATGACATCTGAAAAGTGTGTGAGAGACCATGCTATAATATCTCAATGTACTGTACATATGACATCTGAGAAAGTGTGTGAGATCCCTTGCTATAACATCACGATATAGTGTACCGATGACAGCTGTGAGAGCTTGTTGAACTCCATGTTATAACATCATGGTGTAGTGTACAACCGTGAGAGTGTGTGGGGTGATAGCTTAAATTATCTGATATAAGACATAGAGTTATGCAAATTTGAGTTAAGTTCTCATATCTTAACATATATACACCCGGAATATGAAATAAATGTCTAACAAGTTAGAGAAGATGAACATGTTCATTATTTTAAATAAAACAAAAAATACACGATATTGAATATGATGTAGCGGTGTGATGTTATCAGAATCACAAACAAATGTGAATTGATTAAAAAAACATAATATTGACAGCTACAGAGAAAAGTTAAAAAACAAAATTTATATCTGGATTTGACAAAAACAAAAATAATGACAACTGATAAAATAAACACGTCAGCGAAAAAATTATCATTGGAGTGGAAGTAAACAGATTTGAATATCTTGGTTCATTGATAAAAAGGCCACCGAGATGCAGTAAAAGTTATTAAAGTAAGAACAAAAACCGCCCAATAAAAATCATATGTGATTATTTTTTTATGAATAAGTCGTGTCCGGACAATAACAGACAGGGTGCTATGGGTGTGATTAGTCCTAATGCATACATAACGGTGAGAGATTTCAGTGTGTAAATCAGTTGTTAAATTAATAATAATAATAATAATAATAATTCCTCTCGTCGTACCGTTATACGTTACATAGAGCCTGCAAGAAATTTCTCTATACCGCTCTATCCTGGGCAACTCGCTTAATCTCTTCCATGGAACTGAGACCGATAATTCTTGCTTAATACAACAGTTCTAAATACCTCCATGTTCGATGTTATTTGTCTGGCGTCTGCAGTTGTGATACTCAATTCGTGCGTGACATTCTGTCGCCATCTTCACCTAGGTTCTTCTCTTCTTCATATGTCTGGCATAATGCCTCCCAGAATAACCTTCTCTATGGAATCATGTCGTTTTATGTGTTTAAACTATTTTAATTTCCTCGTTTTTTATATTCCTTTACACCCATTTCTCTTCAATTTTAAAATACTTCAAAATAGACAAATGTGTTATTTTTTCTGTCCATAGAATTGTTAGTCATGGATTTCTTGGCAATCTTGTGTAGGTCGTTTGTTGTTACTTTCCTTTTGTGAGGTAAATTTACTAATTTACTAGTAGGTGATCGCAGACATTTTCTCTGCAACTGAGATCTTCTGCCTGATATCGCAGAGTGAAGACCACAGACGACGTTACTTGTCAGCTGATACATCACCTCCATCCACAAATGTTCTAATGGCTACCCATAACCCTGATCCGGGGTGGCTTAATGGGTACTTACTTTTTCCCCAGTGTGTCTTGTAAGCTTGCTGAGAAAGGCACACTACTTTTCCTTTGATAATGGATACTTTACCTCAGAGAAGCGTCTGGCCGAATGCATTAAAAGGCTGCATTCATGCGGGAGACCCGTATTCTATTCACGGTAAAGTCAAGGAGTTTTTTTCTGTTGTGGGCATAAGAGAAAAATCCTAACCTGAACAGCTTAGTGGCGACTGCACTAGCCACGCATCCATTATATTTTTCAGATTCTCTTCCCACTTGTCCTACACCGACCTAAAACGCGGTACTACAGACAGCAACGAGTTTTGTTTTTTGAAACCATCAGGACATATCTACCTGCACAACATGTTTCATATAACAACCTTCTCGAAGTCAACGTGTCAGTCTATTCATTACAACAAATAGTGATTTATTTAGGACAATAAACTAACAGTAAACAGTTAATGACTGATTCAGCTGAAGTTGTCGTTCCGTCATTTCGTAACTAACTGTTACTGATAATGCAAAACATGATTGAGAGTTTAGCAGAATAAATGGCATGTTTATCACTTTTTTTTCAGACAGCATATTGCAGTTATAAAACATCACCAGATTTAGATATGTTTGTGCGAGTAGTCCACTCAAAATCGTCTCATAAGATATGTAAGCTTCTTTATTTTTCACCTTTTAACTCCCACCAGATCACAGATCTTCAACAAACTTCTTCCAGCTCTACATCTCTCCTGTCATTCTTTATAATTCTTTCTATATTTTACCTATCCTTTTAATAACAGTCTCCAGCTCTCTTCTCCATGTATATCTTGGCTTTCCTCTCAACCAAATCATCACCAGATTTAGACATACTTGTGCGGGTAGTCTACTCGAAATCGTATCATACGATATGTAAGCTATTAATTTATAATTTATGATCAATTTTTTTCTCTGTGTCTTTTCCTCCATATATACTTCACTCTCCTATTTATGTTTTTACTTATCTTAATCTTATGATTTATAAATTGTATTAGCATACGCATACAAAGTAAGTAACTTATAGAAGACTTTAAATTATTATGTATCCGAACCTCAGCATCCTTAAAGGTTAAGAAGAGGCCCCTTGCACGTAAAAGGTTGTCCATCTCAGGTATGCATCGTTGAGTTGCCATGGTATCGAATCAAGACCTGTTAAAACAGATAACTGAGGACCCCTCCATACAAACTCGACTCCCTCCGTCCTTTTTAACTTAGGAAAGTGTCATCTGCATAGAACTTACTTAATAGCTTCAGTAATCATAACGAATCAGGTCTTATCTCAGTACTCATCTCTAGTTGATGACTGTAGAGTAAACTGTACCGGGGATTGGACATCGTTAAATAGAACACAAGTTTAGTTAATTCATTGTAAAGTATATATATATAAGTATAATAACTTGTTTCATATCACGAGGAATATTGATGAATACGGTATGGGGCTAGTAATTTCTGACTAGCAAACGATGGGAGCTGTCGTCAACTTCACACCGGACGCCTTTACTTCCCAGGGCTGTTCCTGGTACACAATTGAGACTGGGTCGACCTGAGAGCCCTTACGGTCGAAACAATGTTCCACGCATACTGTGGAATTCAGCACGAACCTCACACCAAATAAGATTGATTGATTGATTAATAGGACCATCATCATTACGATTCGGTTAGTAACCATATGTGCTCTGATCTCTTTCTTACACAGGAAGATCTCAGCGACAGTGCACGAACTCCGTAGCACCGGCGAGGGTCGTCGGTGTAATTTTGAAGATGGTGAAGATTTGGAAGGAATTTTATTTTTAATCCTTTACATGAATTTTGCCGGGCAGCGGCTTTCCAGCCTGCTCTTTTCAATGTTCAACATATATCTTTCCAGCCTAATAAGAGAGTTTACTAACAACAATGCTACTGCGGTTCTCATATACATATATATGTTTGTTCATTTTAATTGTGCAGATAATTCTACATATATTATCATGTGAGCATATAGAGCAAAACAACTGAATTTTACACCCACTCTATCTAAAGTAAGCACGCCTCTGTAAGTTATATTTTCATGAGAATACGTTTGCAACAATTTCCTTCTAAAAGTATTTCAGATCCCAATACATATGACGCGTACAAATTCACAACGTGAGTTTGCGTGGGTAGTTCACAATTTCCGTGTGATTTTTTTCCTACATTTCTTCATTCTAGGATTCCTGTTTTGCTTATTTTATTATTTTTTCCAGGAAGCTATCTTTTAGACTGTTCTTTGTGTTTCTCTACTTTCTCAAAGACATTGATATGTATTTCATTATGTTCAGGGACGAAGCAGTACGGTTGATATGTAAAATAAGGATACGTTTATTTTGAAAATAGACATGCAACACTTATGAAAATTGTTATATATAAATTCATAATTTCTACACGCCTGTGTGTTGCCAGGGCCCACAAGGGTTGCACATAATAGTAACTCTGCGACCTACAGGCCATGTCATAAGAGGCGACTGAGATAGGGGTCTAGGCAGAACCGTGCGGTATATTTTCTCAGTATGATGCAAGTCTTCGAAATGCGGCCCTTAAATCTTTTTCTTTAAAACAACCTTCAATTGTAATTTTGATGTTGCTGCTTCAGCCGCCCAAATTACGGTGCCGCCTGATGCGGCCGCCTCTCTGTATCAGCACGGCATGGCCCTGGGCCTAGGGAAGGTACCCTAGTAAATAAAAAGCGTCACCGAAATCAGATGCACTGGTGCACCATACAATCGCTCTTAGACTTGGATCATGTACAAATAACATAGCATTGTTAACAAGTGGTCGATATGGAGCGTTCAAAGAAAAAGAAGCAGAATAAGAAGAAGAATTTCTACATATAGTAGAAATAAGGACATTGGACAAGGGAACCCTTTCATACCTCGTGGTATATAGGTCAATACAGTGTTAGGCCTGTATTTTTCATTGACCGTCGGCACATGATGGGTGATGTGGTCAGCATCACGCCGGCCGCCTTTACTTTCCTAGAGCATGTCTGGTACCCAGTTGAGGCTGGGTCGACCTGAGAGCCGTCGTGGTCGAGAAAAATTCTACGCGCATTGCGGGAGCTGAACCCAGACCACCAGCCTTGCGAAGCGAGTTCACTAACAACTACGCTACAGCGGCTCTCAATTGGACAAGCAGCTAGAATACTAACCTTTTAGGCTAAAGAAAGTTTGTAGCAGGTATATTGCTGTTTAATTACAATATGTAGAAGCTGTGCCCTGGAAGTGGAAGTGTACAGCACTAAGTATTATTATTATTAGTATGACTATATTCATTTCGTACTGTTATCCGTTACAGAGGGGCTGTAAGTAACATCTTCATACCGCTCTATCCTGGACAACTCGCTCAATCTCTTATATGGAGTTGAGTCAGATATTTGGTATGTTGAGTCAGTTGTTTGCATACGTGTGGTACGATGAGCCAGTTGTAGCAGACGTAGTGTGGTTAGTCAGTTAGAGCATACGTGTGGTACGGTGAGTCACTCGTAGCAGACGTGTGGCATGCTGAGTCAGTTGTAGCAGAATGTGTGATATGGTGAGTCAGCTGTTTGCAGACGTGTGGTATGGTAATTCAGCTGTTTGCAGACGTGTGTTATGTTGAGTCAGTTGTTTGCAGACGTGTGGTGAAAAGCAGACGCGTGGCTAGTTGTTTGCACACTTTTTGTATGTTGAATCAGTTGTTTGCAGACGTGTGATATGGTGAGTCATTTGTTTGCAGTCGTTTTGTATGTTGAATCAGTTGTTTGCAGACGTGTGATACGGTGAGTCAGTTGTTTGCAGACGTGTGGTATGGTAAGTCAGTTGTTTGCAGGCGTGTGATATGGTGAGTCAGTTGTTTGCAGACGTGTGGTATGGTAAGTCAGTTGCTTGCAGGCATGTGATATGGTGAGTCAGTTGTTTGCAGATGTGTGGTATGGTAAGTCAGTTGTTTGCAGGCGTGTGATATGGTGAGTCATTTGTTTGCAGTCGTTTTGTATGTTGAATCAGTTGTTTGCAGACGTGTGATATGGTGAGTCAGTTGTTTGCAGACGTGTGGTATGGTAAGTCAGTTGCTTGCAGGCGTGTGATATGGTGAGTCAGTTGTTTGCAGACGTGTGATATGATGATTCGCTTGTAGCAGACGTGTGGTATGATGAGTCACTTCTAACAGACGTAGTGTGGTGAGTCAGCAGCAACAGACATGTATGGCATTGAGCAAGTCCGATATCTGGCCACTGATAGAATTTTGACATGGAGATGATAGTTCTATTTTAAGTAAGAAAACTACAGGCCATCTTGATTAGTTTCAATTGTTTCTACACTTTCCTGTCAAAATGTAAAAGTTGAAAGTCTGCGAGGCCACTTAATTATTTCCGATTGCTTGTTGCTTCAACTGTAGCAAAAATATTATTTAAATGTTCTAGATTACAGTTAATGAGCAACGGGAGGTACGTATTTTCTCTATATTTTTTTAAATTCTTAGCTTCGTTTTCTTATCTTAACTACTTCCTTCCGTAATTGTTTTCTTGTTGCTGCTTCTGAGGGTATCTATAATGCAATGTTAGTTAGTTAGTTTGTTCCTTTCGTGCCAGAGGCGGCACATAGGGCAAAGGTTTTAGATCTCCATGTGATGCGGTTCGTTGCTAGCAGTTGGGAGATCTTGTATGGTTTTACATCCCAATAGTTTACTTTCTTGTTGGATTGTTCTTCGAAGAGTGGTCTTTTGTCCTCCGCGTTTTCTTTTCCCAACTGGTGACCACATAAGGACTTGTCGATTTAGTCTCTTTTCGTCTGATCTAAGAACATGACCTAAATATTTCCACCTTCGTTTCCTTATAATATTTGATACGGGTTGTTGGTGTGTTTTATCTCTCACTGTGTTGTTAGAAACGAAATCACTCCATTTTACTTTTAATCATTTTCAGAAATATTTATTCTCAAAGCTGTCCAGTTTCTTATCAATTTTCTTTGTTGATTTCCAACTTTCACAACCGTAGGTCAGTACAGGAATCACACATGACCTAAACAATTTAACTTTTGTACATATACTAAGGTCTTGAGATTGCCAGATATTTGTTACATCCCTATGCAATGTATAATGAAGTAAATAGTATATTAACTTCGCGTCATATTAAGAAATTATGCTAGCCGGTTAACTGGCTCAGCAGTGGGCAAGGGTTAATATGTTATTTTTAAATACTGTCAGCGCTCACTTGGAATACAATTCTTGTTTTGCTATACAATCTTCAGTACAGTCTACTTGTGTCCTAAATAGTTGATGTTTTTTGATGAAAGTCTTATTCTTTCTATAGTCAGGTTTTGCATCACAGCGTCAGGATAAGAATATATTTCTAGAATGGATTTTAAATGGTTTTAAAGCCGAAGGATTGACTTCATTACACCGGGTTTTAACCCATATGGCTCGGCCCCTCTCCGCAGAAATGGTACGCCACCTACCGAGAGTATTGCACAAAGCACGAACTTCGTAGCTCCTGCAACAATCCTAGGGTATCTGTGAAAAATTGCACTCGTGAGCAGAACGGCGCCGTCTGGATTCGAACCCACGACCTTCGACTCGCAAGGCAGAGAGCTTTACCACTTAACCACAGAGACCCCATTTCTAGAATGGGCTCCTGTGTGCGATTTGTACATGATGTCTTTCACTGTTCCTGTTATTTCTGTGGTCCACCATTTGCATGGACAGCCTTCTGCCTTTTATCCACAGGTTATCATTGTTATTGTTCTTTCAAGTGCACTGTATGTTTAAAATCTTCGTATATTGCCCGATCATTTAACTTTTTGTTTCTTAATGAAGTTCACTACTGTTACTGCACACACTAGTATTTTATGTCTTCATTTCTTAACCGTTATTTGTTAATACTCTCACTACACTGCTGCGTAGACACTTCCTTTCTGTCGTTACTAGTTTAATTTTATAGTTTGCTTTTGAGTTTTCACTCATCCGCTATGAACACAGTTGTAGTCAGGGCACATAATATGACACGTCTAACTGATTGTTTCTTGGAGGCTTGCTTTCCTTATTAACAAAGTATCTTGCAATTCAGGCGAGTCTTACTCCGACTTCTGAGGTACTTGTAATTTAGATTCACACGTACAGGAACAGGAATCATGTAATCAAATCTCGTACGTTTTGCACTTTGAAATGTTTGTTGGGCTCAATTTGACCTCGAACTTCGGTATTTGCACGGCCCGTGTTATCACCTTCGCTATCTGCGGAAAATTTTTTGGGAGAGAATGTAGAGATTGGGGCAACATGAAAGCTGATCTCGCAGTTAAGCAGCTGATAGAAGATAATGCAAGGGATGATGATGTTGTTGTATATACCGATGGGTCGGTTCAACGTGGTGAGAAATCCGGCTGGGGTTTCTTGGCTAATGCGCATGGTAGGGTTGTTGCAGAGCGAAGTGGGGCATACAGGACAACTACTTCTAGTATGAGGATGGAGGTTGAGGCCGTTACTGCTGCCCTCCATTGGATTTCCTGGGACTTCATTTACTGGGGCAGTTGTTGTATCTGACTCTCAATCGATGCTTCACAAGATCCAGAAGGGCAGGTTTCGGTATGAGTGGATGTCGTCTATAGAAGTTTCTAACCTCCAGCGGCTTACGTGGATATACTGTCCTGCGCATGCGGGTGTTTACGGTAATGAGAGAGCGGACAGGCTTGCATCAAATGCATCGATTGTTGGAAAGTTGAAGATGGATAAAAGGGATATTCTTCGGTCTCTTCGCGACTCTCTGTTGGATGAGGACACTAAAATCGATGTCGAATCGATCAAGCGATTTAAGCAATTTGGAGTTACCCGTTGTTCAAGTCGAACTGGATGCCTGAGAGGCAGAGTGAGAGATGTGTTTAATTAGCGAGCCACAGGAGCCATCAGTATGCATACTCTTCGATATCTGTTGGGGAGACTGAGCACCTATGGGTCTGCCCGTAGTGTAATGACGTCAGTTTAGTAACCAATAACCAATAACCAATAACTATCTGCGGCCCTAAGATAACTTGATATATGCGCCCTATAACTTGATATCTGCGCCCAGACAGCTTGATATATGAGCCCTATAGCTTGAAATCTGCGCCCCTATAGCTTAATATCAACGTCCACGTTTGGCACTGATAGCATAATTTCAGGAGAAAGCTCGTATATGTATATATATATATTTAAAGTATAAGTATCAAATAAAGTTACTGCTTGTCACTTTCGTTTTAGTTAAATAGTCATGAAAGTGGACGATCTTAATGATATTAAAAAGGGATCCAAAGTTGTGAATTACATGGATTTACTTTATTGCATCGGGTTTACCCCATTTCTGTCCATATGGCTTGGTCGATCTCCGCAGAAATGGTACGTCACCTGCTGAGACTATTGCACAAAGCCTCAGTGGGTTTGCCTCAGTGTATCATATTCGGGCAGTCTTGAAATATGTGCTCTGCAGTCTGGTGTGTATGTCCACATGTACACATGGCTGAATTGTCAATCTTGAATGTTGTATACATGTGGCTGCGGAGCCGATTGTGTCCTGTTCTAAGGCGCAGAATAACAACTTGTTCCAATCTGCTCATATTATAGTAATCGTCTTGTGTTGGTATTTGTGGCTTTCTTATTGATTTAATCATCCTTTTCTTTTGGTGGTAGGTAACTGGCACATCCGGTTGCTCTCCTGCAGCATCTTCCTTGGCCAATCGATCTGGTGTTTCATTTCCTGGTATTCCACAGTGAGAGGGTATCCACTGCAAGACGACCTGCGCTGCTTGGACAATTTAGACAATATGGTCTGTAGACCTGGCAATTTTCTGTACTGGAGTGCTTGGAGTGCTGATTTTGCATCAGTCAAAAATACAACAGGTTGAGGATCGGGTCTGGTATTCAACAGTTTTTCAGTTGCCACCTTGATTGCCTGAATTTCTGCATCATAGTTGTGACAGAATTTCCCCGTTGGTACTTTAATCGCATGTCTAGCTTTGTTTGGGTATTCTATGTACATTCCTGCTCCTCCATTCTTCACTGCATTTTCTGCTGACCCATCCGTGTATACCGGACCCAGAGATCATGTGGGTATTCTTCATCAAGTAAACTGAGAGTGACTGTCTTGGGTTGTATGCTGTTCTGCTGCTCATCCTTGTCGAGTATTCCTTTAACTTCTGTCTGGATACATACTTCTGGTTCAGTCTCCTCTCTCCAAGGGCTTTGCTCTGGCACATACTTTAGGGAATGCCAACTTTTGGTAGGTCTGAAGTTTGCCTATTCAGTCTTTTAGCCTGATGAATAAAGCTGCTTCTTTTCAGCAGCCCAATGCTAGATATTGGAATCTGTTTTCCATTGGATGGCTTGGCATCCTCAGAAAATTTTCTGCCTGCGTCATCATTTGTGTCTCTGCGTTCTCTCAGTGCTTGTATTCCCCCACTCTTTCCATCTCCACTATTGGTGTTGAGTTCATTGCTCCTGTGACGACACGAAGCGCCTGGTTTTGCACCTTATCCAGTTCTCTTAATGTGATTTTTGATGCTGGACACCATGCAGCTGACCCATATTCCAGGTGTGGTCGTATGCCCTGCTGATAAATATTTTAAAGTATTTTTTGACTGGCGCTCCATGTGGTTAAACTTAATTTTCTCAGGATGGCTAACCTCCTCCTGGCATTTGCTGCTGCTTTGTTGATGTGCAGCTTCCACATGTAGCAGTAAAGAAAATGTCGAAATTCTCTCAAGTTTAAAGTATCTCTCTAGTGGTCGTTGTACAGGTGAAGTGGTTTGCACCAGTTGTAATCAGTGCTAATATATTTACACTATTTTTTAACTGTGAAAAATAAATACAAAACTAGTCCTGGTTTGAACGCTAGTCTTTAATATTAACCTCGTCGCCATGTCAAGCCGATTTGCTGATTCAGGGAATGTTTCAAAGGTGACGCAACGCCATTATAATGGGTAATTAAATATACATTGTATTATACATGAGTCAGAAAATGAAAACATTTTACAGATTGCAAGTGTTAAGGGACCAGTACCGTTGATTTCTCAAAGTAGAAATAAAATGTTCATATATTACATTATTTTAACATGTATAAGAAACACAACATTTCTGTTATTATACTTTTATATTATTTTTTAAATGTTGGTTTCTTTTAAACAAATTGTTGATTTCATTATTTTATTGATATTAAGTGTAGTTAGCAGTGTAGTGTAATTGTGTTTGTTGTTTTTGAAGAAGTATTTATTTTTTTATAAAAACAATAAAGGGATACTTTTTAAAATCCAATTTAATTGTTGACAATTATTTTGATCTAGTTGAGTCCTTTTCTTTGGTTGATTCCTTAAGATATCTGCACAGGTAGACAAGTACACCTGATAAACTTGACAGTTACTTTAAGTTCTACTTAATTTTGATACAGTTTTGTATATTTTATTTTGTTTATTAGATCAGTATTCCTTACATACTGCTTGTTCAAGTAACAGTTATGTGAAATATGCTCAGCAATTTGTTAACTCGTGGCATATGCGCACAGTAAAGAATAAGATAGACGGTGTATGTGCATGTATTTATGTTGAATGCCTTGTTCATAGAAGAACATTAACGATCTTTCTCTGAAGGTCGAGGACACGATAATCTTTGTTAGTTAAAGTATGTTCTTGTCATTGCTGGTTCACTTTTTCTAACAATGCGTGATTACTTTATTACACTGTTCATATTTTCTTACCGCTCGTGTGCTGTCTGGGCTTGACAGGGGAGCAAAGAATAGTAACACTGTGACCTACAGGGCATGTCGTAATAGTCGACTGAGTGAGAGTCCTAAGGATGCTACACTAGTTAATAAACATCGTCGCAGAAATCGGATGTGCTGGTCTACTTGTAGGAGTATAACTGGCACAGCATACAATCGTTCTTAGAATAGGATCACATAAATATCACAAAGAGTGATTAACAAGTGATCGATATGGAGCGTTCAAAAAGAAACAGAAGAAGAAATATATTTTCTTACTGTTGTTGCTAGTTTGTTTGTCATTGTATCTTCTGTTACAATATAATCGTATGCATCCCCTCTATCATTGCAGTGTAAATAACTCAGTTTCTGTTCGCCATATGCTCATAACACTTTTCAGGTGTGATTGTGTGCTACACTTGATAGCTTGCAGTGTATATCTTGCAAACATGAATTGTCAAGATAAGAGATAGAAACCTAAGCCGAGTGTAGATTAATTTCATTATTATGGAAAACCTTGAACTGTCTCAGGTGTTCTACATTTGCCATGATAGTTTGAGTACAAGACGTGAGATTGTGTTATATTTATTAAGTTGCTATTCTTATCTTCCTTCTTTGGGTCGATATGTTAACTCTCATCTCTTCTATTATTTTTAGCTTTTCGTAGATTCAAACGAAATCAATTTATGAAGTATCCAATTGTATTGTGGATGTCTGTAGCTTTAGCGGTATTGAGCTGGATCACAACCCTAGCGTACCTCGTTGAAACTCCGTGATGGACAAGTTTGGAAGCAAATTTGTTTCAGTGGGATATTTACGAAAAGTAAAAATAGACCTTACTGTTCAGAAAGAAATGACAAACTACCTAAAGTACAAGGGGTGTCTAGAAGATCAACGACTTGTTTACGGTGGTTGATGGCTGCGCCCAGTAAAGGATATGCCACGATTTTCAATTGTATTATATTTTGCTAATTTGCGTCCTATTTTTTTTACTAATTCTTTTCTAGCTTGGCAATATATCGTTCTCCAAACTCAAAATGTATCTGCATCATTTAAAGATGACTAATTCAATGTTTGTGAAAATCGTTGAAATATATACAATTATGGCATAAATGATTACAAATGTCGCAATTATCATGAGGCATATCGCTTATATCACATTACAACTATCGCAAATATGTGGAGGTTATTGTGAAGAATTATTTATCTACCAGCTAATCCGAAATGTGAAGCTTCCTATGCTTGATGTGTGCCTGTGTTCATGTACTTGTGTTGAAATATAAATGTGAGTGTATGTATGTGTCAACTCTTTGATGTTTATGGTCGGAGGGGATTAGCGTAATCGCTTGCCTATCGACTCGGACACAAGGGGGTGGTGGGTTTAATACCGCACTCAACGTTTTAAATGTGAGTAAAGGAATTGACCCTCCTACCTCATGCATACCAGGTTATAAATGCGAATAATCAGACACTCAAAGACCTTTAGTTCTGAAAAGGATGAGGTAAATTATATATATATATATATATATAAAGTACTAATAATTATGTGTTTGTATGGAACTATTTGAGACATAATTGGGTCTGATTTCCAAGTGTTAAGGCATCGACGCGTTAAGAAAGGCACTACACGTTTTAGTCATGTTCGTAGAGAGTTTGGCTGGTAACCGATTCTAAAACACACTTTTCACTGCCAGGCAGATGGTGTCGATTTGGAATAGGAGTCCAGGAACAGTTTCAATGTTTAACATCTGTCTCTGTCTGGATCCTAACACACATGTGTAGTATTAACTTAGGTTGTCTAATTATACGTCTTCATGGAGATCAATCGTTCACCATTTATCTCTTTGAAATAAGTTTCCGTTTTCTCTGAATTTCACACTTGACTTCCCCCCACTATGTATTATGATTCATAACAACATGTACTCCGGAATTAACTTCACTGTATGGATCATCAATATCCCATTCTCACAAATCATATACGATATTTACATTTATTCTAGTAACGTTCAGTTCTGATCGAAGGTGTTGAACAGGTGACATCAATGCTATGTCCAGCAATGCGTGAAGACGTTGACCAGGTTAACGAGATTTGGTAATATTGAGTGATAAAGGAGAGTGACACCCTAACTTAACGGTTGTAAGACGGATAGCTCTCTAGGAACATCGGAAGTACAAAATTGTCCATACATTCTCCTTAATTGTTTCCTTTTTTAGATGTGCCAGTGATTGGACAGATATACGTATTTCATCGATCTGGCACATATAAAGTGATAGTCTAGTCTTGTGGAAGAGCCAGATTTAGAGAGTCTATCCAATCCGAAAGATGCTTCCCTGAGGCTGTCCATTGTCTGCAAACATCAACAGCTACTTTCTATCTTCTAGATTCAACTTTTACAGACTGGCAACTTAGTCTGTTTTATTTAATTTAAGATTCAACTTTTACAGACTGGCAACTTAGTCTGTTTTATTTAATTTAAGATTCAACTTTTACAGACTGGCAACTTAGTCTGTTTTATTTAATTTAAGATTCAACTTTTACAGACTGGCAACTTAGTCTGTTTTATTTAATTTAAGATTCAACTTTTACAGACTGGCAACTTAGTCTGTTTTATTTAATTTAAGATTCAACTTTTACAGACTGGCAACTTAGTCTGTTTTATTTAATTTAAGATTCAACTTTTACAGACTGGCAACTTAGTCTGTTTTATTTAATTTAACAACTTATTTGTTAAGTATCCAATACGAGAGTTGTATCCTTGAGGCTGTCAAATGGCAGTGGTCATTAACCCCAACTTCCGACTACATTTTTTACTTTTACAAAACCTCATTTGTTTTGTTTTTAAACAGATAGTCTGATCTTGAAAGGTAACTCGCATGCTGACACCGGAAATGAAACATCGCCGACATCAGACGTGTCAGGAACACCTGATGCGATATGAACGAGAAGGCGATGACTTTATTTGCCGAATTGTCACTGGCGATGAGTCATGGGTGCATCATTACGACCCTGAAAACAAGCGCCAGTCTATGGAATACAGGCACAAAAACTCACCCACCCCAAAAAAATTCAAAAATGTCGCGTCAGCGGAAAAGATTTGATGACCATTTTTGGGGACTGCCAGGGCGTAATCCACACATAATTTTTGGAAAGCGGCAATACTGTCAATTCTGATCGGTATGTGGAAACGATGAAGAAACTACGGGCAAGACTGCTGCGTGTTCGTCCTGGAAAACACGCAGTCGTTCAACATGACAATGCTCGTCCACACACCAGTAGACAAACAGAGGCAGCATTAGAGCGTCTCAATTTTGACGACATTTTAGCGCACCCACCATATAGCCCCGATTTGGCACCTTGTGACTTTTCCTGTTCCCAAAGCTCAAGGAACATCTCAAGGAAAACAGATATGCTTCTGACGAGGATGTGGCAGCAGATGTACGTACCTGGCTTCGTGAAAAATCATCAGAATTTTTCTTCGACGCGATGCAACAACTAGTTCGACGTTGGCGTGTGTGTGTGGAACGTGGAGGTGACTATGTCGATAAATAATGACTCTATTGTGTAGTGGACATCTCAAGCTTTCTGAAAATGTATGTTTCATTTGTAAATTATGTATATTAACAAAGTTATGGACTTGGAGGCATTACTTTTCAATGCGCCCTCGTATATATATTTATATATATTTGCAGTCCTTTTTCTCTTATTTGTCCTTGATTTAATATTCTACATCTATTACTCACCATCTCTTATTTTTAATTCACATTTGTTAGATTTTATTTTCTCCATCATTCTTTATTTTTACCCAATTTAATTATCTCTCCAATATTTAAGCTCCCAGTTATTAAATTCTAACTCTCCTTTTTTATTCTCCATCGCATTCTAAATGTTTATTTTTTAAGTCTATCTCGTATTCTTTATATTTCGTTGATCCCCTCACTTTCTCGTAGTACACGTATTGTCATTAATGTATGCCTTTCTCTTATTTTATCTCCATATTATACTCTATTTTTATCTTTTTATCTATTTCTATCTTTTTATCTTATTATCTATCTTTATCTTTCTGTCTTACTATCTTTCTGTCTCTTAGTCACTACAATCACCTTACTCTCCGTCTTTCTCTTATTCTTTCTATTTGTCATATTTTACATCTGCTTCGCATGTTCCATCTTTCTATCAGTCTCCCAACCTGTCTATATATTTCTCTCTTACTCACAATATGTCTACTAGTTTCTCCAGTTTGATTGTTGCTGTACAATGATATTAATACCATAGCAACCAAGTACACAGCAACGTTTAATGATTTATCTCACCTGATTTCCTTTCTTTACTACCATCATTATTGGCACCAGCTGTATTCTAAGATTGGACTATACATAAGTCAAGACATAGATTATATAAGATTTATTGAATGGTCGATAGGACCTTCATCAGTGCACTTCGGTGAGTAACCGTGTGTGCTCCGTTCTCTTTCTTACATAGAACGATCTCAACTGTAGTGCCCGAATTCTGTAGCACCGGCGAGGGTCACTGATGTAATTTTGAAGAAGGTGAAGTTATTTTTGTAGGATTGTTATTTTAAGTTTTTTCTAAGGAATTTTGCCAGACAGCGGCTTTCCAGCCTGCTTTACTCGATTTTTAACTACCAAGGCCCTTTTACGTGCTTAAATTGAACACTGGTCCTACATTTTATCGTTCGTCTGCGATATGACTAGAAACTCGATCTCACCTACACTGAGAACAGGCATCTCTGGAACAATATCCAGATGGCTCCACGACAGAGCGGACCTGGTACCTTTGGCACGAGAGATGAGCAACTAACATCTACGCCACAACAACCCCTATTATATGATTCTATATCTTCTTTTTCTTCTTTGTTCGTTCTTTACGACCAATTCTAATCACTCTTTGTGATATGTTTGATCTTTGCCAAGAACGTGTATACGTTGCATATTGGTTTGGTAGCCGCTAAACGCATAGACTTCTACACTCTTAGACACGTGCATTCGATTTCAGCCAAACCTCCTTAGTCGCCTCTTACGACATGCGTGGCAGGTAACAGTGGCTCTATTCTTTACACCCCAAATTTGGGCCTCGGTAACCACTCGGGTGATGATACTATATAAAAAACACTAACAATTACAAGACATTGTCTGGATAAGTTATCGTTCCGAACAATGTCAAAATAAAGTGCCTTATCGGTCCCATTTTATATACACTATAGTCCTTCTTATATCCAAAAGTTACCGAGTTGTTATCGGTGCCTAAATTTGGGTGTAAAGAATAGAACCACTGTAACCTGCCACGCATGTCGAAAGAGGCGATTTGGCTGAAATCGGATGCACATGTCCTAAATGTGTAAAGTCTATGCGTTTAGGGGCCTACAAACCAATGTGCAACGTATACACGTTCTTGGCAAAGATCAAACATATCCCAAAGAGTTTAACGGGTTTTAAAGCCGAAGGATTGACTTCATTGCACCGGGTTTTGCCCCATATGGCTCGGCCCCTCTCCGCAGAAATGCGGACGCCACCTGCCGAGAGTATTGCACAAGCACGAACTCCGTAGCTCCGGCAACAATCCTAGGGGTCTCTGGATAAAACTGCACTCCGGATTCGAACCCACGACCTTCGACTCGCAAGGCAAAGGGCTTAACCACTCAGCCACAGAGACCCCAAAAGTGATTAAAATTGGTCGTAAAGAACGAATGCAAAGAAGAAGATATCCAAAAGTTAATTTTAGCTGATTGACCTCATTAAAACAATTCAGGTAATATATAGTGAAATTGTCTGTGCCGTAAATATTTGCTGAGTCATGACCTGTTTATGATTTCCAAAGCCTTAATTTTAAAACGTTATATTTAATCGTTATTTCCGGTCTGGTAGTGAGCATTTTCATATGTTTTAGACAGTTAAGGAATCATCAATCATGACATCAGGTAAAAAAAACCTTCCGTCTGACATTTAAGGGGCAGAGAAACCAATGTAAGGTAGGGTCGAGTGTCCATTCTCGTTCGTTTATCTTTAATGTCGAGGTTTGTAATGAATTAATTTATGTTTGAAATAAGTGGTGTGTGTTCGTATCGGTTAACTTATACGATACACTGTGATTGCGCTTGCCACATATCTCTCTGGTACACTGTGATTGCGCTTGGCACATATCTCTCCGGTACATTGTGATTGCGCTTGGCACATATCTCTCCGGTACATTGTGATTGCGTTTGCCACATATCTCTGCTGTACATTATGATTGCGCTTGCCACATATCTCTGCGGTACATTGTGATTGCACTTGGCACATATCTCTCCGGTACATTGTGATTGCGCTTCGCACATATCTCTCCGGTACATTGTAATTGCGCTTCGCACATATCTATATGGTAAATTGTGACTCCACTTCGCACATATCTCTCCAGTACATTGTGACTGCACTTCACCCATATCTCTCCAGTACATTGTGACTCCACTTCGCACATATCTCTCAAGTACATTGTGACTGCCCTTCACACATATCTCTCCAGTACATTGTGACTCCACTTCCCATATATCTCTCCAGTACATTGTGACTCCACTTCCCACATATCTCTTCAGTACACTGTGACTGCGCTTTATTTATAAACCATTTTTTTAGGTTCAGTAAGTAGGATTATTGAGCACACATGCAAACTAAATTCCATGTTTTGTTTATATCAACACTTCCTTTATCTGGGGGTGTCAAATGCAAGTGGGTAAGTCGTTTGCATGTCGTACTGAAAATTTTGGGTTCGAAATCGGACCGAGACAGATGTGCAATGTTTACATATCACTGTCGACAGGGGTGGCACCATATGACTAAACCCAGTGCAATAAAGTCAATCCTTCACCTTTGAACCTTCGAACTTATTTCATCTAATTCTACTGTTACTGACACGGATAGGTTAGTGAATAAAATTCAAAGATAGACTAAAAATCATGGACATAAAGTAGGATTCGACATTATATTCGAAGTAAACTTATCCTGACCGTGTAATGCAAAACAGGATTGGAGGGGGAAAAAAAAGAAAGTAATTCCAGTTGCATGTTAATGAAGAAATAGAATGACACATCATAACACACCAAACACGCTGGTAAAAAAGGTGTTTACAGTAATAATTAATGTTACAGGAGAGAAGATTGAGAAACAGATAAAAAATTCAAAGGAAAGAGAAATGTGCGATAAAGAGAGACAAAAGAAGTGTGATGTAGAGAAATATGGATACAAAATAAGAGAGAAAGATATTAATCTGGGGATAGATGAATGAGTGATACAGAAAAGAAAAGTGGGAGGGGCTGATAAGAGAACAAAGTATAGAACAGTGGACGCAGACGAATGTAGATAGCGTTTGGCTATATATAGAGTAAGAAATTGGAAACGGGAAAACAATGAAACAAAAGTTTCTAGCTATATATAGTTGCTAGAAGAATAAAAATAGACAATGAATCAAGAAGAGGGTGTTGAGCTACGTGTAGAGAAGGACGGGTAGAGAGATATATTAATGAGAGAAGAAGTAGTTGTTTAAATTTAGAGTAAGAACTGTATAGAGAGATAGAACTGAAAAAATGAATAATGGAAGATAGTACCATTATATGAGATCGACTGGGAACAAGTGAAATAGTAGTGATATATGTATCGGATAGAAATGTTTATATTGAATGTTATAAGGAGATATGACAAATGCAAACAGAATAATTGCAAGTAAAAATTCATGGATATAGAATGAGAGAATAGTGAAGAATGCACACACGTTGAAGTAAAAAATGAGAGGATGAGGTAGATAGGGTTATGGTTAGAAGGACAGATTAGTGAGGGTTAAAGTTAGATGGAAAGAAAAACATTTAAAGTTAGATGGATGAAATACGATTAGGGAGTAAAGTTGTGTGTGATATAACACAAATGACAGAAGGATAGAGAACTTCTTCTTCTTTGCGTTCGTTTTTTACGACCAATTTTAATCATTCTGTGTGATATGTTTGATCTTAGCCAAGAACATGTATACGTTGCATATTGGTTTCGTAGGTCCTTAAACGCATAGACGTTTAGGACACACGTTTAGGACACATGCATCCGATTTTAGCCAAACCTCCTTAGTCGCATCTTACAACATGCGTGGCAGGTAACCATGGTTCTATTCTTTACAACCCAAACTTGGGCCCCAGTAACCACTCGGGCGAGATCGAGAAGTAATAAGAGAGAAACAGACAGACTGAAATGAATATGTGCGTTTCCTACCAGAAGTTTGTGTCTTAGTAAATAAGGAGTTCTGAAAACCTAAGGGAAAGGAAAACCGGTGGAAACGTACTCACATTCTGTGTGAAAGAGTGCTTATTTGAGTGGGATAAACAACGGACAAGTGAGACAGAACGAAGGTGTGAGGGAAAAGGGAACATAGGAAAGGTGTATAGAGAACGAAGAACTAATAAATGTTAAATATAGAAGCAAGGAAAAAGGTGATATAACAAAAAGAAGGGAGAAGTAGCTCATAGTTAACCTTCACACATAGGCATTGTGATTCTTTGTTTAAAACTATACAGTTTCTGTAATCGTCGCGTGCTTGCAAGAAAACACAGAGAAACGTATACACATGATTGTCGGTATATGGAAACAAATCTTGCTGTTAACGGACAGTTATTTGCAATACGATAATACCTGCTGTAAGAGATGTTCTTTAGTAATTCTATTATATACGGTGTAAATGGCAGGGTATATTAGTAACAAAATGGCAATATAGTAGGAAACAATTGTATTTAATCAAATTTACTTTTGCAATAGAATTTAACGTATTGTAAAGTTTGCAATATATATATAGTCTGTGAAGCCCTTGGTGATTATGTTAGCAACAACTGCACGCCATTCTTTTATGCATCTGTATTGTGTTCCACCTGAGATATCTTTTTTTCAGTTCTTCTTGTTCTACTATTCTACTCCAGGTGATTTTGAGTCTTCCACGTTTGATCTATGGTGTTCATTTCAGAGCACTTTTCGTGACAGAATTAGTCTCCATGCGTATCACAAGATACAGCTCCAGGGTCTCTTTTGAATAATGGTGCTCATATTCTCTTGTTGACACAGATCTTGGTTAGATATGGCCAAAACACGCAAAAGATCTTTCGTATGCAAGTTGTATTTAAGGTGAAATATTTGGTTATATCTTCTTCTGTCATTCTCCTGCATTATGATGTATATAGTAAAGTTGATATATCACATCTGCGGTACATAACAATTTTGATTTTTATGCTGTATTGAGCTGATTTCCAAACCGTCTAAAGCTGGGATGTTCACCATTTTTTATGTACTCGTACATTGGGGCGCATCTGACTGATTGTTGTAGAGACGGGAGTGCTATGTGATGATTGTAATATTACTTCTTATATTAATAATAGTAACAATGCTTAACTTAATGTTGCTGAGATAACGACGCTGTCTCCAGTTATAACAGCAAAACAAAGGTTGTGGATAGAGAACAGTAGAATGGTTGCACAATAAAACAACACTGCAAAGACGTTAACATCGTGTTTGTGGGACTGCTGCAAAAAATACTGAAAAGTAGTTTTTTCTTGAAAACTCATTAACTTTAAAGCAGAAAGAGAACAGGAAGAGGAGAATAGAAAGATAATATGGGGCTATGAATGTATAACATGAAGGTCATACAGCTCACGTGACAGCTCTTGGACACAGCTGGACCAAAGGGTCATGAATATATTTAATTTCTAACGCAGTCTGCTATTAATGTCACCTTCGGTTCCACCTTTATGGCTGATAACACTTCCACGACATGTGAAAGAAGTTGTATTTGGAATGATTTTTATCTTTGTTATTTAACTGGTGCTGGGTTGACTCTGTTCAAAGTAATTATTTCTGGGGAATAATGATTAATTTTCAGAAAGTTTACTATACATTATTCCTAAAATCATTAAATTTATTGTTAGTAGTTTTCAATTAACACATTGATTACATCATAGATTCCCAAACTTGTTTCGGCCCACCGCCCACTTTGCACAACATAAACTTTGTACCGCCCTCCACATTAAAACAGTTTGCTAACGCCCCCTCCCTCATATATGCATGCTCTATTTTCTCTTTGACATTGAAAATTGATATATATTTCTGTCACACATGATCAATTTTTAAATGATTATATGCATGAAATAGAAAATTGATGAAAAAATGTATCATGTAAGATGGGCATAGGACGAATTAAAATGCAGAATTCAAATTTTAAATGATTATTCAATCGCAAAATGACGAAACTAATTTATTTAAAAATATTTATTATTAATTTCTTCTTTAAGGAGCCACCTATCCCTAATTGCCTGAACACCCCCAATCTCTTCTGACCCACTATCGCCCCCCTAGACCGCTTCAGCGCCTACTGGGGGCGGTACCGCCCACTTTGAGAAACGCTGGATTACATCATTGAAAAACAACCGAAGCTTAGTGAATTTGTCTTTACGTTTTAGCTCCTCGAGTGTTGCTTAAAGGGTGTTGCTTATACCTGGGTGTTGCTTAAAGGTAGTTTGCTAAAGCTGTCATGAATTAAGACCTAGATTTCCTTTTAAAAGAAATTTATTTCATGAAGGGTGCGTACTTTTAATTAAATGAATGTACTTTTATCACATGTTAACAGAATGCGACGGAATAAATAAAGATCCCGTGACAATCAGAATGCGTTACATTAGATTTTAAGGAAATTTAACAATGAAATAAATAATGTCGAAGTCTGCGTCACATGGCCAAATGTAGTAAACAAATGGGCTGAGGTTGGGGTACTTTTATTTAAATGGGTTAACACAATGACAATATAATATTAAACAAAGTGTATTAATTTCACTATTTACGCAATGAAAGAATATGTACATGATAAGATTGCCACTTTTTTAAAGAATGATATGTAGTTGTCTCAGGTTTGATTGTTTTATGTATGTTAAAAGTATCCCTTACTGCAAACGAAATTGTCTCTGGAAATGACAGAATGAAACTGACAGTGTCCTACATTAGATAACATACCACTAACCTTAAAATGCAAACTATCCTAAAAATCGTCTCTACTTAATTAAATATATTGTTGTTTTTTATCTTTCGATATATCATGAGTTGCAACTCTTAAAAGTCACTGTGGTTTTCACCTATGTTGATGTCAATTTAATTATTGTACACTGCTCTCTACAAAATATTATTACTAGTTTTTTATAGAAGAAAACTAAGAAGGGGGTTAGCTATATTGAATCACGCATTACAAAAAACGCTGTTTCAATTTATTTTTATTTTTCGAACGCTCCATATCGACCACTTGTTAACCACTCTTTTTGATTTGCATGTAATCCGATGCTAAGAGTGATTGTATGTTGTGCTAGTTATGCTCCTACAATTAGGACAGCACATACGATTTCGGCGACGCTTTTATTTACTAGGTAGCTTCCGCAGACCCCTACCTCAGTCTTATACGACATGGCTTGAAGGTCGCAGTGTTACTATTCTTTGCTCCCCTGAAACTCACGGGTGGCTGTCTCAAATGCTTATATCTTGATTGTGTATGTTGTAATGGGGACTCAGCTTGTTAAACGTCCATTAGCTTTGGACGCGCAAACAAGAAATAGGAGATAACTTGATCTTTACAAACGTACTAGTCCGAGAGGTGTACATGCCCCTTATTTTTAAGTTCACTTTCTATGCATGTTGAACTAAGTTGATGTTTGTCATATTTTCCATTCCTATTCTATTTTATATTGTTACTAATTATTCTATTCACATATACTTAATTATTTTAAGAAGTCTATATAGGCAGAAAAATGCCATATTAGATACAATAAATTGAGACACAGCAAATATAACAATCGTTACACTTAGATCTGTTCTTTTACTATCGGGACTTTTGATAAACATAGTATCATTACATTTGATTTACATTATCTGTTCATTCGTTCGATAGTATCATAAATAATTTCATACCAACCATACATTATCTGTACTTCTGTTCGATAGGTGTATAACTTCACTTCAACTGTACATTAACTGTACGTATGACAATAGTATCATAATTTCAAATTAACTATATAGTCTCATGTTTTTTTCTGAAAATGTTTCAGAAAGACAGGCCAAATTAGTGAACCTAAAACGGCAAGGAAATGTTAAGTCACAAACTAAGAAGTCCACATCTCTAATGGCGGTTCTTGCCACATGTCAGGTAGATTGAGTTCACGAGCTGGGGACGCATACAATGCCTGAACATGAGCAAGTACACATAATATACATATATATATATCTATATATCGACGTTGTGTCAAGTTCGCCACATATGCCTTGAATAAAAAATTTATGTTCTGCAGTATTTCCAATTATTCCCATACCAGGCAGACTATTTCAGCTCTCTTTTTTACAGTTTGGGTCAATGTTTAATTCGGACTTCCATGCATTATTTTTCAATACGCTGTCCATCTGAGAGCTTTGCTAGCCAATGCCCCTCCTGGCACTCGACATAATACCCAATCCAAATTCCTTTTTTAATTCTGGTCTGCAAGTAATGCACCGTTTGTTTGTTTTAAAAGTTCTTCTTGAGCTATCGTATTTGGCTAGAATATTTGCAGGATTATGCTTAATCATTTAACTTCGAATCTCTCTATCTCGTGTATGATAATGTTGGTACTCTCAAATAATAGTACTAACAAGCAAATACTGATTTTGTTACTGCTGAACGATTTGAAGTTCGGGTTTTGGTATATATATACACACATGAATATGCACGGGAAATAAAATACGTCTATTACAGAGAAATATTCTCAAGATGAGTAAACAATTGCAAAGTAATAAGGCAGTCATTATACTAAGTCGCACTTCACTAATCGACACTGCCCGTAAAAGTACCAATGGTACGAGGACGCAAGGAAAGTGTTTCGTGAACAACAGGTTTCCAGTAACGATCACACTCGAAGGATCTAATCTTCAAGTACTTCTGAAGATGGTGATGGCTCACCGCATGGCAAGGATCACCAGTAAAATGGTAAGTAGGCTTCACGCAAAACTCAGTCAGAAGCGCAATACCAGGCGTCATGACTTCCCACTAAATTGGCATCGGGCGAACGCAAGAAAGAAGAAGAAGAAGATACCAAGTTTTGAATAAAAACCAAATATTGACTCAATTAGTAGATGTTTTCATAATATATTCGTGAACAGAAATAAAGGGGCGTAGACAGTGTTTGCTTTTCTCTAGACAAAGAATGAATTCATAATATATTCGTGAACAGAAATAAAGGGCGTAGACAGTGTTTGCTTTTCTCTAGACAAAGAATGAATTCATAATATATTCGTGAACAGAAATAAAGGGGCGTAGGCAGTGTTTGCTTTTCTCTAGACAAAGAATGAATTCATAATATATTCGTGAACAGAAATAAAGGTGCGTAGACAGTGTTTGCTTTTCTCTAGACAAAGAATGAATCTACAGAACTAATTGGGTATAATTTAATGCGATGTAGCATTCCTATTATGAAACTAAAGAACATCACGATCAAACAAGTGTATACACCAACAGCTGTAACAAGTGATGATAAAAATAAGTAATTTGTCAATAGCGTACAGGAAGAAGTGAATCTGAAGAGCATAAACAACAGAATGAGTTACGCTGTATTTTGAGTTAATTTAACATTGAAATAAATATTGTCGAAGTCTGCGTCACATGGTCAAACGTAGTAGACAAATTGGCACAGGTTGCTCTGCTTTTAGTCGATGTGTTAACACAATAGCAATATAATATGAGACAAAGTGTATGGAAACATTATTATAATTATTGACGATTTGAACGTAGTAATCTGCATTGCAAGAAGAAAAGACCAGAAAATGTACAATGACCGTTTGATAAACACATAATACGAAAACGATTTAATATTAATTGATCTTTAATTGAAAAGACAACTACTTTTTAATTACAAACGTTTTACATAAATAATATTCGTGTAGACACAATAAATCAATCGCACCTGACTGAAGACTAGGAAAGTAAAAAAAAAACATATTACATTCTAATACAACACAGATGGATGTTGAGGGTATCATACACATATAGACTTACATGAGCATATTGCAATTTCAATCACCATTTACTAGTTACAAGTTCCAATATAAAACTCAATAAAATGCAATAAAAATAGTGCAGTCCATGCAGGTTCATTTAAGCGATATACCATCTGAACATAACACTGAATTATAGAAGAAAAATGAAGGTATTGATGGTTGTGCAAGAAAAGATGATACCTGATGAATTAGCAACCAACACGCGTGAGGGATGGTTGTATCTCGTCATCACAAAATATGTATCCTAAAATATGAAATACTTCTTCGAACGCTCCATATCGACCTCTTGTTAACCAATCTGTGTGATTTGTATGTGATATGAGAGCGATTATACATTGTAAGAGTTTTGCGCTTACAAGTAGGCCAGCACATCCGATTTCTACGGTGATTTTTATTTACTAGGGTAGCTTCCCTAGACCCTACATCAACCGATTCTTACGACATGCCTTGTAGGTCGCAGTAGTAATATTCTTTGCTTCCCTTGCGGGTTCCAGCACCACGCGGGCAAAATTACGAATTAAGTAAAGTTACATAAAGGAGAGAACATTGAGGTTTTAAAAAAATATTAAAGAACACTGAAACATACAGAGTAGACAGTAACATTGCGACACTGCTGTGGATCTATGTGACATGGAGGTATGGTGCTCGTCTTTTGTTCCAGGGATACTCGGCTCGTTCCCGGCATGATGCGATCGGGATATTTTTCCAGAGGTCCCTGTTCTCAAAGTAGGTGAAATCAAGTTCCTAGATCTATCAGAGAGGTTCGATAAAAAGCAGGTCCCTTGTTCTATTTGAGCACGTAAATTATGTCTTGAGATGTGATAATTGATAATAATAGGCTGCTAAGCATCTGCCTGGTAAAATTATTAGATAATTTTCTTACAAAACATTTCACCAACTTCAAAATGATATTAGAGACCCTTGCCGGTGTTACAAAGTTTGTGCACTGTCAATAAATATTTGTCTGTTTAAGACAGGGCTCGAGGCACATATGGTTATTTACAAAAGTGTTATGATGAAGTTCAAATCAATCAACCAATCAATCAATTAAACAACTAAAATAATAAATTCTCACAACTGCAGAACGCAACTATGATATTTATAAGGAAAAATAGAAATATAATATAATTTACAACTGTAATAGAATTGAAGATGTGTAATTCAATAAAAATGATCGCCCGTGTGGTACCGGGATTCGCAAAGGAAGAAAAGAAAAGTAACACTGCAACCTACAAGCTACATAAGTGGCAACTAATGTAGCAACAACGGAAGCTACCCTAGTAAATAAATAGCACTGCAACCTACAAGCTACAGAAGTGGCTACTAATGTAGCAACAACGGAAGCTACCCTAGTAAATAAATAGCATCGCAAAAATCTCATGTGCTTGCCTACTTGTAGGCGCAAAACTGGCAAAACGTAAAATGGCTCTTATGCTCAGATCACATACAAATTACTCACAGTGGTTAACAAGTTGTCGATATGGAGCGTTGGAAGAAGAAGAAGAAGATGAAATGCAAAAAGACGAATATATATTCAAAGACATCAGACAGTAGCACGCAAATGCAGTCAATAATTACATGTAATATATGATAACAATAGTAACCATACTAACAGGAGAATACGCTATATTAGAATGATCAACGTAGTAGTATACAGAAATGTATCAATGCAAGGGAAGAGAACAGTAAAACTGTGTACCACAGAGATAATGAACGTGCACAAGAGGTAAGGTAGATTCACAACATCAGAAAACAATATAGGATTTTCGTGGACAATTTTGTGTTTCTCTGTCTATGTTTCTCTATCTGGTTTTTTGTTTCAACATTGCATGATCGCTTGCCTCACCTCCGAGTCATCTCAGTTGCTTTTTAAGATATTCGAGATTAAATATTAGTTCTATTCTTTGCTATCTCGGAAACTTCAAGGGTTATCATAGATAAACCTCCACATGATTCACTAGTTCGGAGTCAGAAGATCACGTTGCATTTGTTTGCGCCACAGGAACAATCAGGTAAAAGAAAATGAACACAAAATATCACTGAGAAGAAACGTAATAACAAACCATGATAGCGAAAATAGAGTGTCTATGAAACGAAGCTATTATAATCGTGTTACTGCTGTAGTGTTTAGTCTAGAGAGTCAATTTGCTTATCGACAAATATTGTGATCAGTACTCGACGCATCTCTGATGCATAGATCTGTTCCACATGTTGGACCTCCCAACGATGTACAAACAATACTGTGCTATTGTAAGTTACAAATGTTACAATGACAATGCAATAACCTGAATGACTCAGCTGTCCACATATACTATGTATATTTATTTTTTTGCGCAGCTAGTTAGTTCATTTCCATATTTCTATCTTTGTAGACCATGTGTCGGGAGTTCAATTCCACAATTAAACAAGGTTTATCAGTTCAACCAAGTTCCATTTTGTTAACACAAAAACACTAAGAAGTAAAACAGGGATGTGTTTGTTGTTTTGGTTTAGTATGTGGACTGTGGACTAATTGGTGCTTCCAGAAAGGTTTGTCATGTGGCTTGTCGTATTGTAGGAGTTAAGGACACCAGTGTGAATCGTAATACTTCTTCTTCGAACGCTCCATATCGACCACTTGTTAACAAGTATGTGTGATTTGTGTGTGATCTGAGCCTAGGAGCGATTGCACGTTGTGCCAGTTATGCGTCTACATGTTGGCCAGCTCATTCGATTTCTGCAGTGCATTTTATTTACTAGGTAGCTTCCTAGGTCCTACTTCAGTAAGCCTCTTAGGGCATGCCTTGTAGGTCGCAGTGGTACTATTCTTTGCTTCCCTAGCGGGCCCCGACGTCCCACGGGAGAAGTCGATATACAGGATATTTGTAAAGTCACATAACATTTCATATGTAGAACAAATGTGAAAGACAAAGTGCGTGATGTCATAAATACAATGTGTTCCATAGTCAATTGGGGTGCAGTATGCAGTGAATGACTGTTTTCTGCTGGTGTAACTCTTTTTGAACAAACCATGATGGTGTTTTCTGCTGAAGAACGAATAGTTGACAATATGAAGAAACGTGTACAGACATATCTTGAAGCACATGGTTGATATTTCCAACATCTGCTATAATGAATATTTCATCTGTTCTTTCTAGTTTACCAGGAACAACAGTAGACCATAGCAGTAATTATTATGACTAATTTCACTACTTAGTTTTAGCTCATTTTTTGATGACGTCATGTACTACATTTTTCAAGCTAACCTACATATGAAGTGTTGTGAGACTTTAGGTAAACACGTAAAACAAAGTACTACAGTTTTACAAAATACATAAACAGTGACGATAAACAGCAACGTTTCGACCAAAGGCCTTTATCAAGCAAACAATACAACAAGAATGACGAATTTCGAGGAACACTACAAATGGACGATTACATGTGGAAACATAAACCTATCTGATGAAAATCTGGCAATAAAAACGAACAACGAAATGAGTGCAACACAAAAAATTCGCCAATGCTCTGTGACTCCTGTGGCCACTCATTTCAATGATACTGGCCATTCAGGAGTTGACGATGCCCAGGTCACAGCCATCCGATCATGTTCCTCCGATGATCGCAGTCGATTCGCCCTGGAGAACCGTTTTTTTCATTCTATGGCACTTTGCGACCTCTTGGACTCAACGCATTACATTCCTATGCTTCTTAGTACTGTCTTATCTCGTGCCTTGTTATATATATGTGTGTTTGCTCCATATATGTGTCATTTATCCACTATATTGTTTATTGTTCCTCTCCTTTTCCACTTTCGGTTTTTGTGTTGCACTCATTTCGTTGTTCGTTTTTATTCCCAGATTTTCATCAGATAGGTTTATGTTTCCACATGTAATCGTCCATTTGTAGTGTTCCTCGAAATTCGTCATTCTTGTTGTATTGTTTGCTTGATAAAGGCCTTTTGGTCGAAACGTTGCTGTTTATCGTCACTGTTTATGTATTTTGTAAAACTGTAGTACTTTGTTTTTACGTGTTTACCTATTTTTCCAAGTTTTACTGCAGTCTCCACCCTTTTTCGATGTGAGACTTTACAAACACTGTATATACTACATCCTACAAGTGTAATGGTAAGTGTTTGCACACCATCGTCTGATGACAAAATTGTGGTTCCTTCTGCTCACATTAGATAATTCAGTCACAGCTCAGCACGTGCTGTTGAACTAATTAAAGTCTGTGACTGATTAAAGAAGTAAGTACACTCGAGGGAATCCGGAACTGGAGGTGTGAGCTCGCAAAATTATCCTTCAGTGTCCTCCTTGAGTTTAGGGGCCAGAAACGTGGCTTCTCGTAATAGGTAATTTGTACGCTCTGAAATATTTACATTCTGTGAGCGTTTCTGAAAAGAATTTTCACGTTGAGAAATAATAAGTTAAATACGGCAAAACTGGAAAGAATTTCTGTAACATTATGATGTTTCTTCTTCCTTTTCTTCTCTCGCTCTTCATCCGGCCCTATGTTGCCCGGGTTGAAAAGGGGAGAAACGAATAGTAACACTGCAAGACGATTGTGGTAGGGATCTAGGGATACATATATATATATATATATATATATATATATATATATATATACTCAACTAGAAGCAAATGGCTGCTTTTCATATACACATAATATTGCAACAATAACAAAAAGAGACACCTTCAACGTTTATATGTAAGAGAAGCTAAACTTTATTACGAAATTGATATGATAAAGGAATACAAAAAGAAACGAGTTTTCGAACTACTAATTCGCATATCTAAAACCTATGTAGAAGTCGTTAAAAATAGAAACTGACTTATAGTTTAATCCCAGAGAAGCAAGATCCACATTGGTTTTATGAGAGTAATAAGATGCATATATGCCTTTCTTGACATTAGATGAAATGAAAGGAAAAATAATCCAATAGGATATACAGAACATACTATTTATAGATTAGAAGAAGACACCTGACAACGCCATAACAAAAATCAATTATGGTCAATAATAGAAGATTATGAAAGTCAAGGACAATTTATTTGTTAATGTGACATATCTTTTTTGATTGTCTTTTCTTTGTATTGTCTGTTTTATTTATTTCTAAAATCTGAAGTGTTCATAATTTCAAGGTATTTAAAATGTTTCATGACTGGGCAACTTTCCATGTTTTTTTTCTAGTCTCTCTCTCCAAATGTACTTCGTTCGTTTGCCGCGTGGAGAGAGAGGAATATTTTTCCAGAGAATGTAGATGGGATCAAGTTCCTAGTCCTATATGAGACGGACGATAAAACACCTGGTAGTTGATATTAGTAGGTTGCAAAGCAAATTCTTGAAGAAAAATCGTTTCAAATAAAATTAAATTAAAATAACTTTGCTTCACAATTTGAAATATTTTCAAAATTACATCGGAAGCACTCTAAGGTCATATGGAGTTTGTGCACTGCAGCTGAAGGTCTTCATGTTTAAAAAAGAAATCAAAATACACATGGGTATTCACCAAAGTGCAATGATGTTATGTTTTATCGATTGACGTCATAGCACACTAAGCATTCCCATGTGTGCCCCCGTCTTCTATTACTGCAGCCAGCCCAAAGTTGACCTGCTCACGGTGGATACGAAAAGTTGATTATTATATCTTCTCTTGCTACCACAAAGACGACGATGTCTGGCATGTCCATACTTAACTTCTGATTCTCGTAAACGTTCCAGTGTCTGAGACTCGCCCAAACTACACATTTGAGGGCTTACTGCATTGATGATATCAATTCTGCCCTTGCTTCTGTCAGTTTGAGTAGGGGGCGGTCTTTATAGAGGGGTGGCTAAGACGTTTGGCTGCAGAACTGAAAGTTCTGGGTTCGAATTCAGATTAAGGCACTTCTGCAATTTTTTTTCATGAGATTCCTATAATTGTTGTTGGGACAATTTATTTCCTTTATTTTTGCAACACTCTTGTAAGATGGCGCCCCATTTCTGCCGAAAGGGACAAAGTCCCTAATTTACATTATGGGAAAACCCGGTAAATTGTTGTAACACCTTCGTATTTACACCCTTAAGAGTAAGGACATTATTTGTAAGAATGACAGCATGTTCGTTGCCCTGCACTCCAGCATGTCCATGTATGTACAGCCAAGTCAGGGTCTGGAGATGTTAACGCCTAATGAAGACCACCCAACCTGTGTGTCTACTTCCAGACTCAATCATTTGAAATCTATAGTTATGTTCTATGTGTGTGTTTTCATATTTTAGTACTCCTCACTCTTTCACATCCTGCGTATCACATATCCGATCCATCTTGAATTTCCTGCTCATGAAACCAAATATATATACAGCAATTTGTGTTTACATCACACCACAGTTCAGAGAAGTAGCAACAGTGATATTAATTAATACACATGTGCAGTGGCGTCTCGTTATCATTTTTGTTCGTGGGGCCAAACATACATTACCCATTGCACTGACCCTTAATGACGAGCCGCCACTGCATCTGTGGATGATGCTCAATCTCAGGTTCAAACGGGGGTCTACTGAAAAATGGGTATCTGAGTTGGGACTGGTATTCTAAATCATTGATGATTGGGATCGCGAGATAGAGAGAGAAATCATTGTACTATATATATGTATATATATATTATGTATCTGGCACTTTCATCTAGCAGAAATGAAGTGATCAACTTTCGGTAGTGTGCTCTAAGTGTGCTATATGGATATTGTATCCAGTTTTACCGATTATTTAGGATGGATTAATTCATCCGAGGATATGGTTGAAGTCATTGCTAATAACTGCCCTCCAATGACAACCTGAGACTGCGTTTACAGAGACTAGTATTTAATGCGACTATCAGTTCCTGTTCTGGAAGTTACAAAGTGGCAGATTGAGAAATGAGTGAATGTCGTCTAAAGAGGCTTTGAATCTCAAGGGTTAACGTGGATTTGTTATAACCAGTGGCGGCTCATCATTAAGGGTCAGTAGGGCCGGGCCCCAAAAAAAATAATGTGCAACGTGTATTTATAAGTTAATAAATTAAAATATAACATAACCCAAAACCATGATTTTTCCGAAAATTTGAGTCTGGTCCCACCAACAAAAAGGATCACGAGCCGCCACTGATAATAACCATAATTTATATCGTATTCAGTTGTTCTCACAATAATTTTAACACTATCCACACTGATACATGCTGGTACAGAAAGTAACCTTATGTATCGAACCTTACTAATGTCACATTTCTTCTAAATGATATAAATGCGAAGAATTAGCTTCAATGCATTGGATTTTTCTATACGGCTCCGCCCCTGTCGGCAGAAATGGCAATCCATCTGCCGAGAATAATGCACAAAACCCGAATCTCATAGCTCCAGCAACAATCCGTGATATCTCATGAAAAAAAAACTGCATATGTTATTAGGTCCGGATTCGGAATACACGACCTTCAGAACGACAGGCAGACGTGTTAACCACTTCGCCACTGTGACCCCGTTTCATTTCTTCTATCCCTGACTAAATTACTGTATTACTGCACAATCTGGAACCAGTAAAACTGACATTATCGTCTACCTAGAAACAACAACAACAGGTAAAAGCTCTTTACCAGAGATACACCGTTGGCACTGCTGACGTAGATGAATTTGTGCAACAGTGGGTACTTGTGTATCGGTATATATAACTACAGTACACACATTGACGGAAATAAGATAAAACAAGCTGGTTAATTATAGAAATACATTGAATCCTTTTATGCAGTCTGAAGTTTTATTTTTGTGTGTGTGTGTGTATGATTGACTAAATATTATTGGTTACTGGACTGACGTCAGAGCACTGCAGGCTAAAAGGCGCTTAGTCTCGTTAGCCAACACCGAAAAGTATATGCGTGTATGGTCCACTGGGTTTCTGGTTAAAAACACTCTTCACTCTGTTCGAAAAACGTACGAATCTATATTTTTTTAAGCATTGCATATTTTCAGTAAGTATTGATATGACTCATTTATTAGATAGCCGCTGAGTAACCGAATGATAGGCTATGAATGGAATAGGTTCCCTCTTTTCATTTTTACACACCAACATTCCTTGAGTAATCGAAGGATACGACAGAAGTAAAATAAGTTCCCGTCTAATTATTTTTAACACTCCAAAACTATGTACAGTTGATGTCAGTCTGTCTGATTCACATATCATCACTTGATTTCCATGACACAATATCAACATAAGCCCATGGAGGTTCGAAACCTCTGTAGACGACATTCACTAATACCTCAGCTTGCAGTTTTGTCCATGTCCATGACACAATATCCATGTTAACCCCTCTATAGACGACATAAACCCATATCTAAACTGTCACTTTGAACCCAGAACATGAAATGAGAGTCGCATACAGTAGTGTTCCAAGTAAACGAAGTCTCAGAGGGACATTGGGTAGAGGAGGGGAAACTTTGTAGCAATGACTTAAACCTTTATCCTCAGGTGAACATGTATTATTCACTTTTGTGATCTCGGCGTTGTTCTCTTTCCGAATGCATTATTGGAATAATAGATAGTATTCAATGCAAGCTCCACTGATATGCGTAATTATTAGTTAATAAACTAACGGTTGAGAAGACCGACCAGAATCATTGCAAGACAGGCACTGTTTTGGAACCCGAAGGAAAAGACAAGTAGGGGAACGCCTAGACATACATAGAGAAGAGATTTGGAGACTGATATTAAAAGGATAGGTAAAACATTAAAAGAATTGGAAGGAATAGCAAGAGAGAGGAAGAACTGGAAGAAGTTTGTTGAAGAAATGTGATTCTTTGGGAGTTGAAAGGAAAAGAAGAAACTAAAGATATATTACTCTATGCACATCCATGTGCTCAGGCTATTAAATCATACATCGTAAAAGAAGCAAAATGATATTGTATGCGGCTGCCTGGTTAATCTGTTCCCTCCATTATTTTTTTTTTTACATTCGGACGCATTTATATCACAATGTAGACTGAATTAGACAGTATACTGGCTTTTCGTCATCTTTACAGTTCGGTGAGCCATTATATATGCACAGAAAGGTGTATGAGTTAAATATACTCTGTCTTTCACGATTTCAGTTCTGTTTGTACAACGTGTAATTCTTCAGTAATAAATATGTAACGTATATATGTTGCATCCTACATATAATATATGTTGCATCCTACATATAATATAGATATAACTTACGGTGCTGAACACAATACATACCATTGACCCCAATCATGTCGTACACATCTTTGCCAATAATACAATCAAGCACAACAGTAACGTTACTTTTTTTACCTTCGTACTAAACATTTGAAACATGTGAAATGAAATGCTAGAGAATGACATCCGGGTCACCAGGAAAGATAGAATACGAAATGAGGATATCAAAAGCAGAGTAGGCATAACTTCATGCACCAATACATTAAAAGACAACAAATGCAGTGGTTTCGACGTTTACTGAGATTGGAATACCATCAGTAACAGCATACGATAAAAACAGATCAGGTACTAGAGCCAAGAGAAGACCAAGAAAAAGATGGATAGACAATATCAAGAACACACTAAATAAACACGGATATAGCACAACAAGGGCGACTCATACTGGCCCTGGTCGTAAATTAAAGCTTCCACACCTACGCTTAACGACAAGAGTGGACAACAAATTCCATCAAACACCTGGGGAAAGACAATAGTGACAATAGACTAAACTATCTAAGTTGTTATCGTATATGGGACTAGTAAAACAAATAGATTGAACACAATGATATACTGAATAAAATGAAACGGTCTACAGGTGAAGGATTGACTTAATTTCTCCGGATTTTCACCTTTTGACCCCGTCTCTGTAGAGAATAGGAAGCAAACATCTGCAGAGAGTGTTGCACAAATGCGTCTCATAAAAATGTCATATTTGACTAGGTCCAGATTCGAACTCACAACCTTAAGAACGACAGGCTAACGTTTTAACAACTTCATCATTAGACCACATACTGAAGTATATATTATGATGTGATACCTACTGCAAACAATATATATACAAACGTTTCTTTGATGAACATTATAGTATCAATGACCACATTGTACACGAACATTTCAAGCCCTTATCGGACTCAGTAGTCATCTACGCACACACAGACAAACATAGCACAACTACATTCCTTGGATGAAAATTTGTGTGGTCATCATCACCCGTGATGGACGAGCATCATCAGTATTAAAAAACAATTGTGGTCAAAACTTATGGTATGTACATAGTTTTGGAGAGAGTACCCTCACATCTAGAACGTTTAGTCATGTAGTAAAATGCCAATGCAATAATGACCACAACAAACATAAAATGAAACTTTAATATATTAACCCTTTCTCTCCTTAATTTTTTGTTAATCTAACGGATATATTAAATTGTAATAAATACTGAACTAGCCAGCATAATGGCTTTGCGTCATCTCAAACAAAAAAGTACAGTGAGCCGATATATCGGTTCAGTAAAATGAATTAGTTAATCTTTATATAGAACATTCTCTGAATGATCTTCACCGTTTGATGTCAAAGTTGAATTTCAGCAGAAAATACTTTACGTCATACGGAAAGTTATCGCAATATAAACACTCAACACAATTAAACTCATTCTTGTACGACTGTTGAATCACAAACATTTACAGTGTTGTATATACAAGATGATAAACATAGCAATCTCATTTTAGAGCTGAAAATATGTTGCTTATCTGCAGACAAAATATATAAATGTAGGCTATAATGTTTTCCTTGTCATATCTGAATGTAGAGACAAGTAACTATATACATCTCATAGTTCAGATTTTAGCTGCAGAAGATTACAGAAGGTAAACTAGTGTACATTTTTACCAACATGATTGTATCAGTGGTGACAATGGGAATCTTTGTGGCGTAGAGTTTACGTGATCCCCTCTCGTTTCAAATGTACTTTGTTCACTCCCTCGTAAAGCTATTGGGATATTTTTACAAAGATCCATGATATCTGGTAAGTGAGATCCAGCTTCTAGTCCTAGCGGAGATGGACTATGAAATGTAGGTTCCGTGTTCAAGATGAGCACGTACAATTACCATTTGATGTTCAAAAGGAAAAGAGCAGGAGTGGAAAGCCAACGATTCATTAGAAAGATTAGAAAACATTTGATGTTCAAATGGAGAAGAGCAGGAGTGGAAAGCCAACGATTCATTAGAAAGATTAGAAAACATTTGATGTTCAAAAAGAAAAGAGCAGGAGTGGAAAGCCAACGATTCATTAGAAAGATTAGAAAACATTTGATGTTCAAAAAGAAAAGAGCAGGAGTGGAAAGCCAACGATTCATTAGAAAGATTAGAAAACATTTGATGTTCAAAAGGAAAAGAGCAGGAGTGGAAAGCCAACGATTCATTAGAAAGATTAGAAAACATTTGATGTTCAAAAGGAAAAGAGCAGGAGTGGAAAGCCAACGATTCATTAGAAAGATTAGAATACATTTGATGTTCAAAAGGAAAAGAGCAGGAGTGGAAAGCCAACGATTCATTAGAAAGATTAGAAAACATTTGATGTTCAAAAGGAAAAGAGCAGGAGTGGAAAGCCAACGATTCATTAGAAAGATTAGAAAACATTTGATGTTCAAAAGGAAAAGAGCAGGAGTGGAAAGCCAACGATTCATTAGAAAGATTAGAAAATTAAATTATTTCAAAATATATACTCTTCTCTTTAGCCTATTACGCCCTTGGCGTTTAGGACAGCAACAAACGTACACCATTCTTCCCTGTTCATGGCCTTCCTCTGTATTGTGTTCCAGCTATGACTCATTTCCTTCACCTCTTGCTCTATCGTTCTCCTCCAGGTCGTCTTGGGTCTTCCACGCTTTCGCCTACCCTCTGGAGTCCATCTCAGTGCAGTTTTCGTGTCGGAGCCAGTCTCCATGCGCATCACATGTCCAACCCATCTCCAGTTTCGTCTTCGGATGATAGTGCCCATATTCTCTTGTTGGCATCGTGCAAGCAATTCTTGATTCGAGATAGTAGTCGGCCAGTACACGCGTAAGATTTTTCGCAGACAAGTTGTATGAAAGGCGGAGAGTCTGGACATATCCAGTTCTGTCATTCTCCAGCATTAAAATATATACACCAACTTCTAAATTACATCGGTGGTCCTCGCCGGTGTTACGTATTTTGTGCACTTCCGATGAGATATTTCTTTATAAGAAAGAGATCGGAGCACATATGGTTACTCAACGAAGTGCAATTATGATGGTCGTATCAATCAATCAATCAATCAAACAAACAGGTGTCACGGTATGTATATCTTTGACATATAATAACACAAGCTGACAGATTTGACTAAACCGTGGTAGTAGAGGTAAGTGAACACACAAGAACACCTGGAGACGGTGATGGAGTACAAACGAATGTGCAGAGAGTAGAGAGATCTGGTAAAGACGGCATTGCATAGCAGGTCCTGGTAGGCCTTGGTTGCTAACATATGACTAGCAGGGGCGAAGGGTGATAAAGAAGACATCTGAAACTACGTGTCCCTACTGCGTATAACCAATTCCGATGTTATACTCTTCTTTATGTAATTTCTATAGCCCGTCTCCCAGCGTGTTCGTAGCGCGTTGGACTACGGGTGACTATCCCTCTGTGTGTGCGGGTTCAATTCTGCGGGATGGCAGAACAAGCCACAGATTCCCCAGATTTACGGTGTTCGTGGCACCGAACCGAAGGGTTACGATGTGCTTCTGGATCGGGGGAAAAAAATGTAGTTTCTATAATTATACATTTATCTACAGTGTTCCTAAAAATGCACAAAAACACACACCTATTCTCTATCTCTCTCTTTCTCCCACTCGCAAGCTCACACATGAATAACACATACGCACCATTTATCACACACACATATAACCTACTAAAAATACTTCACTAAAACCAGAGTTTATTAAGCGTGATTTATTATACATAACAGTTGCTGGTGCACATCATTGTTTTTGTTAGCATGTGTTCAGATAACTCAAGTTATGCACTAGGTTATAAAAACCATAGAGTTCATACTGATAGTTATACTTATCTGAACAACACATGCTCAACTAAAAGACCACAGTACAGTCACTAAGAAACCTCACATAAAAATATTGGATTATCTGTTAAGAACTGACATGTAGAGTGTCATTAGGGACAAAGTCATATGGATAAACAGGGTTCAACCAGTTTTTTTTTAACCCTATTTAGATATTAAAATGACGTTTAACTCTCCGCAGACAAAATTCCCATTTCAAATAGGGACTTTTTAAAAATAAAAGTCCCTTGTCAAAATATCAGTCCTCCGCCCTTTTCAACATAATACTGTAAATAATACTAAAGAAAGTACAGAACTATAATGACATAGATAAGCCAACACGAATACTTCGTCATGCTGATGAGATAGATGTGGTAGATGTTCACGAAGAGAAAACCATGAGAACATTCAAACATTAATGGAATCAGAGTGAACAATTTGGCGACATATCAATCTAGACAGGACAGAATTTATGACATCAATATGGAAAATATAAAGGAAATCTGTGTATATACAAATAAATAATATTAGGACAAAATAAACAAGAAAACATTTAAGTATTTGGGCCCAAGCTTCAATAACGACAACATAATAAGAGAAAAAATAAATTAGAATGCAATCAGGAAATACTCAGAACATTGCCCTACACGAATCTGATAAAATTCAGATTGCTGTTCCCCAGTGGCGACTCATCATTAGGGGCCAGTGGGGCCGGGCCCCACCAAAAACAATGTGTAATGTGTATTTATAATTTTATAAATTAAAATATAACCTACCATAAAACCATGATTGTTCCGAAAATTTGCTTCTGGCCCCACCAACAAAAATAAGTACAAGACGCCACTGCTGACCCCAAACATCAAGGTCACAAAATACAAACATTTTAAGACCAGTTGTTATATAAGCGCACATGACACGTGGATGGACTACATAATAACTTAATAATTAATCCTATTCTCGAAGTTTTAAATTACAATCGCCTCTGAAGTCGGAGACAGTTTCGTCTGAATTGCGAAAGACACTGATGATGAGAAAATCAAGCATTAGGGAAAAATCAATCAAACACGTTGTATTAGAAATCATTACTAACACTATATTTATTTTAAAAATACAAAAACTTCACAATTTGTGATCCGTTTGGTTTTTGCCGAGAAGGTGAGTACGTTGCGCCCTCGTAAAGCCAGTATGGCATGTATAACAGGCACATCATCATTCCTATGAAATGACCAATTCAATTTATTTTTTCTCTATCCACAAGGTTTATGGCAGGTGTGATTCCTACAATTGCTGGGTTAACTACAGGTAAACATTAAACACAATACCAATACAAACGTTAATGGAAAGTGTCTGCAGTTAAAAAATAAATAATTGAAATTGGAAAGAGCAGTTACATTCGCAATAGAGGGATCACGCGGTTTTTCATATGTATTATGGTATTCTCCCATTGGCGATGTCACACGATGTTTTCATATGTATTATGATATTTTGCATATTGGTGATGAATTGAAGTCAAAAGTCAAAGTTAATTTGATCTGATCTGACAAAAGTAGTTACATAACTTGATGAAAGTGGCGATGATGATGATGGCATCCTGCTAGTCTCGAGAGACAATGAATAAAATGTGTGCATGATTATTCTTTTGTATCTAAGAGACCAAACTCTAGAAAATGCAAGACACTTCACATATCTTGGTAGTGAAATAATATTCCAGGGTGGAACAGAGGAAGAGATTTTTTGCATCTACTTAATTGGTTTTATATTCTGAGAGATATCCGTGACTGGATTCGTCAGTTTTACAGCAGATTTCAGAGCATGTCTCCAGCTGGATGTGTTCCTGATGAGCGTATCTTTGTCTAGAATATTCATGTTAAGCACCGCTTTTAACCGGTAACGCTGTTTCATGTACTATGTCCACATATGTGAGATTCATATGAAGCGGTCTATAGAGGAAACTATTTGGGAATGATGGTACTAAGAGCAATTATTGTCAATGGAACAATTTTCTATTCTCTCCGCAGCTGATAAATCCGAGAGTAAAATAATACGTTTACAGCTTGGGGTCAGCGAGGTCGTTGGTGTTGCCCCCCTGTGGTGTCAGGGACCGCAAGGAAAGCAAAGAATAGTACCACTGCGAACTACAAGGCATGTCGTAAGATGCGACTGATGTATGACCTATGGAAGCTACCCTAGTAACAAAATCGCCGCATAAATCGGATGTGCTGGCCTGCTTGTAGGCGCATAACTAGCACACCGTACAATCACTCTTATGCTCAGATACCATACAAATCACACAGAGCAGTTAACAAGTGGCCGATATGGAGCGTTCAAAGAAGAAGTATAAGAAGTTGGTGTTGCTAGAATGACATTAGATACAATCACACACTGCTGAATGACTACTGCTAGAATGACATTAGATACAATCACACACTGCTGAATGACTACTGCTAGAATGACATTAGATACAATCAAACACTGCTGAATGACTACTGCTAGAATGACATTAGATACAATCACACACTGCTGAATGACTACTTAGATAGCTCTTCTTCTTTCTTCTTTCTCGAATCCTGGTTGCCTCACAGCGTCAGGTCAGGAAGAGATTTCTAAAACGGGCCCTAGTATGCGCTTCGTAGATAGTCTCTTTCGTCGCCTCTGTTATCTCTGAGGTCCATCTTTTGCGTGGCCGGCCTTTTGCTTTGTACCCATTGTATCAGAGCAGCATTGCTCTTTGAGGTGCACTGTCTGATGAAAATCTGCTTACGTGGCCGAACCATTTAATTTGTTGTTTCTTGATAAAGTCTAGTACTGATGTTGTACCCACTTTTTCCTGATGTCTTCATTTCTCAACCGGTCTCTTCTTGTTACACCCAGCATTCTGCGTAGACACTTCATCTCTGTCGTGACTAGTTTTCTTCTAGCATTTGATGTCAGCGTCCAGGTTTGACACTAGTAACACAATATGGGGAGAAATATTGTGATGAACATTGCTCTTCATTGAACTTAGATAGCTGCAGTTTGAAATCATATTTAACGTTCTCCTAGATGAGCTACCTATCAAAGTTTACGATCCTCATCTTCCTGTATTTACTGGTTTCCTAGAATTCTAGTACCAGTCATTCACAATTTGTTCTTATTTTTCTGTCTGCTAAACACAACAACAGATGTGTCTATTGAGGAAACTGAAAGACACATAACGACATTTCATCTCCAAAATAGCCAAGCATGAAATAATGTAATTTTAGAAACTAGTGTTACTGGTACATTTCCATCTCTGGGGGCAACATTGTGTAAGTTTCGCTATAATTAGATTAAAAACTACAATTCCTAGCAATGATGCATGCCACTACCAGCAAGAGCAGTATGTGCCGAGTAAAGACTTTCACTATTGTTTCATGGGATCTCAGGGATATTTGTGTCACTTAGTACAATAAGGTGACTTCATCATCTGTTTAGTTCTTCTCTTCATATGTTTAGTTCTTCTCTTCATCTGTTTAGTTCTTCTATACATCTGTTTAGTTCTCTTCTCTTCAACTGTTTAGTTCTTCTTTTCATCTGTTTAGTTCTTCTTTTCATCTGTTTAGTTCTTCTTTTCATCTGTTTAGTTCTTCTTTTCATCTGTTTAGTTCTTCTTTTCATCTGTTTAGTTCTTCTATGCATCCGTTTAGTTCTCTTCTCTTCATCTTTTTATTTCTTCTTTTTATCTGTTTAGTTCTTCTTTTCATCTGTTTAGTTCTCTTCATATGTTTAGTTCTTCTTTTCATATGTTTAGTTCTTCCCTTCATCTGTTTAGTTCTTCTTTTCATCTGTTTAGTTCTTTTCATCTGTTAATTCTTCTTTGCATCTGTTTAGTTCTTCTTTTAATTTTAGTTCTTCTTTTCATCTATTTAGTTCTTCTTTTCATCTGTTTAGTTCTTTTCATCTGTTAATTCTTCTTTGCATCTGTTTAGTTCTTCTTTTAATTTTAGTTCTTCTTTTCATCTATTTAGTTCTTCTATTCATCTGCTTAGTTCTTCTTTTCATCTGTTTAGTTCTTCTTTTCATCTGTTTAGTTCTTCTCTTCATATGTTTAGTTTTTCCCTTTATCTGTTTAGTTCTTCCCTTCATCTGTTTAGTTCTTCCTTTCATTTGTTTAGTTCTTCTCTTCATCTGTTTAGTTCTTCCCTTCATTTGTTTAGTTCTTCTCTTCATTTGTTTAGTTCTTCTCTTCATCTGCTTAGTTCTTCTCTTCATCTGTTTAGTTCTTCTCTTCATCTGTTTTGTTCTTCTCTTCATTTGTTTAGTTCTTCTCTTCATCTGTTTAGTTCTTCTCTTCATCTGTTTAGTTCTTCTCTTCATCTGTTTAGTTCTTCTCTTCATCTGTTTAGTTCTTCTCTTCATCTGTTTAGTTATTAACCTCTCTGCTACTCTTGTTCTCCTGTCTGATATCTACAGACCTGATATTTTTCCAAAATAATTTGCGATCCATATCTTTCTAGTGCAAGGATTTGACTCTAGAAAGCACAAATTTTATTAATCGATGCTTTAACTTTGTTTATCAAAGGAAACATTACAAATAATGCAAAATATGACATCGACCTTTGAAAAACACAACCCAGAGTGTAAATGTCATATCAACCTGAAGTAGCATATCAATAGCATTGAGATAGTACAATCACATTGATCATTATGAACAATAAAGACTGCATGTGGTGATGACGTGAACGTTCTAATATCTAATATATATAACATATTAAACTGTGGGGAGGCGAGACATCAGATGCGAGACACAGCATCAACGAGAATAACAACATCGATAACATTTTAAATTTTCATTATATATACCTGATGTTTGCTACTCAAAGTTTCAATATGCAATATGCATTAACCATAAACTGTGTTTAGACAGGTCAGACAGCATCAATGTCATAAGAGAAACAGATCAAATCAGCGATTATTTTAAAGACACCTAAGGGAGGCTACATGGGAGACCCTCATCAACTAAGGAGACCCCAAAACGAACTTTGCTTAGAGAGGTAGCAAATATCGTTCTCAGATAAATAGACGAGATTGAACAGGCTGCTAAGGAGAGAGCGGTATAGAGAAATTGCTTGCAGACCCTATGTAACGTATAACGGTACAAGAGGAATTAATAAATAGGTCTGCATTTAGTGAAGAAAATGTGAGTGTAAAGGAAATAGTCACAGATGAACACATTGCTAGTGGTAAAAGACGGTTAATTATTATCCAACGCAGAACTTGAGTGATCAGTTACGTTACACTGATGAAAATGTTTAGGATGAGATATGTGCACCTATGGAGCTGTCCGGAGTGCAGTGATGATGATTCTCACTAACTCACTATTTACTTCATGAAATTGCTTCTCCTGAGCAGAACAGTGTCACACTAACAGTCTGTTAGCATTTCTCACTCTCATAGGCCAGATGTCCCGCCTCTACAGTCAACATGATCATATAAACAATCACATCCTGATGCAATATATATATATATGTATTCCTTCTCATCCGTGTTATTTATTTTCTCCTATTCGCAGAGAAGTCTTATTCCATAATGACCGTCTCCAACCATTCATGTCTTATTATAAGTCTAATAATTTGTATTTGTCTCATTCATTTTTATATTATTAGCCAGCTTTCTTTGGCTTCTAGTTCTTTCTGGACATATCTATTTGTTCTATTCTTTGTCCATAGTATACGGTGGACTCTTCTGTAACACGTATCTTCAAGAGCACATACATTATTCCATTGCCTTGTTAAACGTCTATATTTCACACTTGTATGCCTTCACTGGGAAAATGGATACTCTTAGTATTCTGATCTTTAATTTTCTATCCGTTCCATTCCAACCTATTTTTTTTTAGATTCATGGGCTAGAATATTGCGTTCATGGAAATCGACTGTCAGTTTTAAAACGTTTTATTTTCTTATGTATTGTGTGTAAACCGTTCATACACCGTTCGTAAACCGTTCATATTTTTTACATAGGCATACACGTAATTTCTCCAAACTCTATCATGGACAACTCGTTCAATATTTTTATGGAATTGTGTTCAATATGTCCAGCCCCTCTCAGTAAAGTTCCTTTCAGGGTCTCTATGAGGTCGTCCTTTCTTTTTTTAATCACGTGACTTGGAAGGAAAAACCTGCTTTGTAATTCTATCATAATTTCTATTCAGAGTATGCCTAACCCATCTCCATCTTCTCTTTCTTATAACAGTTGTTATTAGTAGTTCAAACATTGCGCAGCTTTCATCACTTCTCCTGAATTCGTTTAATTTTATGTCAATTATTTTTAGCAGATATTTATTTTTAAATGCATTCAAATTACTTTATATATATATATATATATATATATATATATATATATATATATATATTTTTTTAAATTTTTTTAAACCCTCACTGGCATTATGTTAATATTAAGACATCTCCGGAGTTGAAAGCTCGTAGTTTAGTTTTAAAACTACATAACTTGTAGTTCTATATTTAATTTTGCTTTTAAACACGGATGTTATTTTATGGTGCAATTACTAGGACAAACTCCGAAAAATGACATGAACATCATTTTGCATATATACAGGGTGTTCAACTTAAAAGCAGCCCCAGTGATAGATATAAATTTGTCAGGTACGCATTGCATCTCGTATATTTACTATTTAAACCGGTTCTGACTAGCTTGTCCTACGTCACATTTGTTCATCGCCCCTTCCCGCACTACACTTACCCACCATCACACAACCTTGACCTATACTACATCATAACTGAACCTTCTCATTTCCATACATATATGCCAGATTAGCTCCATTCACAGGCTGCTTTTAAGTTGAACACCCTGTATATATATTTTTCATTTTAATAGTAGACATCATTCTGTATGTTCTCAAAAAAGAATTTGTAGACTTGTAAATTTGTCTGGCCGAATTTATTAGAGCCTAGGCTTCCCTTCAGAAGACTATTCTTCGAGTCTTGGTAAGGTTAAGGTTTTTGTTCTGTTGAGGGCATAATGAAAAATCATGACCTGAACAATTTCGAGGTGACTGCACTAGCCGATCATTCAAATCCTCAGATTCATATTCCCTCTGTTCTACAACGCCTTAAAAAGCGATATTATACAAGCAGTAAAGACAGTTAAAATAATCTTTTTTCGCGCTCAACTTAAACACTGAAAAAATATTTCTCTTTTTGCATCAGATAGGACTAGGAACTCGATCTCCTATATATTATAATCAGGTGTCACTGGAAAATAGCCTTATCGGCTCATCTAGGGAAGCGAGCCGAGAATGTTTGATGGTAAAGGTGGGTAATGTGCCGAGACGTTACTTAGACACTCTCCCCATCATTCCTCACTCTTATTGCTGACTAGTTAAAGTTAATTGCATACCCTTTTACAGGACTTTGCGAATCAACTCCAGCTTTTTAACGATATTTGTTATTTTTCTAGGCTTTATTACGTTCAGTAGTTTGCCATTGCCGTCTGAAAGGGTGCTGCCATCGTCTTTTTTGTAAAACTCCACGCGAAACAATTTGTAACCAAATTGTCAGCAGCGTGTTCGAACTCAGAACTTGGGTTAATAGACCGAGTCACTATCTTTTACGCCACAGACGCCACCTATTGCTGACTACTAAACTGAAATCGTTTTTTTAATATATTCTGAGTATCTGAAGCTTTGTAACTGTCGATCGAGAGTCTTTATGTGTGACTTTTCTACGTATTAATGTGAGAAATAATAATGGGTTTATGAGATGGTCCGGTGTGATGCTCTTCTCACGCTCCAAACGTCCTCGGTTCGTGTCCCCAGTGGAGAGATCTAGATATTCTCCAGGGATCCCTGATCACAATCTAGTTAAGAAAGAGCACATAGTCGTTTCAGAGACGAACGATAGTTTGTTAGTCATTGTGTCCTAGTAATAATATTGTCGTTACTGCATGTAGTACCGTTGTTTAGGGCGGTATAGGACTAGTGGGACGTGAGCCAGAGAAATGTAATAGCTGTATGTCTAGTGCAGTCACCGCGAAGCTGATTAAGTTATGATTTTTCATTTATGCCCACAAGAGAAAAATATGCTTGGCCTTACCAGGAAGTGAAAACGGGTCTCCCGTATGGGAACTGCGCTCTAGCCATTCGACCAGACGTTCCTCTATGTCACAAATGACCTGGTTAAATAACCATCTTCAGTAGAAACATGTTAATAGTAGGCTGCAATGTCGATGTCCACTCAACACTAATTTACATACATTTAAAAAAATTACTTTAAAATGTTCACCATTCTCAATACTACAGTGTGATTCTTGATGCTGCAGAGTTCGTTTACTGTCGCTGTGATTGTCCTATGTAAGAAAGGTATCAAATCACAGAGGGCTATTCTCCAAAATGCAATGATGTTGGTTTAACCGTAAAGTCAATAAATGCTATATGTGCTTGCTTAACTCTTTCGATACCATGAATGATGTTGAATTCTAGGCACGATTGTTTAGTGACATCAGAATGTGTGATCACACAACTATTTTGTATTTAGCTTGTACACAGTATGTATCGCAATAATACTACAAATAATTATCCGTTATACTATTTATGTATATGTGTTTGTTTGTTATACAGGGATTTAAAACCTCTTTAATTAAGTCGAGGCACGCACCTTTCAACCTGATTACGAACCTTGTTTAAGTTATATCAGAGCGTGTTGGTAAGTAAACATGAAAAGTAAGAATTAACTCGTTTCGGAGAATCCGATATTTGTGTATGTATTGGTTAACTACTTATATATCATCATCATCATCATCAAATAGCTTGTCCTGAACCAGAACTTTGCCCCCATAACATTCTGTAGTCGTCATGTTTAAACCATCAGTTATATCCTGAATCCTTGATCTTCTTCTTCTCATTGTCGGTATGTCTCATTCTATGATGGTATTCTCCAGCCCTTCGTGTCTTTTTATATGTCCAAAATACCTCAATTTTCTCTTTCCTATTTCTAGTATCAGCCAATTTTCTTTGATTTAAATTTCTTTCTGGATAGATCTATTTGTTCTCTTCTCTGTGAACTCTTCCGTAACATGGATAGATCTATTTGTTATCTTCTCTGTGAACTCTTCCGTAACACTTAAATTCAAAAGCATATAAATGTTTTTCCACTGCCTTATTAAATGTATATGCTTCACATCAATACATGTATGTATATATTTGCTTAGCTACTTATAGATACTATAATAATATTAAAAGTTTACTAAAAGAGAGAAAGTGATTCTATGTAACACAAAAGCCCATTGAACAGCTGAAGGTGCATTTAGCGGACATTTGAAAGCCTCCATAGACGTTAATGGTATGGAATAAGTTACGGAAAATTTAACAAATCGAGGCGAGCATGTCGCCATTGCTAACAGCAACATTTTATTTGAGTAATGACATGAAGTTGTGAAATAGCATGTTGTCATACACCATTTGTTATTGCATATCAGGTCATGAAAAGGATGATGCATACCACCAACTAAGTAGAGAAGAACAAGTGATCATTTTTCGTCAAGGAACAGGGCACAATAGGCTGAGGTACCATTTATTTAATAAAATACAAAATACGCCCTTCTGACATATGCACATGTGGCACGAGCAAGATGGCGGAGACACACATACTGCAAGAATGTCCAACATGCAGTGAACAGAGAGAAAACACATGGCCAACCCATATACCAGTCCAAGACAAGCTATATGGAGATTTACATGGACTCCGGTTGACCTCTAACTACTTTAAAAGCATACAAATCGATGTCTGAAAACATTGGAAGAAGAAGAAGATTGCACATGAACAAGAAACGATAATTATATGTATGTTAATACAAACGAGTGAAACATTACTTACCCCAGCCAGCCTATCATGCTGCCTTCCGTGTTGTTTGTTGAAGAATCAATCTAGCTATAATCACAAGAATAATATTTTCTAAACAATGAAGAAAACTTTGCAAAAGTTATTTACACTCATATGCTCTCAAAAGATTATCATCCTTCAATCGTTTGAAGTACTCCATCTTGCTAACTTCCTTGCTCACAGAATCGGAAATGGAACAACCGATCCATGTAAGCGTTTGCAGGTGTATTCTCATCCTGAATTATCATTAATGTTTTATGAAATTATAAATTCACAAGTGTCAGGTTACATTTTTGTTTAACTTCACACTATCAGAGAATGTATATTTTATAAATGAATTATTTAGAATCAAAAGTGATTAAAATTGACGTTTTTAGTTAGATGTATTTTGTTAAAAAATAAATGGATGGAGATATGTTGAACATACTCTTAGAATAAATTATCAAACGTTCACAAGGCAGACATTTAAGTTAGAAGGAAAGGGTTGAAGAAAGAAATGACGACTTATGGAAACATTTAAATGAAGGCTAATAATACAGGACATAAATATTGGACTCAATTTCATAGATGAGTCTGAACGGGTTGTTCAGGATAGACCGGTTTAGAAAAACTGTGTGCAGGGTCTGAGTAGCGTATAACGGTACGAGACGAATATAATAATAATAATAATAATTTGTATTTTATACTTCGTGCATTAGACTTCTAGTTGAACAACTTTTTTATCATTTAAAAGTATGCATGTTTTCTTTATATGTATATTTATGTTATCATTTTTCTCACAATGTTTCTTAACAAACCATTGTTTACACTTGGTTACTTTGTCTCTATGTAACACATCTCTCCCACTTGGACACACAGTAAAATAGACTTGCAAAAACACATTATCAAGACGTAAGATACCATTAGTCAGGATTAGTACTCTAATAATGTGGGCGGGGGGAGGTCTCTGTGACTAAGTGGTTAAGTCTTTGTCTTGCGTTCAGAAGTGTGTGAGTTCGAAACAGGACCTCACCGTTCTATTCACGAGTGCATTGTTTTCCAGATATCCCTAGGATTGTTGCGAGACCTACTGAGTTCGTACTTTGTTCAATACTCTCTGTAGGTGGGCGTGCCAGTTCTACGGAGAGAGACCGAGACATATGGGGTAAAACTCTGAGCAATGAAGTCAATCCTTCGGCTTTAAAATTTTTTTTTAAATTCGAGTAAAGTTAATTGAAAAATAATTTCACCACTTCACTACTGAATGAAATGTGTCCACCTTTTAGAGATTTTCTTGTCTTTGATCTTGAACGTTAAACATATCGTACCATACCATCTACCATACACCACATCCTTTGCAGAGCATTATCACTCTCATTAAAGCCTGACTGAACAACTTTTGGTTTCTAGTATGTTCTCCCGTCTCTTTCAAAGTCATCTTTATTTAATGTTCTATTGCCATCTCGATCTTTGCAATCTCCAGTCTTGTTTCCCATGAATCATATCATTAGTTTATGTCTTTACAAACCACTGTGGCGTTTAATAGACCAAAATGTTTCAGTAAAAACGTTCCTCAGTGCTAAGTGTTGCAAAAATTATATATTTTGTCTTTTCTCTGTTCACTGCGTTTTAAAATTAAAGAATATAACATATAAAATATCTTTATCAAGGAGGCAAAAACGAAAATAAAACGCAAGAGAAAGTTACGATTCATAAACATAATACTCGGTATCTTAATCACACATATTCAGGTTAATATACAGCTACAAAAATGTGCAATAACAAGATAACAAGTCTATGTTGAAAGTTATCATACATAACGATATGTATATGTTACAATATAATTCAGAAGTCAACTGTCTTATCTATGATGATATTTCACATTTTTATTTGTCAGTCTATCATTTTCCTTCGATATCATTGCCTCCGATAGAGTGGATACAAAGCGAAAGGTCGGACACGCAGAAGGTGGACATCAGAGAAAACAGAAGCTACGAAAAAACACTGTTTATGAAGAGCACACAAAAACGTGTTCTAGACATCTCTTTTATCGCAGAAATCGGATGTGCTGGTCTAATTGTAGGCGCATAACTAGCACGGCGTACAATCGCTCTTAAGCTCAAATAACATACAAATCACACAGAAGTGTTAACAAGTGATCGATATGAATCGTTCAAAGATGAAGAACGAAGATAGCTCTTCTAATCCTGGCGTTGTTAATCAAAACAGGATTTTAGAAAAGAAAAGACAGAAAGAGCCTATTCTTTTAACTTCTAGAACTCTCCTTAAAAATCAGCATCATGTCTTCTTCGAGAAACGCACAGAAAAATTCCCACTTAGAACGATTAGATCAAACACTCAAAATATACAGTCATATTTATATGATAAAATAAATTTATATTATATCCAAAAGTGCTCTGCAGGAACTGTACCAAGTTTTCTTGTACATTAACTAAAATAAAACGTGGAATACATGTACTAACATAACATATTAGAAATTTAAGCATCGCAAAATGTGTCTAGGAAGCTCTAACGTTAACGAAACAAATATATGTTTTATATTAAAACATGGAACGTTTTTGCTAGTTTATGTAAAGAACAGAACAAAAAATATATTTGTAACATACTCGCTTGAGTTTCAAATTGGATTAGCATGCTAAGAAAACAAAGCCAACTTTATTCTAGTGAAACGGTTCGTGTTCATGATAATCGCTCCATTGAACGAAAGAAACAAAAAGAGATTCCAATGTTATCCAGAACTAAGCTTACGAAACCAGAAACACATCTCGTCTGCTTTTAGTTGTGTTATTTGGTTGCACCTTTCTGGCCTAATAGAAAGCCTATGTTCTATGCGACGTCACAACCTGGATGCCTTCCGACTGCTCCCAAATAAACAGAAAACAGAAGAGAAGAGCAATTCCAGGTAGCGTGTTTTGACATTGGAAAAGTTCACGCGCTAAAGAAATCACAAACCAGAAGCCAGGCTCAGGTTTTGAGCATATGCCGTTTCGGTTGTCTACGTTCAAATCCTTGGTCTTAATTAGATTAGTGATGTCAGAAGCTGTACAAATCTTACGTAACATATATCAACCAGTCTGGAACAACGGGAGGTAATCATTATAAAACACGGTGCTCTCTCTTTAGTACAAAATAAACATGTATTACTGGTATCATATGCTGTAACAAGATAAGCTTGTTCTGCGGACAGAAAAACAACAACTAGTTGTGCAAGAACAAAGAAGTTAACGATAACAAGTTGTTCTTAGTATCCACATAATGGGAAACATGATACTAAAAACAACACATACAGTTTACTGATGATTTGTTTTTATGAGCTTATAAAGTATCAAATAATACAACATAAATGCAGTATCGTGCAGTGAGCAATGTAGGTGAAGTAATTCAACAGATCAGGGGTTCCCCAACTGTAGTGTACGGGACATAACGTTTCTTTTTTTAAGTGGTTCCCGAAAGGTGGTATGCGAGACTCCACGTTGCTTCTTCTTAGATGACTGTCACTTTCGTATACAGTGACTAATTATTGTAACTCTTAGAAAAGTATTTGTTTTACACATGGCCGTGCGGTATATTTTTTCAGCATGATGCAAGTTTTCGAAATACCGCCCCTTAAATATTTTTTATTATTAAAATAACCTTTCAGCTGTAATTTTGATTTTGCTGCTTAAGCCTCTCTGCATCATAGCACGGTACGGCCCTGGTTTAACAATCTGTTTAGAATGGTGTTTCCGTTCTTGCACATATATATTTTATATTATATTAGATGCCCGCGTGCCCAGCGTGTTCGTAGCGCGTTGGACTAAGGACGACTAGTCCTCTGTAAGTGCGGTTCAACTCCGCGGACTGGCAGAAAAGCTACAGGTTCCCCAGATTTACGGTGTTCGTGGCACCGAACCGAAGGGTTACGATGTCCATGACACCGAGCCGAAGAGCTTTCAGCTCAAGTGCTTCTGGATCGGAAAAAAAAAATATAATTATATAGATATTTCATAAATAAACAATGAGATCCGATTCTGTTATTGACTTGTTCCCATTTACAAATAGTTATCATCATCAGGTGCCAAACCAGCTGGCGTAGGCGATCATGGATCTCCACAAATCTCTGTCGTTGGTGTTTGCTATCACTTCAGATGTTGACGTTCTACCGTGCCATGAAGTCAGGCTACCAACATTTTCTCTCTCTGTCTTCCTCTGTCTCGTCTACCATCGATTTTACCGGTTTTACAAATATTGCTACAAAGTTTTGCGTAATAAATGTGTTCTGTTGTCTATGATCATGATCCAGAAGTAACTGATTGAACGCATTATGAAATTTATACATAGAAATACCGAAATTAACTCAAATCGATGTAAAGAAAAAAACTTGAAGAATTGTAAATAGGCTTGTTGATCTATATATTTAACCGTCTGGATGGAGTTATATTTCGGGTTTGATCTCCCTTCTTCATGAAACCAGTTGTCCGATTGACGTTGCTCCATTTACTCGATGCAAGGACAATATCTCTGAATGTTGTTTCCGTAGTACAATACTTTTTACAAGAAGTGGTTTTCAGCTCCTTGTATAATTTCCATCCTGGACGTACAGAACATCATATTTTGACCATTTTGAAAATTGACCTTGTGTGACAGAAATATTTATCAATTTTCTATGTCAAAGTGAAAATAGAGCACCTATATAGATATATATGCAGGGGAGGGGTGCGTTGGCAAACTGTTATAATGGGAGGGGGCCTTACACAATTTATGTCGTGCAAAGTGGGCAGTGGGGCGAAAATGTTTAGGAATTTATTCTTTAGTCGAACTCAGTGTTAGAGCCCAAGTCAACCGTACTAATTTTTATAACACTGACGGACAAAATCATATTTTATTTTCCGCCTTAGGATCCAACATGTGCAACTGAATGCTCACCTACATCGCATCCAACCAAAAATTACCCCACAATGTCTGCTCTGTGACTATTCACAAGAAACAGTCCCTTCCAGTGCCCTGCACTCAGTAACCTGCGCCACAAGTACCTACCCCCATATCCAGATGGTGAAAACACTCTCTATGCTAACACACCACAACTCAGACAGACCTGTACATTCACTGACATGGCCTCAAGTCGAATGGCAAATGCTCAGATGACTGCTGGATCGGAAAAGTAAAAGTAAAGTAAGTCAGGCTTTGCTAATCTTGATGATACTGAAGAACATAAGCAGACTCCAAGTACTTGTCGGACGCTGCTAATCTTGATGATACTGAAGAACATAAGCAGGCTGGAAGTACTTGTCGGACGTTGATAATTTTGATAGCTATGAAGAAAACGATTCAAACCGTACTGCATTTCTGACAGTGCAAATATTTATACGCCCCTTTCTTCGTCTTCTTCTTCTTCTTCTTCAGTGATCTCTGGTCATGTGCTTAGTTTATTGTGGACACAAACTGGGCAGTCAGCTTCAGGTCTGTCAGGTTTCCCCAAAGCTTAGTTTTAGGGTCGACTGGGTGTGGTCACATGTTGCTTCTCAGCTCACACATGAGAGCACAGTCTTGCAGGACATGCTCCGGTGTCTGCTCCGCCTGTTGACTCTGGCATAGAGCTGTTTGACTTATTCCTAGTCTATGTAAGTGTTTGTTGAGTCTGCAGTTTCCGGGTGAGTATGCGAAATTTAATGACATTGCATGTTCTGCATAGTTTGTTGAAGAAGTCTTTTCCATAATCATATCCAGTGTTTGTCTACTAGGTGACCCTTTAAAAATGAGAATAACTTGAAAAAAATGCATGTTCAGTCATATCCTGTCAGATTGTTCACAAGGAGACACCATGTAGAGCTTGTGATGAGCCTGTATGTTTGAATTGAAAGATGATTATTACAGATACAGGATTACAACGATGCTATTTGCGCTTAATGATGCGCAATCTTCACAATATGAATCTGCCAGTGACGAGATAAGACATGCTCCCTGCTTGACCTTATCTTTTCACTTGAGACGACTGAGCAAGTGCCAAATTACCTCACACTGTATCGTCTAGTCTGGAGCAACAAATTGTATATCCTGAGTCATAAGCAATCATAGCTGATGAACTTCCTTGATATTCTGCCAATATATTGTAAATCTCGTCGTATTGTGAGCTGGGGTAGTCGGTGAGTTGAAGGCTAGGTAGGAAACCCTGATAGAAAATCCCCAGTGAGTCAGCACGGTTATACAGAAGACTTGAGTGAGAGGAGTAAACCTCGACCATAAATCAGGAAGTTGATGGTTGGGTTTATACCGTTACATCTTTTGGTATCCCTGCAAACACTACTTAATTCTATATTTTAGACCGTCTTTCCTTTTCATGAAAACAGAAGGGTTGATTGAGAAGGATGGGGGAATTGTTTCTATATTATTGAAAAGTCACATGCCCCATATTATCTCGCGAGGAAGGGGAGGAGCTGCTCGTCTCTCGTCTAAAAAGTATTCGTTTCGCTCCTTCGTGGAACGATATGGATATGTTCCCAGAAATCCCTGATCTCAGTGTAGGTGAGATCGAGTTTCTAGTCCTATCGGAGACGGACTATAAAATGTAAGTCCCATGTTCAAGTCGAGCACGTAAAAGAACCTTTGACATGTCGAAATTGATAAGAGCAGACTGGAAATGCGCTTCCTTGGAAACATTCATTAGAGACATTGTTTTTTAATTGCTACACACTTTTCTCACTGTCTTTAAATCTACATCGGAGACTCTCTCGCCGGTACTACAGAGCTTGTGCACTGTCGCTGAGTACTCCGTGTAAGAAAGAGTTCGGAACACTCATGGTCACTCGCCGTAGCGCAATGATGATGAACATATCAATCAAACGATACCATCTGTCCACGCTAGACAGTCTTATTAAACAAAAATAATGTAATTGAAGGCAAGTGAAACAAGCCTATATTTGAAAGTCGTCACAGGTACACAGTAACAAATAACAGCAATGATGGGTACTATGGTCTGTCCCGTAGAGAACAAGTTGCCCTATTCCGCCTCCGTACCGGCTATAACAGACTCCGAGCCCACATGTTTAACAAATTCAGACTTGGCACAACTAGCCTGTGCCATTGTGAAAAGGCGAACATGACGGCAGAACACATACTGCAAGACTGCCAGCTGTCAGCAACCCTGAGAAAAGAAATTTGGCCCGATAACACAGAGCTTCGCGAAAAGCTGTACGGAGGCCCTAAAAGCAACAGTAACATTCATGATAAAATTTGGTTCATCAGTCTAGGCGGGGATCTTTCGATCGATCGAGAGAGAGAGAGAGAGAGGTACACAGTTGCCAAATAACCATCTGTAAAATCGAAAAATGCCATATATGACGGGTATTATATTGATTGATCGGGTAATCTATCTTTCACTTATTTCCATCAATAACTTGGCAATATTTATTGATTTTCTAATCCATGTGAAAGACTGAATGTACTCGCTGACATTAGCAATGCGTACGATTATAAATGACCGCGCATATGGCATACAATACACACCCAGGGCGGAAATCACAGGATATTATCGTTGAGTTATCGAGCTATTTTAAGACAGCAATATCCAGAAATATGTAGGATATAATAATGAAATAGCTGTGCAGTCAAGAAAGAAACCCGCTAATTCTATAAACCAGACTTATTCGAGGGGGAAACAGAAGGTTACATTTCTTCATAACAAAGCACTTCTCACCATCTTATGAATGTAAAGAAGTGTTATTCTTGTGTGGGCAATTAACGTCATTAGTCAGCTCTGACTGTCTCTATTGCGATCATACATATCTGACCTCCTGTTACAGTATAACTAAGTAGATGGTGTACTGTAAGGTGGGGTTTTATATTTGTAACATCTGATCAGTAACCCATCTGACAAATAGTGAGTGCGTCATATTGGACAATATCTCATCAGATTACGCAGAGTTAAGAGGGGTGTGGGTTTAATTTCGCACTCGACGTCCCACACGTGAAGAAATGAATTGGCCCACCTATCTCCTGCACAGTAGTGACTCGTAATGTAAAGTGGCAGACATCTCATACTATGAGGTCTATAAAGGCTAGGGGACATTTGATTTACTTATACTCAGAGTGTGAGGGTTCGCTTGACAAACCGTTCAAACAGTCCCCATTTCTCAAGATGTCGGCTCACACAACAACAATAAAAAAGTGCATACAAAAGTATTCTTGAGATTCATTTCATGAAATTTATTTATAACCCTTTGTAGCATACAGCAAGCAAATTTATACAATATAGTTTACCTTTTGTGCATTTCAATACATTAAGCTTTACAGCTTGAAATTAAAAAAATATAACATATATTGCTGGAGCACTATAGGTTAAACATGTTATTCTACATCAACTGAGTTTATAATAGTGGTTTTAGTGTGTGTGTGTGTGTACACATGGTATTTAACAAGGCAGGGGAAAAAACATATATATGCTTTTGAATATAATTACTACAGAAGAGTCACCCGTATATGATGGACATAGAAGAGAAGAAATAGATATATCCAGAAAGAACTCAAAAGTAATTATTTTTAATGCCGCATGTTACAAATAAGAATGAAATAATTGAAGTATTCTGTACATATAAAGAGACATGAAAAGATGGAGAAGTTCATCATGGAAGGAAGCCTCCCGGCAAAGAGGAGAAGTGGAATACCACGGAGAAGATGAATTCAGGATGTAACTGGTGGTTTGAGTATGACCGCTGCAGAGGCGGGACATTTGTCCTATGAGAGAGAGAAATTCAGAATGACTGTTAGAGTGGCAAAGTTCTGTTCAGAACAATCTATTTGATGATGACGCTACAAAGGGTTAAAACAGTAGCGTAGAATAAATTACTACCTGAAGTAGAAATCAAACCAATTAGATAATTCCAACACATATAGACATGCCAAAATGACCAAAACCTTATTAGAGGGAAAAATTAAAGAATAGTGAGCAAGAAAAAGACTGAGACAATAGTGGGAAAGGAAACATCAATAACAGAACAAACTACAACCTGTTGGAGGGCATAAGACATGATATGTTAAAAGTTCATTTCAGCCGACGTGGAAACTACAAATGGTGATAATAATGATACTAAGTGTTAAGTAAGTACAGTATTATTACTATGTTCCATTAAGAGCGTTAAGCTTGAATACTAAATGTTAGTGATGCCATATGCTCTTGCATCGATACTAAGGGAAAACTGCAGGAAAACTATGTAGCAGAGGCTACGTAATGTACTTTTACAAAATACAAAAACTAGATACACAAACATTTCAACCAAAAGGACATTTCAGTCCAAACGTCAATGTATCTTAATTGTGTATTCTGTAAAACTGCGTTATTTCGTTTTTACCTGTTACGTCTATTTTCTTTACAGAGATGAAAGGAATAAAACAGCTGAACAAATTGGACCGATAAAAGGGTATGTTGTTTCGCATATATTCTTTTATCCCTCTCTTCTGTTATGTAGCTTTTAACTTATTGAACTTATATACATGTATTTGTCTTCAGTGTTTATCATCAGCACTACATTACTGTCTGGTTCAAATTAATCAATGACTCGATGAATTCATTTGATAATACGTTTAGGATGGCTCCACTAACGAATGTAGAACTAGGCTGTGCTAAATAAATTTCTTTAAAATATTGCTTTCGTAATTAATATTACATGTTAATATTTAATCACGATTTGATTATAGTAGTTAAATCTACATCATGTACGCTATCCTCATCGTGAAATTGAGATTTATCCTCTTTGTGATAAACTCACTATATTTCATATTTAGGGTTTTTTGTGTGTGATAAACTCACTATATTTCATATTTTCTGGAAAAAACAAAACGCCAAAAAACCCAATAAATGTAACTAAGTAACAAATATCTTTTTCACTTTCACCTCACTCTCTTTCATCTCTCTCTCTTTCTCTCTCTCTCTCTCTCTCTCTCTCTAAAGAAGACCATTATGACCCAACTAAAATTAAAAACAGTGATAGTTAAGAATCAATATGGGAACAGAAGAAAGTACTTCGAGACCGTGCTTCTAGCAACTTCTGAACAATCGAATTACAACTATAGAAAAACCTATTATCTGTGTAAATTAAAATGTTACTTCATAATTGAAAGCAACTTATTGAAAACAGAAATTACAGAAGTAGCCCATATGATTTCCAAAGAATAAAGCATATGACAAGATCAAATAAGAAACAAGCTAATTAAAGCAGTAGGAGAAGTGAGAAGAGTATGACTACACTGACCATATACGGTATTAGGAAAAGAAAAGACCACATAGACCACAAGATTGGACAAATGCCATAGCTGTATCATTATGAAACAAATGTCATAGCTGTATCATTAGGAAAAAGCAAAGGTAGAAAGACGGGAGAGATTGCACACAGTACAGACATCTCTCTCCTGTTACACCGCACAACTATTTTGTAAGATTCTTGAGAAAAGACCACTGCTTTCAATCTAACCTCAATTGTGCTAATCATAAATGTCATTAAGAAAAAAATATAAAGAATCTACAGGCTCTATTTTGGCTGTTAGACAAATGATAGACAATAAATTTAAATGTATTCAATAAACCTCTTTATTTGGTCTTTGTTGATCAGGACACAGCACTGCTTCGTCCTTAACCCTTTCGCTCCTCTGAGACGATGTACCGGCACGTAATACTTTGTGAGATAATTCATAGTTATTATATAATTCGTTGTTATACTGGATAGTTTAGTATATATTGCAATATAAATGTGTCCGGATGTTGAAAAATAACTTCGTAGTTAAATTGTTACTGAGGGTCTCCAATGCTGCTCAGTTTGTTTGTGTTCAAATCTTTTCATTTCTATCGCATTTGGCCAGTACATTTCTTGATTGAATACATTTAGAACATTTTATATAGACATGATGCCCAGGGTATAAGATAAGCTTGCAAATAATGGGAATATTCAGTCAAATCTCAGTTCTAGTTGACTAAAGTTTGGAACATAACTTTACATCATCGACATCAACGTGTAAATGTTCTGTTGGATGGATGCACATCAGTCAAATTTCGTGATCCATGAAAGTTACAAACAACATTCAAAGAACCACATTTGTGATGATTCACTTCAGCTTTGTTAAGTAATAAAAATAAAATTATTTCTGTCGATCTTCTTGGCTGAGATCATTCTGTGTTGCATTACTTCCTGCAGTATATGCAGCGAGACGAACTTTCGTTTGTTCCGATATATCTTGCCTGAAGCGATTAACATAAGGTAGAGTCTCATCTACATCGAGTAAGTTTCTGCTCTAGAGTTTCTTAAGGTCGACGATCAACGTCATCTCTGTAACTTATGTTCAACGTTCCTTAACTTTTCTTTCTTTTAATGTCTGCTCACCGTTTATTAGTTTTTAGAAGCATGTTCTTTGTCTCATATGATGTTTGTAAATCATATTTGTCAAATTCGACCTGTGCCTAGTTTAAGCAATTTCACTTTGGCTGTTGTTTTCCCTGCGAGTAGACATTGTCATTACTTATACTGATACTATACTTGTTTGACAAGATAATATAATACACTTTAATTTATCTCATCAATAGAAACATCTTCACTACTAAGTTTTTTAACACATTTCTTTTTTCTAACAATGGGAGAAAGAACACACGGTTTACCATATATATATATACATACAGGGTGTTCAAGATAAAAGCGTCGCGAGTGGCAAATCCAAAGTTGCCAGTTACTTATTGCGCTGTGTGTATTTACTATTTAAACCGGTTCTGACTAGCTCGTCCTACGTCACATCTGTTCCTCACCCCTTCCCGCACTACAATTACACACCATTACACAACCTTGACCTACACTACATCATAACTGAACCTTCTTATTTTCATAAACATATGCCTATTAGCTCCTTTGAGGACGATGCTTCCTTACGACGAGACTTTTTTATCTTGAACATCCTGTATATATTTAATTTTATATATATATATATAATAATATAAATGCTGTTGTCAACATGTGTGTCTGTATGACAAGAAAACCATTTAAACGCCAAACTTCATAATCATTAAATTAGGATAACTAATTCGTTTAGACAAGTGTAGATCAACGTGACTAACATGATAAGCTCTCTATGTGCTGTCTTCACCGAGTTATTAGTTAGCAAAATAGATTTAACAAAATATAAATTGCATAGTGTTCAGTCCGTCAGTATAAAATGTATAGACTTGTGTACATCAATTATGTCTATTAAAAATCAGTAGAAAATTCGTCCAGTTATCGAAACATAAGATAAATATTTTGTTTACTACAAACATTGCATTCAATATCATGCTTGTCACATTTACTTCCCAGTGTTCCACTGCTACCTACTTTAATTTGGATTAACTTGAGATCTGTTACAATCGGAAACCATTCTAAACGTAAATCATTATTGGTTAGTAAAACTATTCTTTTTTGGTTAAGACAAAGTGAACTGGCAAAATACATAGAAAATGTATAATCAGATCAGATCACAATCAGCCATTTGGGGAAACTGGTTGCAATGAAATCAATCCTTTACATTTGGACGCTTTTTGGACACACAACAATATAGGGATCACATTCAACCTGCAATATTATATTTAGCATATACTTCGCAACAATAATCAACGTATTGACTGTATGTCTATTCTTATTGGAGTATTCATGTATGAGATCTAGACATATCAGAACAACTTAAGAATACAATTTAATCGTGCACAATGTGAAAGGTAAACCACTTTTCAAAATTTCATGGGCAGAGAAAATAATAGACATACGTATTCTACAGTAGGGGGACGGATTAGTGTAATGCAAAACCGTTCCCCTGTCGTCTCGGACACAAGAGGGATGTGGGTTCAATCCCATACGCGACGTTCCACAAGTGAGGACAAGAATTGACCCTCGTACCGACTGTACACTAGGGCGTATAAATGTGCAGTGACAAGCACTTCATACCCTAGGTCTGAAAAATTAGGGGAAATATTGTTTAAAGGAATTGGCCCTCTCACCTCCTTCATACTAGGGTATAGAAATGTTAAATAATAGACACTTCGTATCTTAAGGTCTGAAAAGGTTAAATTACATGTTATTGTATTTTTTGTCCCTACAGGATCATAGAACGGAAGAAATGTATTATATTTGATAAATACAAATGAGGTACTTTGAAGATGATTGACTATAATAGACAAGTGAAAGATAATTAGGGAGGGATACATTCCTTAATAGAGGAAAATATTGATAAATAATGCAATATATGACTTGAACATGGCAGCCACATAAGCTGCATATATGGCATAGAACGGAGAGAATTTCTGATGGTCTTTTATAATGGCAGAAGTGTTCAGATGACAAAAAACTAAGGAGTGATGAAGATGTTCATCACGCAATTTTTAATGTCACATTGTGAACTGTACTTTAATATATGTGTGTGATTTTGAAAGAACAATATGACAGAAGACGTGTGATACATGAGATGGCATAATTCAGTTCATGGTCAGGACACATGTGCTGAACAGGCACTATTAAGTCCTTCACGTGAGTGCCAATCCCCGTAATTTTCAGCCGATCACTCAGCCAAAACAATGTGAGATCAGACAGGGAAGCTACCAATAAACTGTTATAATGAAACTATCAGCTGTGTCTAGTAACAATTTTGATCGTACATCAAAGATCAACATCGCAAAATGACAGCACATAGAGGATTTTCTTAAAAACTCGTAGGGATTGAATTGCAGCCCATGCATTGTGCGTCTAAAAAAAAGCAAATAAAAGCAAAGAATTGACTTTATTGCACCGTGATTCCCCATATGGAGCTGTATCTGTCGGCAGAAATGACACGATATCTACCGAGAGTGTTGCACAAAGCACAACTCTGTAGCTCAAGCAACATTCCTGAGATCTCATGGAAATATTACACATGTGACTAGATACGGATTTGAATTTACAACATTCAAAACAACGTCGCCATAGAGATCCCCGTGTGTGTGCGTGTGTATGTTAGAGAAAGAAACATTCCAGTCAGTGATGCCGTGCTGTCGATTTGTGAATGGAATGTTGTTCTGATAGTTTATCTCATGATATTGACAGGGTTCTATGTCCTAGCATGTTGTGCATGCTATGAAACTAGTATGCCAGTTTAACGTGACTCTGATATATACCTGGCTAGTCAAGACATTGTGTCTGATCCGGACAATCATGTCTGTGTCTGTTATTTCATTATTTCTGCCGGGAAAACTATACAGAAACAGCGAACACAAATTCTTGATAAAAGGTACAGGATGTGTCTCACAATAAGTTAGAAGTGAGTTTCGTTACAATTTATTCTCATTATAAAACGAGGCAGTCATCATTGTTCCGGAATGTAATGAGAAAGGGTGGTTTAGAAGACATAGTGGCAACGGGTAAAATCAATAGGAGACGAGAAAGAAAAATACATGTGTGGACAGTCTGGCTTCATGGCCGGAAAGTGTGTCAACATCCGAAGTGATAATCAGTACCAAGCTCAGACATATGCGGGATCCAATATTGCCTACGTCAGTCGGCATGGCACATTATGATGATTGTGATGTTGATTCTTTTCCGAAACTGTCTCCAATTTAGGGCGAATCAGCGGTTCTAATCTTGGAGACTATAGAGTCACAAAATAGTACACTAGTCTTAAACGACATATGTCTTAGAGGACTGTGCTGGTAATTCTTTTACAGAATACTTAACTAAAGGTAACCCATGAGTGTATGCCTAGGACAGTGCTATGGACAACGCTTCTACCGATGACACACAGGAACTGGCATGATGTCTGTGCGCAGACTGAAACAGGGGTAGAGAGATAGAATATTAGGTTTTTTTTAAAAGCATATCAAGATAGATGTCTGCGAAAAATAAAAGACATAAAATGAAACGAATTCAGGAGAAGTGATGAAATCAGTAAAATGTCTGATCAACCACTAGTAACAACTGTTATAAGAAGGAGAAGATGGAGATATGTTAGACACACCTTGAGGAGAAATGATCAACGAATATCAAAGTAGGCATTGAAGTGGGATGCATAGGGTTCAAGAAAGAGTGGACGACCTAAGGATACCCTGAAACGAATTTTTCTGTGAGAGGCAAGAAATATCGATCTCAGTTCCATGGAGAAATTTAGGAAGCTGCCCAGGATAGAGCGGTATGGAAAAACTGCTTGCAGGCCCCATGCAACGTACAACGGTACGAGAGGAATTACTATATTATTATTATATCAAAATAGGATGTGCTGAGTGGAAAACATAAATATGACGTCTTCGATGCAGTTTAGCACCGAAATGTAATTACGCACTTTGCCTAAAATTAAAAACACACAGAGGGGTTTATAAACAATTATTCAAAGAGTATGCACATAAAAAGTACAAAGGCAAGAAGAAAAACAAGGATTAATAAATAATAATAGCATCTATTTCCACAACTTCCATTATTTGTATAACAAAATCGCAGATTAGAAAACACTTATTATACAGGTGTTTATTAATAACAAATGGAAACATGATACTTATATTAACAGTGTAACAAAGGACTGAGTTTGAATATTAAGATGGCAGAAGTTATGATCATGTCAAAAAAGGAGACTTTGACAAAATGCACCATCACATTAAATTTCTCTGAGCTTAGACAGGTGCAGCAATTTAAACATCTCGGAGTCCTGGTAACATTAGATGACAGATGGCGATCAGAAATAAAGAGCAGAATAATAATAATAAAATAATAATTCCTCTCGTACCGTTATACGTTACATAAGACCTGCAAGTAACTTCTCCATACCGCTCTGTCCTGGGCAACTCGCTCAATCTCATCCATGGAACTGAAACCGATACCTCTTGTCTCTCTCAGCAAAGTTCGTTTCAGGGTCTTCTTAGGTCGACCTCTCTTTCTTAAACCCTTTGCATCCCACTTTAATGCCTGCTTTGATATTCGTTGATCAACAATGTCCAAAATATCTTCATCTTCATTTTCTTATAACAGTTGTCACTAGTGGTTGACAAGACATATCTCTGATTTCATCACTTCTCCTGAATTCGTTCCATCTTATATTTATTATTTTTCGCAGAATAGGATAAGCGAAAACATCGTTCCTGAAATTGAGAAGCATTATCTGTAATAAGTCCTTTGGAACTTAGATCAGAATGCGAGTTATTCAGTGTTACATAGAACCAATACTGACATACGGATGCGAGTCATGGACAATGAACACACAGATCGAGAAATTTATGAGGGCCACAGAAATATGGTTTTACAGAAGAATGATGAGAATCCATTGGGCTACTAAATTGACTAATATTGAGGTGTTGAATGACATCAAGACACAGAGAAAGCTTTTCATCAATATAAGAAAGAGGCAGTCATTATTTTTCGGTCATGTGATGAGGAGAGGTGGTTTAGAACACATTGTGACAACTGGTAAAATCGAGGGTAGACAAGACAGAGGAAGACAGAGATTGAAAATGTTGGATAGCCTGACTTCATGGCAAAGTAGAGCGTCAACATCTGAGTTGACAGCAAACACCAAACACATAGATTTGTGGAGATCCATGATCGACTACGCAAGCAGGCACGGCACCAGATGATGATGATGATATTGCAAAATGTTTTATGCATAGGTTGTCTGATCGAATTTGTTATGCCATATGGATTATAAAAATCGTTTAGGTTATCGGTAAGTTCAAAACATATGTTGGCAGACATACGTAATACATCATAATACGTACTGGCAGAAATACATAATACACTAGTATATGCGTTGACAGACAATGTGAATATAACAATCTGTGCGCTGTTAGACACACATAATAAAACACTATGTGTGCTGGCAAACATACATAATACAACACTATATGCGCCCACAGGCATATATAATGCAACAATATAAGCGATGAGAGACATACAGAGTACAATAAGTACATTCCCGTACATATATAATACAAAAATACTTTAACACATGCACATAATACAAACCATATATGTATTAACAGTCATACACAACATAAATAAATGATGGCATGCATACAGAATATAACATATATGTTAGCAAACATTAATGATTAATCTTCTATTTCAGTGTATACCGATTCTGCTATCCGATCATTCAATAACACATTGAAGAAAATCATTGTATTAAAGAACAAATAAAAATATAATACAAAATTTAATTTAATTTTCCTCTCATCAATTTCATCAGCGATATATAACATATTAATATTAAAATAATATAGAATTAGAATATTTAACTATAATAATAAAACAGTGCTGTTGTATGAGTCTGCAACACGTAGAACAAATAAAACAGTGCTGTTGTATAGGTCTGAAACATGTAGAACAAATAAAACAGTGCTGTTGTATAGGTCTGAAACATGTAGAACAAATAAAACTGGGCTGTTGTATAGGTCTGAAACATGTAGAACAAATAAAACAGGGCTGTTGTATGGGTCTGAAACACGTAGAACAAATAAAACAGTGCTGTTGTATGGGTCTGAAACACGTAGAACAAATAAAACAGTGCTGTTGTATGGGTCTGAAACACGTAGAACAAATAAAACAGGGCTGTTGTATAGGTCTGAAATATGTAGAACAAATAAAACAGGGCTGTTGTATAGGTCTGAAACACGTAGAACAAATAAAACAGGGCTGTTGTATAGGTCTGAAATATGTAGAACAAATAAAACAGGGCTGTTGTATAGGTCTGAAACACGTAGAACAAATAAAACAGGGCTGTTGTATAGGTCTGAAACACGTAGAACAAATAAAACAGTGCTGTTGTATAGGTCTGAAATATGTAGAACAAATACAACAATAATTAATCATGTGTAGAACTTCATCAAGTTTGTGCACAATAGTGGTACTGAGATGGCATGATAGGTTCACAAATGAGGGGCTTATAGAGAAAAACTGAACAGATCCTCGTGAATCAAGAATTGAAGAAAAGACATTGGCGATGAATAGGTCACACTTTCAAAAAGCCGCGAGTGATATTTGCAAACTGATGCCCTTTCTTGGAACCCACAGGGAAAGAAAGATAAAGCACATGAAGTATAAAACACATGAAAAAGAGAATTGAAGGCTGAGATTTAACAATATACGAAAGACATAGAAAGAGAGTTGCAAGAGTTAGATAAAATTAGTGAATCGTACATGAGGTGACTGAGAGGATATATCTCAATTAGAATTATCACATGTCAGTTTTCATTGTCAGTGGCAAAATGGACAATTTGAGTGATAATAAATCTCATTTAGCTCATCTTCACCAGAAATTTGTATTATAATATATTATTTGGTGTGTTTCGCTATTTTGTTTGTTTGTTTTTAACCCCAGGAATTATGTGATTTTTGTCGCCCTTTTTCCTGTTTTTCATATGGTTGAGGGAGGGGGGAGGGAGGATCTGTCTCTCTTTAAGACCCAGGGATCTCCAACAACTCTAGGCGTGTAGTGGTATGCTTCGTGTCCTGGAGACTCCTACATACATAGAGTCTGTTGGCTACAACTGCAGTACTCCCTCTTTTCTATGGCAGCATTTGCTATATAAACATCACTTATTGACCATGCTGCGCAATCTACATGTAATTATAGTCCGGGGGCTACTTCTACGATTATTCTAGAACAACCACCCGTTGACCACTATGTGTGACCGTTTTGTGATTTTATTACAGAAAGTACTGAGCGATCACCTGTACTGACAGATGAATTGCGTTCGTTTAAACGATCAATGTTGGCTGTTTATTTTGGCTTTTAAAAAAAATCTAAGCCAGGAATCATTCCCAATTCTGGACGGCATCCTGCCACTGTTGGACGATCGCGTCCGAAAGCATCGGCCTTTAATAATGTGTAGGTTTGTACGACAGGACAAACTTTTACATTATCGGCTTACTTTTCTAGCCACGGTGAGTTTATTCCAGAATAGGAACAACCTCAACCATTTCGAGACGCGTGTTCGCACTAGGCAATTTGCAATTTCTACTCTGCATTTTCTCTTGCCCTGGGAAACACTGGACTGGGGCTGCACAAGAATAATTCAGAGGGTCCTTTTATTCCGCGCAAACAATGCAAGTTAGATTTTGCGCTCGCTAATATCGCCCATCGTAGTTCTTCCGAGGATTTTAGTTTTTATTCTGCACTAAATCGCAATGTTACGTTTTGCACTCGCGCAACAGTACTTTCCTCGATTGTTCCAGAGAGGACAGTTTCGTTACGTACAAGGGCACAAATTAAATTTTGCACTCCGCCAACCTTACCCAATAGATGTATCTGCGCTTGGCATCCGAAACGGAGTTTATTGCAATCGTTCCTTGTGTCGTCATGACACGTTACAACGTTCTCAGAGACACTTGTCGAGAGCTGGCAATTGTGGTGCAACTATTGACTTGCTACATCGTTCTCATTGATTCTTTCCCACAGCTGGCAATTATTTTGTGGCCACTGACTCCAGGGGAGATAGTATCTGCTCAAAGACGACTCATAACATGTTATTTCTTATGGTACTTTGCATTTATGCATTTTTTCATTATACAATGTCCGGGAGATACGTGCAGCCATTCAGGATTTTGGACCTGTATAACGTGACTGTTCATGCACTACTACATATATATGTAGCTCTCACTCGATCCGTACCCCCTTAGCCAGACATAATTATCTGTTTCAAGGGCCACCACGTGGAGGTGGAGTAGAGTCTTGATCATTGCCATATGCCTGGGGCCCTGGTGCGGCGGTGTCCCTTTATGTTATGGCACTTGCAGCCCCGTTACTCGTTATAAAACTAACTGGTATTAGCAGTATCCGTATACCTTGTATGTTATCTATTTACCAGATGTTAGCTGTAAAGATATGTACTCGGATAGGTCTGTGAGCAGGTGTGAGGTTGGTTATATATATTTCCCAAATGTGTTTAATGAAGAACACTGCGTTCAAACGTACCCATGAACTAGATCAAATGTAGTTGTTGTTATCATTAAAATGGATGGTATATAAACTTGGTAGAGTATCATAGTGGCATTTACAGACCACAGTATACGGGTTTATTATATGGTGCTGTTGATTCCTAGTCCTAAAATCTGAAACAAATTTTTAGCTATATATATATATATATATATATATATATACAAAAAAGGTTTAAATGATTCACTTCAGTGTACCGAGTTCCCCCATATGGCTCCGTCCCTGCCGGCAGAGATGACATGCCATCAGCCGAGAGCATTGCACAAAGCACGAACTCTATATCTCCGCCATCAATCCTAGGGGGCACATGAAAAAATGTGCACATATGTCTCGCTCCGGACTCGAACCTACAATTTTCAGTATGACAGGCAAACGACTTAACCATTTGCCAATGAGACACCCCTAGATATATATATATAGCTGTGTGTGTGTGTGTATCCTAGTGGTAACGATGAAGGAAATTAAAAGAAGAACAAACATGACTTTACAAAATATTAAACAACTGTTGACAGTATCTAACGGAACTGATAAGAAAACAAAGATCAGAAAACTAAGAGCATGCATATTCCCCGTAGCAACGTATGGGTGTGAAGCATAGACATTTAATAAAGCAATGGAAAAACATATATGTGCTTTCGAATATAAGTGTTGCAGAAGAGTAATACGTATATCATGGACAGAGAAGAGAACAAATAGATCTATCCAGAAAGAACTCAAAATCAAAGAAAAGTGGCTGATGCTACAAATAAGAAAGAAAATTGAGATATTTTGGACATATAAAAAGACATGAAGGGCTGGAGAAAAGACCATCATGGAAAGAGGCATACCAACAAAGAGAAGAAGATGAAGACCACGGAGAAGATGGATTCAGGATATATCTGATGATTTGAACATAACGACTGCTAAGGCAGGACATCTGGCCTATGAGAGAGAGAGACATTCCGGAGAACTGTTGGGGTGGCAACGTTCTGCTCAGGACAGTCTATTTGATGATGAGTGGGAACGAATGGGTGGGAAACATTGCGAAAACAAATATATCAAAAATTCACACAAGTTACGTACACAATTAGTTATAAAATAATACAATTTTTCGTAATCTTTTCAGACCTTAAGATATGAAAACACTTCACATCAGTTTCTAGTTTCTAGTGTGCAGGAGGTAGGAGTGACAATTCCTTTCATTATGTGTGGAACGTCGAGTGGAGGATTGAACCCCCATCCCTCCTGTGTCCGAGTCAAAAAGCGAACGTGTATGCATTTCGCTAATCCACCCACAATAATTAACTACTTTTGTAAAACATATATGTGCAATACCTACTTAAATTTAAACAATGGATTCGTATTGTTTACATGCAAAGGGAGAGAAATGAGAAAACACACGCAAACATTTACGTACATTTTAGAATACACAGAAATGCATGATTTAGATGAGTAATGGAATTTTGAGAAGAGCAGCATTCGCTTCCTGAACAATAAAAATATCTCGTTGCATTTTCAGACAGCAGGGTGTAAAATGTTTGTCACTTTTAAAAATCCAATTACACTGGGAGCAGCAGGAGCAGTTTACTTACTCCCTTGTGTAAAAGATGGTGCTTGAAATGAACCATCAAACCTGGTCTCGAATCGTGAATTCTCTTAGTTCTTCCTACTATAGTAGAATCAAAAAATATTTTTACTGAAGCCCATTTGAATATTGGGGTAAATAATGTACACCCACATTACGGACGGTTTTAGCACAACGTCTACAAACAAACAAATAAACACAGTATAGTGGGACAATTGATGTTCTAACACAATAGGAACAATCTTAAACAATGTCTACAAACACAAGCAGACATATAGTAGATTAAAGGAACTAAAGCTTTCAAAATGTCTACAAACACACAACAGACACAGTAGATTGCGACAGTTAATGTTCTCGCATATTACGGACATCATTGAGCATTGAATAGAAACACTCAACACACACAATATATGTCAGTTGACGTTTTCACACACTAGGAATAGTATTGAACAATATTAACAAACAAAACAACATATACAGTAAAATAACAAAACATATTAGCTTGTAAGTAACACAATGTGAGAGATGAACAAACAAAAAACACATACAGCAAAATAACAAAATATATGAGCTTGTAAGTAACAAAATGTGAGAGATTAAACTAACAACAAAATAACACAAAAACACATACAATAAAATAACACAAAAACATGTGAGCTTGTAAGTAACAAATAGTGAGAGATTAAGCTAACAACAAAATAACACAAAAACACATACATTAAAATAACACAAAAACATGTGAGCTTGTAAGTAACAAAATGTGAGAGATTAAACTAACAACAAAATAACACAAAAAAAGAACAAACATTGATCTTACTCATGGTTCTGTTGACAATAATCCAATATGAGAAAATGTCGTAACTTCAATCATTTTCCAACAAGTGGACGCTTCTGGGTCTTCGTTCTATGATTAAACAGTGACCAAAAAAAGATCAAGTCTGTTGTCTGTCCCCAAATTAATTGCAGGGAACTATTTTTAGTTAAACATTCTGTGTCCTGCTATTCAGTTTAAACCAGTGTCCACCAACACAAGATCCATTGAACGTGACCATTCATCAAATGGATGACGATAATGTACTTTGATCAGATAAGGCGGCAACGTTCTGATGTGAACAATGTTGAAAATAGAACGAATTTAATTTATTGTTGTTATATTAATCATAAGTACTGGTTGTGCTATCTACTGTAGTTTATAAATCTTAAACAAATGTTCGCAGATATCAACGAAAAAGCTGTCCCACAAACCGTGATCCTATGATTGTGCGCATCAGCTATATACCTGTCACACAATTTTAGTCAATTATATGTGAAAATTAATAACACAGCAGCCCCACAATCCTAGATAAAGTTCAATGGAATTCAACGACATAGCAATCCAACATTCTAAGTTAAATATGTGTGCAATTCAACAACAAATCAGCCTGACAAGCTTAGCTAAATTTTTAATAGAAATCAATGACAGAAGAGAGGAAAATACTACTTCTCAACATAATCGATATGTATAACATACTTACAACTACCTTCCAAAACTAACGATTCAAATTCATAATTATTCCGAAACTGTGCATAGCTAATTACTTGTCAAGCATCTGTTATTTGTAACACAAATATTGTTTTCAGCTCACCTTTATCAACAAAATTAATGGGAATACAAAAGCACTGGTAATATTATACAAATACTGAAAGTTAGTAAGATATCCGTATTTGAAATTGGTTAAAACGATAATATCAATAACTTCACCACTAAGATAAAGAAAACACTAACTGTAAAATCTTCCTCATCACAGAATTTCTACTCATAACATTCTCAATGTATACGCAAGAATGCAATCTAAGCAGAATGTATGCAGATATTTGCTGTGAGATTGTTCCACAACGGCTCGCTAATAATTCGATTTAGAAATGCCTTCGACTCTCCCTTTCAAATAAAGTAGTTTTATTGTCCAGTATATTTGTCATTTCTTTAGTGATACCAGTCGATTTCTACGTTCAATACTGCAGATGTTAGAAGGCGGTCTGATTTACCCTTTCCAAAATCGTGCCCAGTCAATGTGAGATCATTCCCTTCGACATGCGCAATGATTTATCTCACGCGAGCCCCCCTCGTTCTGGGCATCCCCATTGGTTATTTTTAGGTCTTAGTGGCAGCAGCAAAACGGTTACAGTATTGTGTAAAAAGGTACTTCTCTGCTATTCTTTCATTAAGATGTTACTATGTTCTGGTATGCTAGTATTATCGATATAATGAAAGACTGCAGTAAATATATTTAGCGATGACGATGAAACAAAGTACTGTAGTTTTGCAAAATAAAAAAAAAAACAATAACAATACATAACAACGTTTCAGCCAAAAGGCCTTTTATCAAGCCAATATTACAACAAAAGGGAAGAAATCTAATTCTTACACGACACACAACATAAAGAATCAAACAATAAATGTATTCTATATGTTATGTGTCTTATAAGAAGTGGATTTCTTGCCTGCTGTTGTATCCTTTTCCTTGATAAAGCCCTTTTGGTCGAAACGTTGCTGTGTATTGTTGTTGTATTTTATAAAACAGTAGTACTTTGTTTTTATGTGTTTCTCCATTGTTCTGGCAGAACCCATTCTGCTTAACACATACAGAAAATACTAAATCAGATTTCAGCAAATATCAATGATAATGTGTCACACCAGACGACGAGTCGGAGGTATAGTAAATTGTTATTAACTATAAGTAGTAACTTACTTACATACATCAATTGCTAGATTTGTAATCATTCTAGTTATATCTATGTAGGAAAATACGTATATATTATACTTTAAGAGAAAGGTGTATATCGCCGCTCTAGTATAATTACAAATGTAGTAGTTTGCATTACATCTTAACTCTATTATAATTACAAAAGTAGTAGTTTGTGTGTACATCATTACTCTATTATAATTACAAATGTAGTAGTTTGTATGTATCGCATTTTATTATATAACAAAAGTAGTAGTTTGCCTGTACATCATCACTCTATTATAATTACAAAAGCAGTACTATGCATGTAAATCAGCACTCTATTATAATTACAAAAGTAGTAGTTTGCCTGTATATCCTCACTCTATTATAATTACAAAAGTAGTAGCTTGCCTGTATATCATCACTCTATTATAATTATAAAAGTAGTAGTTTGCCTGTATATCATCACTCTATTATAATTATAAAAGTAGTAGTTTGCCTGTATATCATCACACTATTATAATTATAAAAGTAGTAGTTTGCCTGTATATCATCACACTATTATAATTATAAAAGTAGTAGTTTGCCTGTATATCATCACACTATTATAATTATAAAAGTAGTAGTTTGCCTGTATATCATCACACTATTATAATTATAAAAGTAGTAGTTTGCCTGTATATCATCACACTATTATAATTACAAAAGTAATATCATCACTATTATAGTTGCAATAGTAGTAAACTTAAAAAAACGATCAAAAGACGATGGATTGTGTTCATTGCACCGGGTTTCCCCATATGGCTCCGTCCCAGTCGGCGGAGATGGCATGCCATCCGTCGAGAGCATTGCATAAAGTACTGGGGTGACCAATGCACTACTCTGGCTAGAGTCACAAAACTACACTCATGCGTGCATTCTGAGTGACTCATTGAGTATGATCCGAAAGGTGGAGGCCGGTTCGGTGCGCAGGAAATGGACTGAATCACTGCAGGCGTCAACAATTTGCAGAATTACACGTGTCTTTGTTCCGGGGCACATGGGTGTCGTTGGCAATGAGAGAGCAGAAAGACTGGCTGGCTCTGCCGTTATATCAGAGCCAATTGACAGAGCTGACATCGTGAACGCCCTCATAGAGAGTGGCCGCAGAGAAGACCTTCATCTAAACCAATCCACATCAACTACTAGATTGTGAGAACTGGGTTTGAAGATTGGTGTGGCAAGAAAAGAACGGTACAACAGGTATACGAGTCGGCTCATCAATCAAAATAGAACTGGTACGGTCAGTCGCTGGACGCTGTTGGAGATATTGCGAAGGAGATCGGAGCACCTATGGACATGTCCGGAGTGCAATGAAGATATTCCAAACTGAAACTGAAACTGAAACACACTTTAGCTTCGGAACAATACTAGAGATATCATTAGAAAAGGCGGGAGACCCAGCCAGAACAGGGGTTATCTTTTTAAAAAATTAACATTTAAAAAAAAAAATGGCAAACATATTGTCATACAATTTGATCATATGTTGCTATATGTATTGCTTTTGATGATAAACAACGTTAAGTGTATGCACTGCAATTATTTATTTTTAAATATTAAAAACTGCTTGAAAACTTGTTATACACCGCCCTTTTCCTGCATCGTGCAGTGGATTTCACTACCATAAGAAGTGCAAAGAATACCAAACTAGCATATGATGTATATATCACCAATAATTACAGCAAGAACCACACAGAAATATATAATATAATTGTTTTTGTAGATACGGCTCTTACAATAATACTCTTACAGATAAAAAACAAAAAAATATAAATCAGAATAGCAATATCTCTACATATGAACAGCTTA
>CM036764.1:17732232-17867232 GCA_020796225.1 Arion vulgaris
TTACGCATTCGGGATATTTCACAAAAGATCCCTAATTTCATTGTAAGTAATCTTAAGTTCCTAGTCCTATCGGAGACGGACGATAAAACGTAGGTCCCGTGTTCAAGCTGCGAACATAAAAGAACCATTGGCACTTCAAAATCGAGAAGAGCAGGCTGGAAAGTCGCTTCCGGGGAAATGTTCATTAGAAATAATTGTATAAACAACATCCTACAAAGTTCTAAGTTCTTCACCATCTTCTAAGTTACATTGCTGATGCCTGCCGTTGCTACAAAGTTCGTACTGTCCTGTGTAATAAAAGAAAACGGAGCACCTATGATTACTAACCGACATGCAATGATGATCGCCCTATTCATCAATCAATCAATCAATCAATCAATCAATGATGAATACTAGTATGTGTTCACAGTAAAGAACACCGCTGTAGTTTAGTAGATAGAACAATAAAATATAGATGTTCCTGGAAGATGTGGCAGGGACAACCAAGACAGGGATGACAGCAGAACAATAGAGAAATTTTGACACGACGATGAAAGAGGTTTCAAAACTAACTAAAGTTCGAGTCTTTAAGTTTGAATGTGAAAAGATCGAATTTAAGCAAACTAGTAACGTGAACGTAGCTCAAGCGGTACTGAGTTTGATCACAAACCCAAGAGTACCTGGTTCAAACCCCACGGTGGGCAAGTTTGGAAGCAAATTCGTTTCCGTGGAATTTTTACAAAAGGTAAAAATAGACCTCACCGTTCAGAAAGCAATGGTAAACTACTGAATGTATACGTGGTGCCTAGAAAATCAACGACAAGTTTACTGTGGTTGATGGCTACGTCATGTAAAGGATATGCTACGATTTTCAATTTTTTTTTTCATTCTGCATGAGACATAATATATGCAAGCAAATGTATGCGTTATTTTTAAACGTTAATCTATAAAGCGCAGTCACAAAAAATAACTACACGTGAAATGCGTTGCCTGCGAAAAGTTACCAACAACACAAGAAAAGACAGAATCACTAACATCAGCATAAGAAAGAAAGTTGGCACAAAACCGTGCTTGAATTACATAGAGAAACAAAGAATGAAATGGTTTGGCCACTTAATAAAAATGCATCCAAACTCCACAGTAAACAGAGTCTTCTACAACAGAACATCGGAAAGAAGGCAAGAGGAAGACCACGGAAAAGATGGTTAGATGGCGTAGCAGAATCCTATGAAAGAGCAAAGATAACAATCACACAAGCCACCAGAACAGCGCAAGACAAAAACAGAAAACCACGACACTGGGCAACAACCCGGTAGCAGTGTGACAACAAAAGAAGAAAAAGAATCTATTTTCTTTCAGAGCTCTTCTTCTTCCAACGCTCTATATCAACTCTTTGCGAATTATATGTTATCCGAGCCTACGTTCGATTGTAAGTTGTGCCAGCTATGCGTCTACAAGTAGACCAATACATCCGATTTCTTCGACGCTTTTTATTTACTAGAGCAGCTTCCCTATGCCCCTACCACAGTAGTCTCTTACATCATGCTTTGTAAATCGCAGTGGTTCTATTATTTGCTCCCCATGATTGATCCAGCAACGCACGAGCTTCTTTCATAGATAAATGATTACTGTCAATTAATGGCATACCTACTACGATCTTCAGATTGACCCTCAGTCAAATTTGCTAGCTGTTCATATATCTCTATATCTCATATATCTCTAATCGTATCCTCCCGTTTGATGCAAGCGGCTTCTAAAATAAATTGCATTGCTGCTGCCCTACCACCTTTCTACAGCTTGTTTCCCATGTCAGTCTACAACCTTTCAACCGATTTTCCACATTTGTTCTCCATGTTTCCTTTGGTCAGCCATACCTTCTTTTCCCATCCCTTGTCCATGGTAATGTTATTGTAACGCCTTATTTAGGCAGCATGAAATTAAGATAAACATCTGCACAGTAATATAGCTATTTCAATTGATCACATTTCAGCTGAGAGATAGTGAATGCATTTTCATGAAAGCAAACACACCCAGTTACGGTTGGGGTCAACAAAGTAACAATGACAATCAAGAAAATAATGAAACGAATTCAAAATAAGAAATACTTTCTGCAGGTGACGTGCACTTTCTATAAATAGATACAGATCCATATTGGGAAGAGCGGTGCAATGAGTTAAATTCTTCATCTTTAAGATTATATTTAATAGCAGCCATCATCATCAAATAGCTTGTCCTGAGCAGAACTTTGTCACCTCAACAATCCTTCGGAATGTCTGTCTCTCGTAGACCAGATGTCCCGCCTCGGCAGCCGTCATGCACAAACCATCAGTTACATCATGAATACATCTTCGCCGTGGTCTTCCTCTTCTTCTCTCTGTCGGGATGCCTCCTCCAAAATCCTTCGTGTCTATTTATATGTCCAAAATACTTCAATTTCTTCATTCCTATTTCTAGCATAAGCCAGTTTCCTTTGATCTTGAAATCTTTCTGAATAGTTATATGTATGCTCTTCAATGTTCTCATTATTATTTGTATTTGTAGTAGCAGTACTGGTAGCAATAATAGTAGTTATGTTAGCTGTAAATTCATCAATATAAGCTGCAGTGATAGCAGTAAGTGTTGCGACATTAGTAGAACCAGAACAGTCATTAAACAAAGACGTCATCATTGTCAAATTATTAATTAAAAGCAAAACCATTGTGGTCATCATCATGTGCCGTGAAGGCTGGTATAGTCGATCATGGATCTCCACAAATCTCTGTAGCTGGTGTTTGTTATCATCTCAGATGTTGATGCACTTCTGTGCCATGAAAGTCAGGCTATCAAACATTGTTTCTCTCTCTGTCTTCTTCTGTCTCGTCTCCCCTCCATTTTACCGGTTGTTATAATGTGTAAAAACCAATGTAAAATGTTCAAAACAGGAATCGTATTTTTCACGGCTCATGAAACAATTCACTGAAATTCTAAAAAAAAGTATTTCAAATGTATCTTTTCTGTTTTTAGGATGCTGTAAAACCGAATCAACAAAAAAAACAACAAAAAACCATGTAATTCTCTGTTAACGTTTTACGCTCTAGAGAAGAGTTTTCTCTCGCATAAAATGTTCAATGTATATAAATAAATTGAACAGGACACTTTCTGACTAATTTTCTCCTACCACATGCAATAAGAAAAACATCTTGAAAAACTAAAGATATAAAGAAAAACTGTGGATAAGAAGTAGTCATTCAGTCACAGCTAAAAGCAGGTTCCAAACATCAACAGTTACGTTGTCCAATTAAGAATCATTACGCCCTAACCCTGGTCCGCTGGATAATTTTCCAGAGATCCTGATCTCAGTGTAGTTGAGATCGATTTCCAAGTCTTATAGAAGACGGACGATAAAACGTAGTTCAATTTGAGCGCGTAAAAGAACCCTTGGCAGTTCAAACTCGAGAAGAGCAGGCTGGGAAAACCCCAGCCCGGGCAAAAATCATTAGAAACAGATTTAAACTAAAATTCCGACAAAATATCTTCACAATCTTCAAAATTACACCTGGGACCCTCGCCGGTGCTACAGAGTTCATGCACTGTAGCTGTGATTTTCCTGCGTAAGAAAGAGATCGGAGAACACATGGTTATTCACTGAAGTGCAATGATGATGGTCCTATCAATCAATCAAAACCGAATCAACAACACACATTTCTCTTTTAAATTTGTAAGTTTTAGAGAATATGTTGTATTTCCTTGCTCAAACTGTTCAGTGTTAATAAATAAATTGTACTGGCTACATTCTTACTAGTTTTGTTATACCAAATTCAGTAACAAAAACAGCTTGAAAAACTGAATATATGTAGTCATTCTTTCACACATTAGAGCAGGTACCAAACAGCAACAGTCACGTTGTCAGAATGATTCCCCCCTTAGTCCAGTGAGTGCTAATTTTGACCAGGGTCTACCGTTTTCAACAAAGATCGGGTTCCCAACAATACATTATCTAAAATGACCTCGATTGCTACACCAGCCATTATCATTATACTGCTCTTTGTACCAGTTTTATTCATTTAAATGTGTTAAATTTCTGTCTTCTTTTTTTTTTTTACATCGTAATGGGTGGTTTTAAATTTTATAATCGATCTGCTCATTATATGTCACTAAGATAGCCTAGTCCCATTAAGATAAAATATGGTGTCGTTAACATTATAAAGACCGATGTGTTCCTCCTATGGCCTCTGTTCATTCGCATGTTGACTCACCTAGTTACTCAGAGAATCATTTGTCAATCCGTCTGACTTTTCAATTACCCATATACACATTTATATTTATACTAGCAGATGTACCCGTTCGACGCAAGAGAATTTAGTTTAAATATAGTTTACAGTTACATCTGTTAACCTTTTCCGCTGATATTCCAAGTCGTTCCTCTTTTGTTTCCTCATCCAATCGCATTTACACTCTCCGAATGTTGTAGTCAAGCCTAATAAGTAGTCTTTCATCTCTGTCTCCATGTTTCTGGCCTGCATTTTTCTTTTCTTATCGTTCTCCAACAGCATATCTCTAACTTCATTAGTTTCGATAGATCTACGAAATTGTATCATTTCCGAAATTCTAAAGTCCCAAATATTGCGAGACAGCATATTTTTTTTTTAAATTTTCCGATCCAGAAGCACTTGAGCTGAAAGCTCTTCGGCTCGGTGTCATGGACATCGTAACCCTTCAGCTCGGTGCCACGAACATCGTAAATCTGGGTAACCTGTAGCTTTTCTGCCAGTCCGCGGAGTTGAACCCGGACTTACAGAGGACTAGTCACCCATAGTCCAACGCGCTACGATAACGCTGGGCACGCGGGTGGACAGCATATTAAAGAAACATCCACCGTCCCCTCAAAATCGGCAAAAAACAATTGGCAAATTGAATTTATTCAGATTATAAACTATAGTTCCACGAACAATTTCAGCCCACCGCCCACTTTGCACAACATAAACTTTGTAACGCCCCTTCTCATTATAGCAGTTTCCAACGTGACCCCCTCCACCTATTTGTACATTCTCTATTTTCTCTTTGACATAGAATATTGATATATATTTTTGTCATAGGTGCTCAATTATCAAGTTTTTTATATGCGTGAAATAGGAAAATTGATGGAAATAAATGGATCGCGTAAGACGGACATAAGATAAATTTAAATGCGGATTTCAAATTTTAAATGATTATTAAATCTCAAAATCAAGAAAATAATTTATTTAAAAATAGTTATTATTAATTTCTTCTTTAAGGAGTCACCGACCGCTAATCGCCTGAACACCTCCCTTTCCCCCAACTCTACTGAACCCACCATCGCTTCCCTAGAATGCTTCAGTGCCCACAGGGGGGTGGTCCGCCCACTTTGGGAAACACTGTTATAAACGTTTCGATGTGTTTATACAAAAGTGATTGCTTACTGAACACATGCCATAGTACTCCGTGCAGACTCGTGGGTGCCTAGTATCACCTAAACCATGTCAAAGAGTACGCATATTGATGGTCTATATGGCTCACTATTTGAAGACACTTCTTCCTTTGCTCTCAGACATGTAGTTCTACTTGTACAACTGGTAACTCTAAACTCGTTAACAAGCTGGATCGATTCAACGTCTATTTTAACATCTTCATCAAACAGGCATTTATATATCTGTTTCGTTTTTCGAATCATGTTTTCCCTCACAGCCTTAAGATAAGAAGGGATTTCCAGAACGGGCTTTTGTGTACGCTTCATAAATAATCTTCTTCTTTGCGTTTGTTCTGTACAACCAATTTTAATCACTATTTGTGATATGTTTGATCTTTGTCAAGAATGTGTATACGTTGCACATTGGTTTGGTAGGCTCCGAAACACATAGACTTCTACACGTTTAGGACACATGCATCCGATTTCAGCCAAACCTCCTTAGACGCCTCTTACGACATGCATGGCAGGTAACAGTAGTTCTATTCTTTACACCCCAAATTTGGGCCCCAGTAACCACTAGGGAGTTCATAAATAATGTTTTTTCACTGTTTCTGTTATTTTTGAGTGTCTTATTTTGTAAAGATGACATTTTGCTGTGTATCCACTATATCGGAGTAGCATTGCTCTTGGAGACGCATTGTCTGTTGGAAATATGATTTTATTGTGGCCGTAACATTTCATTTGATGTTTCTTAATGAAGTTCAGTACTGCTGATGAACCCACTTTTGTCGGATATCTTAATTTGATAACCGATCTCTTCCTGATACTTCTAGAAATCTGCGTAGACACTTCATCTATGTCGTGACTAGTTTTATATTTATTTTTAGAGAGGAAAGAATGCCATCACCGTACCAGGTTGCCCAACCTTGCTCGCTCTCTCTCTCTCTCTCTCTCTCTCTCTCTCTCTCCGCAAAAATGGTCCACAACCAGCTGAGAGTATTGCACTAAGTATGAACTTCGTAGTTCCGGTAACAATCTTAAACATCTCATATAAACATGTTTTAGTGAGAAAAAAAACACGTTTTTCTTATCAGTTACATTTAATAATGTTTTTTGTTGTTTAATTTTCCAGTTGATTAATCTATTAATCTATCTTTTCACACACTCTCTCTTTCTCTCTCTCTCTCTCTTCTCTCACTATATATATATATATATATATATATATAAATTTATATATATTTATATATATATATATATATATATATATATATATATATACTACAAACCAATTAATGCTGATCAAATATGTCAACCTGATCTTATTGTCGTAACTATAATTTTATAATATCGATATTTTTGTTAATACAAATAGCTGTTCTTACTTATACTCAGTAAAATACATATTGATACGGATATTTATTTGAATTCCTTGGGAATTTTACCGAAACTGCAATTTCTCTCTTTATTGTTATAAGTATTGGCAATATGTGTTCTGTAATAAAACATGTAGACAGTTTTGTAGTGTGAACAAAGCGATGTACGGAAATCTATATATTTGAGGTGGCCAGACCGGATAAGATCAGGTCTGGAGAAACCGTGGGAAGCTAAGGTAATACTAAGAAAATTGGCGACTTTGGACACAGACAATGTAATACATTGTATTACATAAGCAAGCAAGAAATGAATAATAATAATAATAATAAACATGTCAACGGTTTAGTATTTAATTATTCATTGTTTGCTTTGTTTATGTATAACTACATATACATGTCTTTGTCTAAAGTAGCTTTAACAAATATATTCTAAAAGCTATCTAAATATCGGTTTGTATTGGATGACAGTATGGAACGGGTTAGCGTTAATGCACAATCGTTCGTCTATCGACTTTGACACGAGATGGTTGTAGGTTTAACACCCCACTAGAATTTCCATATTTGAGGAAAGGAATTGGACATCCTACCTCCTGTAAAGTCATCAAAAAATAGCTTGTCCTGAGCAGAACTTTGGCACCTTGATAGTCCTTCGGAATTTCTCTCTCTCAAATGCCAGAAGTTCCGACTCTTCAGCCGTCATGCTAAAACCACCAGTTACATCCTGAGCCCATCTTATCCGTGATCTTCCTCGTCTCCCCTTTTCCGGGATGCTTCCTTCCATGATGGTCTTCTCTGGCCCTTTGTGTCTCTTATATTTCCAAAATACTTCAATTTTCTAATTCCAATTTGTAGCATCAGCTACATTTTCTTTGGTTTTGAGTTCTTTCTATATATATATATTTCTTATCTTCTCTGTCCAAGATATACGTGGACTCTACTGTAACACTTATAGTCAAAATCAGATAAATATTTTTCCACCGCCGTGTTAAATGCTTATGTTTCCAACCAATACATTGTCACTAGGAATATGCATGCTCTTAGTATTCTTAGCTTTGTTTTCATGTCAGTCACATTCCATACTGTTTTTAGTTGTTTAATGTGCTGTGATTGGGTAGGTCAATGTGTGAAAGTCCCTGCATACTAGGGTCTAGAAATGTAAAGTGAAGTGACTTCATACCCAAAGGTCCTACTACCTACTGCCTTGTAGTTAGATTGGGGGCAATCAAAGGCTATCGAAGCAAACCGTACACACAACTGGACGGCAGGCAAACCAGGTAGTCCACAAAAAGCCAGGTAATCTGGGCAGATGACACTCAACAACCCGGGAGGGTAGGTCGTCCTAATCGTCGCTACCCTAAAAGAAAATAGCAACCTGCTGCCTTGCAGGTCAGCTGGGGACAGTCAACGACTGACAGAGAGCGAATCCAGTAAACGCTGGTTAAAATCGGACACATCGCCGAAAGATAAGCACCAGAGTTCCAAATGATACTGAAGATGTGACGTAAAAAAACCATTCTTGGTGTAGGCTGTTTATATATCACAATAAGAATGATCAAAATGGATAAAAAGAACGATCGAGAGAGAGAGAGAGAGAGAGAGAGAGAGAGATACCCTTAGACCCGAAAAGGCTAAAGGAAATGTTCTTTATATAATGGATGGCACATAGTCAAGTTTAATAAACGAAACAATTTCAAATGTTATCTTAATTCAAATTAGATATATGTACGTATTCAATTTAACAGCAGATAAGCTATGAAAGAGACAAATATAATGAAGATACATAAAACAAGTAGTGCAGATATCACACTAGAATCCAAAATGATAAAAATACCAAAGTAGTTCACCTATTTAGGTAGAAATTTGGATTGCACTCGAAATGTTGCAAAAGTAATTATAACACAAATTGTCAAAGCAACATCAGCTTTTAAAAGTATTTTTAACGCACTGCAAATTATATATTTTTAAACTAAATTAAGAATTTTCAATTTAAATGTTGTATCAATCCTAACATATGCCAGGGAGTGTTGGGGAAATGAATAAATATAGAAAAAAATAAGTTGCACATTTTTGAAAATGGATGTTTGTGAAACATAATGAACATAAACTGTGACCAATTCAGAAGAAATGATGCAATCAGAGAAATGTATATCAACCACTAGTGACAACTGTTATAAGAAAGAGGAAATTGAGATATGTTGGCGTACCTTGAGAAGAAATTTCTGGCCAACCACTAGTAGCAACTGTTGTAAGAAAGAGAAAATGGAGATATGTTGATCATACGCTGAGAAGAAATGATCACAAAATAACAAAACAGGCATTGCAGTGGGAGGCAAGAGGTTCAAAAATCAGGGGACGTTCTAGAAAAACCCTGACACGAACTTTGCCGAGAGAGTCAGGAAATATCAATCTCATTTCCATGGAAGTCATTTAGGGAATCGACCAGGACAGATCGGTATGGAAAAATTACTTGTAGGCAATATATAAATGTATGAAACATGAAAATCGTGGCATATCCTTTATAGGACGTAGCTATCAACCCCAGTAAACCAGTGGTTGATTTTCTAGGCACCACGTATACGTTCAGTAGTTTGCCATTGCTTTCTGAACGGTGAGGTTTATTTTTCCCTTTTTTAAAAATCCTGCGGAAACGAATTTGTTTCCAAACTTGCCCACCGTGGGGTTTGAACCATGTACGCTTGGGTTTGTGATCGAGCTCACTACCGATTGAGCTACAGGCGCTCACTTTATATCGACGCACACTTAATAGAGACGCTCACTATATATCGACGCACACTCTATACAGACGCTCAAATATATGTATATATAGGTTATATTACGACCTTATTCACAATTTATCGATGGGCAATTGGCAAGTGTTTACTGTGGCAACTTCTGAGCTTGCACCTGTCTCTTTTGCCTTTCAGCTAATTCCTAAGACTCTTTTCAACAGATTCTGCACCTGTGTGTAATATTGCTTTGCGCATAACTTTGTCATCAGCTAGTTGTTCCTATTTGTTGGTACCGATAGAAAAGTTTTTTATTGCGGCTTTGCAAACATCCTTATTTGTGAGCAGTTTTCTGCCTTGAAGCATTTTTCCCTCCTAAAGCTCCCAGAAGAACACATGGTGGAGAATGCGGCAATTTTCAATTGTTCTCACATGCACGTTGTGGTTCACACGGCATCTTTCCAACCACTTAGCTGTGATGTGGTCGAAATATATATATATATCTCTACAGAAAGACAGATATACAGACAGATATATATATATATACATATATATATATATATATATATATATATAGATATATATATATTTAAAATTTGAAATGATCGCTTGATCTACAGAAGAAGTGCACTGTAGATGAGACTTCCAACTAACCTACATTTAATTAACTGGAAATAGTTGAGCCCCTATTGATCCGCATTTAGTGCATACACATCGATTCGGTTGAGTTATACAAAAAGGTAAAATACTTAACAACGAAGCAAGGTAGGTTTGCAAAGTACAAAATAAAAAAAAAGATGCTGTGAATTGTTGTCCAAAATAACTTTATCAAGCAAAGGATACATAACAAATGACGGGATGGAGACAATATTTACAGACATATGACATTTTTCAAAGAGGTCAGAAATTAAATATAAAGTAACGGTGACAATAAATAGTAATAACAAAATTATTTATTATTGCATTGTTTTACGAGCATTGTTCCTTTGAAATGAAAATCGTGGCATATCCTTTACAGGACGTAGCAATCAACCACAGTAAACGAGTCGTTGATTTTTTCTAGACACCACTTATACGTTCAGTAGTTTGCCATTGCTTTCTGAACGGTGAGGTCTATTTTAACCTTTGTAAAATCACACGGAAACTAATTTGCTTCCAAACTTGCCCACCGTGGGGTTTGAACCAGGTACGCTTGGGTTTGTGATTGAGCTCACTACCGCTTGAGCTACAGACGCTCATATTTTCTTACGACACAAATACATTTTCACTATATAGAAAATAGTTGCATGAAATCACACGGACAATTGTTATATTCTAATTTTACCTTACTTTAAGTTTATATTTCTCACTTGCAGTCGCACGACTGTATATAGTCCACAGTCCAGTCATTTACTTTTAAGTATATATTTCTCACTTGCAGTCACACAACTGTATATAGTCCACAGTCCAGTCATTTACTTTTAAGTATATATTTCTCACTTGCAGTCACACAACTGTATGTAGTCCACAGACCAGTCATTTACTTTTAAGTATATAGTTCTCACTTGCAGTCACACGACTGTATATAGTCCACAGACCAGTCATTTACTTTTAAGTATATATTTCTCACTTGCAGTCACACGACTATATAGTCCACAGTCCAGTCATTTACTTTTAAGTATATATTTCTCACTTGCAGTCGCACGACTGTATATAGTCCACAGTCCAGTCATTTACTTTTAAGTATATATTTCTCACTTGCAGTCACACGACTGTATATAGTCCACAGTCCAGTCATTTACTGTTCCAACTGATGCACTAGCACCAATAAGAGAATTTTTAAAAAATAAAAAATTATAGAGTCAAGTACAAACCCATACTTCTTCGTTCCCGACTGCGAGCGATTATTGTGAGCAGCGTGCATGCACCACAACGCACGTGCATGACATTCTTAGTCTAATGTCTGCATGTGTCTCATGGTGCAGCCATGTACCTTCTCTCCTGGGAGACAGGTAGAGGAAGAGGAACTGGTGAACATAAGATCAATGTAAACATGAGTTAGGGATTTAGTCTGGTGCACAACGTTGTCATGGTTAGGTTTGCCTGGAAATGATATGATATACAGAATTGGTTGTGAGCATAATATATGAAGTAAGACGAACAGAGGTCAATACACATTTGATGACAAGGTCAACTGCTGGAAGATATTGACTAACGTAGGGGGTGGGGGTGGGGGATGGAGAATTGCGATAAAACAATTTAGCATACATGTAGTGTCTCGTCCGAGTGGTTACCAGGGCCCAAATTTGGGGTGTAAAGAATTGAACCACTGTTACCTGCCACGCATGTCGTAAGAGGCGACTAATGAGGTTTGGCTGAAATTGAATGCACGTGTCCTAAACGTGTAGAAGTCTATGCGTTTAGGGACCAACCAAACCAATGTGCAACATATACACGTTCTTAGCAAAGATCACACATATCACAAAGACTGATTAAAATTAGTCGTAAAGAACGAACGCAAAGAAGAAGAATATGTAGTATCTGGTTGCTTGAGAGTTCCAATTAACCCTTTCACTCCGTAAACTGTTATCCTCCGGACACACGTACATTGCAATACTGGCTTTTCGCATTCTCTTTAAAAATACCGCCTGCCCGCCTGCCCAGCGTGTTCGTAGCGCGTTGAACGACAGGTGACAAACCCCTGTGACAAAGCCACAGGTTCTCCTGATTTACGGTGTTCGTGGCACCGAACCGAAGGGTTACAATGTTCATGGCACCGAGTCGATGAGCTAAAAGCCCAAGTGCTTCTGGATCGGAAAAAAAAATACAGCGTATCAGTAAATTGAAAACAGTGCAGTAGGTTAACCTCATCATCATCTGGTGCCATTCCGGCTAATCTTCTCTGTGTCTTGATCTCATTCAACACTTCAACAAGCGTCAAGGAGGTTAACAAAGACTTAACTAATACTATACATCAAACTATACCGTAAACTATGTATCGAATTTATATAAATATTAAAATATAGTCATTAAAAACAAATCAAGGCTCATGAAGAAAACGTTAGCAAAAAGTAATACAATTTTACAGTATTACAAATATAGCTTTTTGAATGTTGTTTGAATATTAGTTAAATGGTAATCAATACACTTTTCAGCTTGACCAACTTCCTCGCTATAATTTTGTTTTCTTCAACTTAACGAGAAAGCACACACACTCACGCACACGCACACGTGCATACTCACTCACTTAAAACTATTAACGCAAGTGTAGAGAGTTTACCGTGTAAAGATCGCTAAGGATCATCAGGATTTAATATTAATGTAGAAGCTGAAACAGGATCAGGAGATGAAATTGATTTTCATGTATTTCTATTTAAAGTACATTTTTCGATTTTGTTAGTTTGTTGATTACACTGCCGGATACTTGAAAGAGCTAGTTGTTTAAATGTACCAGTTCCTTGACAGTTCCGGTTAACTGAGTCTCTATTTTGTCATTATATGTATATATGAAATGAAAGTGAAAATCATGGCATATCCTTTACAGGGCACCGCCATCAACCACGGTAAACAAGTCATTGATTTTCGAGGAACCACTTATACGTTCAGTAGTTTGTCATTGCTTTCTGAACGGTGAGTTCTGCTTTTACAGTGTGTAATTATCTACACTTAAAGTAAGACTTCTGAGAACATGCAAATTCCCTGTGGCAACATATGGATGCGAATCGTGGATCATAACACAAACATTAAAGAACAAAATTGAAACTTTTGAAACAAGGTGCTACAGAAGTTCTTAGAACATTCTGGACAGATAGGAGAAGAAACAACGACATTCTACAAGACATGAATATCAAGGAGCGTTGGCTCATAAATAGCATCATGTCCCGAAATATGAAATATTTTGGCCACATTAAACGCCACAGTGGTTTTGAGAGAGAGGTAATGGAAGGCATGGTTCCTGGAAAACGAGGCAGGGGACGACCAAGACGAAGATGCAGCAGGGCATCAAAGAAACTTTGAACATAACGCTGGAAGAGGCAGGAGAACTTGCACGAGACAGATAGCTTTTCAGACGGGCTGTAATGAATGCGACGTTCCGCAAGGGACATGCTACTATGTGAGTATTATCTACGGGAAAAAATTTGCTTCCGAACTGCCCGCCACGGAGTTTGAACCAGGTACTCTTGGGTTGTGATCGAGCATACTACCGCTAAGCCACAGAAGTCCACTTATATTTGTATATACATATATATATATATATATATATATATATATATATATATATATATATATATATACACTTGGGAAACGCTGTAGAGAATGGGCCCCAGCGTCGTCAATGTGCCGTGACGTCGATCGCATAACATAACATAACATAACATATATATATATATATATATATATAGAAAGAGAAAATTAAGTTTGGACATATAAAAAGACATGAAGAGCTGGAGAAGACCATCATGGAAGGATGCATACCGGCAAAGAGAAGAAGAGAAAGACCACGGAGAAGATGTATTCATGATGTAACTGATGGTGTGAACATAACGGCTGCGGAGGCAGGACAACTGGCCTATGAGAGAAAGAAATTGCAGAGGACTGTTGGGGTGGCAAAGTTCTGCTCAGCACAAGCTATTTGATGATGATGATATATAGATATATATATATATATATATATATATATAGAGAGAGAGAGAGAAAGATAAGAGAGAACGATGTTATATAGTTAGAGAATATAGAGATGGCGAATGAAGATATATACATATATGTAGAGATAGGGAGATATATATCGAGATACAGAGATAGAGAGGAAGAAATAAAGAGAAATAAATAAATTGGCGGTGACATTTATAAAATGTATAGACAAATATATGTATGCGTGTGTGTACTATTTCAATACACAATTACTTTCCAGCGCTAGAGATGCAGGTAGATTGAATCTGATCGTTATCTTGTACTATCGTCTAGACCAGGATTTCTAATTAAATTGTGTTCCATCATCACCTCCACACCCAGTAATAAAGCCATTATGTTAGTGTGCATACTTCACTACGTATTATTCTATTACAAATTGATTGATTTTCTTCTCATCCTGTGTTGCTCTTTATTTTGTTGCTATTTTGTATTTATTTGAATTTGTGTTTATAGACGTTAAGAAGACTGGTATAGGGATTTATCTACTAGAACACATGCTAGATATCGCTGTTCTACAGATTCCAACTTCTGCTGGGATTATCAGAAGCCAGAAGGTAAGATGAGTCAACTCACAGGCTGAAAATGACGTAGACACGAACAGCACGTGTACAGGTTCTGCAGCGGCGGCGCGGATATGATTAACTAAGGGTGGGTCCTTTCATATGCGCTGCATATTTGGTAGTTTGAGGAGCGGTGTAAAAATGTAGTAAAATACAACGTTCATTTAAATGTGAGTATGTTGCAAGATTGTATAATAAGCTGTTTTATTATAAACTGGATCAGGTTGCTGATTGATTGGTTGATTACTTGATAAGATTTTTACTAATGCTCATCCTTGAAACACAACACCAACGTTAGAGAGGATTTCTTTCTTACAAAGAAAGATCCCAGCGGCAGTTCTGGAACTTCAAAGCACCGAAGCGAAGAGAGTCATCGATGCCATTTTGCAGATGTTGAAAATCTTTATACAAATTTATTGCAAATATGTTTAATGAATTTTGCCTGGGCAGCTGCTTTGCAGCCTACTGTTATCGATTTTTATTTACATCGAAGAATGCTTATAGGTGATAAAGTTGAAAAAGTAGCAAATGTTTAAACGTCCATCTCCGATATAACTAGGAACTATATATCTCACATTACATTCAGATTTGAGAACTTTGAAAAACAAATCCGTATCGCCCCACGTGGGAACAAACCCAATACCTTTAGAACGAGAGGTGGATACCTTGACTCCATACAAAATAGACCGCAGATCTGGTGTTGTTGAGTGGAACAGATATTTTACAAGCATCACATCGGTAATATTTGGTAGACATTGGATGTAGATGTCAAACATGGATGCACACAACTAGCAACAAGATGTAATAATTAACAGACGATTTCAATATTTCATAGAACGAGAATACGATAGATGATAATAACGTTCAATAACTCAATGGTGAAACTTTTTAAGATAGTTATTGGCTATTGGTTACTAAACTGACGTCATTGCATTCCGGCAAACCCATAGATGTTCAGTCTCCCCAACATATATCGAAGAGTATGCATACTGATGGTTCCCGTGGCTCGCTAATTAAACACACCTCTCACTCTGCCTCTCAGGCATCCAGTTCGACATGTACAACAGGTAACTCCAAACTGTCTTAATCGCTTGATCAATTCAACATCGATGTTAGTGTCCTCATCCAACAGACAGTCGCGAAGAGACCAAAGAACATCCACCTTGTCCATCTTAAACTCCCCAACAATCGATGCTGTTGATGCAAGCCTGTCCGCTCTTTCATGACCGTAAGTAACTAAACAATACAACAAGCTTAATAACAAACCGTCCCGACAATACCAATTCTACGACAATCCATCTCCCCAGCCACAATGTAATATATCTTTTGACGGTTATATGTAGATTATGATGTCGGAATATTAAATTTCTTAAAGTATGTCTATTGAAGGTTAACATCGTAACTTTCTTTATCTTTCACTTGAATTTACGCTTTAATATTTTCATTGCAGATCGATATTGCCTTATTTCAGAATGATAACATAATTGTTAATAAAAATGTATTTTGCTAGTTATTTTCCATTTGCCCTTAATTCTGATGAACATGGAACAGTTGCACTGTGCATAAGCATTAATACAAGTTTAATTGCAAAGTTTGTTATTTATTATTCAATGTCAGTGTTCACTTGTATCATTTTGATTATCAGCCTGTTAGTATTAATGTTTTATTTGCTTTGGTTATAAAAGAAAATCCTCACCTGAACAACTTCACTGCGACTGCACTAGCCATGTGGCCATTAGGTTACTCGGACTACATCCCACCTGTCCTACACTGCCCTAAAAAGCGGCATTATAGGCAGTAGCAACAGTTGTTAATTATTAATCTATATATCGTTAATAATGAGCAGAATGTAATTGTATGTACGTCTGTTCCCATTGTTTCATGATATCTTTACATCCTACGATCTTGAAATTTTGCAAGAGGTTAGCTTTCATAGAAGAGAAGATGTAAAAATTATAAAATCAGACTATTGGTTCGTCCCTATATCTAAATTCCAACTTAGCAAAATGACCATGAAACGTTAAAAAAGAAATGTATCAATGTCTCAACGTGCCGGTCACATGTTAAAGCGATGATGACTATAATTATAACGTATTTTAAACACATTTGATTAGAGGTGCGTGTAGCGTAATTGATAAGAGTTCCGTCTAGCATGCTGTTAACCATGTGTTCTATTCACGTACAGGCAAAAACAAATTTGTTTTAAACACTTCTGACGCTTGGGTCAAAATTGTTCTTTCTCTTTTTTTTTTTTAAACACATCGAAAAGTTTATAATCTGAATAAATTCAATTTACCAATTGGTTTTTTTTAGCTCATTTTGAGGGGATGGTGGATGTTTCTTTAAAATGCTGTCTCGCACTGTTTGGGACTTTAAAATTTCGGAAATGATACAATTGTGTAGATTTATCCAAACTAATTAAGTTATATATATGCGGTTGGAGAATTATAAGAAAAGAAAAATGAATGCCAGAAACATGAAGACAGACAGGGAAGGAAAAATTAGTCATTATGCTTGACTACAAGCGTAAGAGGAGTGTAAAGGCGATTGATGACGAAGCTAAAGATGAACAACTTGGAAGATCAGCAGAAAAGGAAAACAAACGTAATTGTACAAGTTTTATTCCCGGTGCGAAGAACGCATACAGCTGCTATTCTTACAATAAAAATAAAAATGAAATACAATAATATACAAATTAATTCACTAATATATGTAAATAGTATGCATTAACTCCATTTTCTATCCCATAATATCAAGGTCACAAAATACATAACTATCCAAAACTGGAAGCAAAAAATGATATATTATTAACGACCTTTGAAAACAGAATCTTAAGACAAATCTTTGAGCTCAACACAGATACAAAAAAAATAGTGGAGAATTGAGAAATAGAGAATTAATAAGGTTATTTATAATTTGTTTAAACACCATTAATTAGAAGATAACGAATGTTAATAAAAATAGAATGATTAGGGCATAACGAAGAAACGGCAACAAACAGAGAGCTTAAAATTACCCATATAAAAAAGCAAAATAGGCGGATACCACTCATCAGTGTACAAGAAAGCGCTGTAGAGATACAATTAAAGAAAACCTAGAAATACAAGCAGTAAACGGATGGAAAGAAATGGATGAGAGCAGCGACTAACGAAGGCGTGTGATATCTGCAGCAATGAACCTCAAAGACCCAGAAAGCTGATGAAAAAGTATATATATATATAGAGTTACGCTAGCATTATAACCCCTAATCACATAATTGTTACTGATGGTTTGAACATGACGGCTGCAGAGGCAGGACATCTGGCATATGAGAGAGAGAAATTCCGGAGGACTGTTGGAGTGGCCACGTTCTGCTCAGGACAAGCTATTTGATGATGAATCACATAATCACAAACACTGGCTTGGCCACAATATCAGAGGGAGCTGTCATGGACGAATGACATGCATATCGCATTGAGAGAGTCTTTCCGAACAGAGCAGTTTCAAGGCTCTAAATCCTACTCGCTGTCCAGATTGATAGAGATGGGTCTCAATATTCGTGCACCCGAAAACAACGACATACTAAATATGCAAAGAGATTGATTAATCAACATCGAACCAGCGTGTTGGACCGCTGGAGGCTGCTAAATTTGCAACGGCTGAGATCGGAGCACATATGGACGTGTCCAGAGTTCTATGATGATAGTCTTCATACAACTGATATTACATAGAGTTTACGCATGTTATTTTTTCCCACAATTTTACCAACTCTCAGGTCGCCCCAGCTTTAGTAGGGTACCCGAGAAATAATAGGAATATTGCACGACATGAATTAATATAATTGCTATCATAACTAATTTTTGAGTAGTAATAGTAATTGTAAACGTGCAAATAGATCAAATACAAATAACAGAATATAATAGAAATGACAGAATAGGAACCGTAGGAGACTATTTATATGTTTATTGGCCCAGAACTTCACATTTGTTTCCTATTTTTTTGTTTTTTCCATTAAAGTTGCTGAAAGGTTACCTGCGTGACATTGTACCTTGCATGCACTAAGCACAAACGTTAGAAGTATGACGTCTATGTTGGAAGATAATGCATTATTGTGTGTGTGAGTGAGTAGGCTCAGGTAAAAAAAAGATATGCTCATGTGTGATCATGCTCATTTTTCAACACAATAATCGTCTTGCTGTGTATGTTCTATCTGCAACATATCAAGGAACAGAGTTACTCTTTTTCTCTGACTTAGAAATATCATGACAAACAAAAATTAGCTTGATAGAAACGACGTTTAAGCATCTCAATAGATATTCAGTTCAATTTTAGCAAGAAGAAAGTGTGAGTGACAGAGTGTCTTGTATATTAGATCCGGTATTGCGCCCGAGTGGTTACCGGGGCCCAAATTGGGGTGTATAGAATAGAACAAATGTTACCTGCCACGAATGTCGTAAGAGGTGAATAAGGAGGTGGACGTGTCGCTAGCTACCCCACACCGTAAAATAAACACTAGATGGCTACAGAAACTACAGCGAACCGAGTAAACGCTGGCTAAAACTGGACACATCAGCGAAAGATAAGTTCCAAATGGTGTTGAAGATGTAATGTAAAACACAAGAATGCTAGGGCTGCATAAATCCGATTTTTGCATGAATATAATTTATGGGAAGATATGGTACATCGGTCTGGGCGGTGATCACGAGAGAGAAAATCCGGCATTGATTTCCAATGTTTTACAACAATTCACACATATATTCTTTATTTGGGTGGTCGCTGATGCTAAGTAGTTAAGTCTTTACCTTGCGTTCTGAAGCCTGTTCGTTTGAATTAGGACCGCATCGTTCTGTTCACGAGTACATTTTTTTCCGAGACCTCTAGGATTGTTGCCGAAGCTACGGTGTTCGTGCTTTGTGCAATACTTTCGGCAGATGGCGTGACATTTCTGCTATGAGGTACCGAACTAATGGGCTAAAGTTTTGGACAATGAAGTCAATCCGTCGGCTTTTTTTCGATTCAGAAGCACTTAACTTTCAGCTCTTCAGCTCGGTGCCATGGACATCGTAATCCTTCGGTTCGGTGCCACGAACACCATAAATATGGAGAACCTAAAGCTTTTCTGCCAGCCTGCGGAATTGAAATGCGCTCACAGGGAGCTTTGATCCGCCCCTCCAACGAGCTACGAACACGCTGGGCAGACGTTCTATCCTTAGGCTACAGACCCCATATACGATCGCAAGAAGAGAAGAAGACCCTATATTATTATTATCTTAAGTATATGCCCTATCCAGATCAGTTTAGCTTTTGTGAGCTTCCTGCACACTATATTTATTACACTGATGGAACATACCAACTGTCACCACTATTAAAAACATTCAAGCATTAACATGGCAGTCAAAGGACAACTGATAAACTGCATATTTAAACATGACCCCTGACTAAGACACAAGAAAGAAAGATTACAACAAGTAAAATAAGATGTCTACAAAAAGCTGTCAAAGTTACAAGGAGAGAAAGAGTGAGACACGAGAATATCAGAAGCATCGTTGGTACTATACCATGCATACAGTACAAAGAGAAACAAAGAATCAAGTGGTTTGGCCATCTAATGAGAATGGAACCACATTTACTACCGTCACGTGCCTACATTAATCGACATTTAGGGCGCAGAGCACGAGGCAGGCCAAGAACACGATGGATAGATAACATCTCAGAGTCCCTGCGAAAGCTTGGACTGACAAAGTCAAGCGCAACACACCTGGCACAAGATAGAAAATTACCTCTCCCCACGCCGCTTCACGACAAATGTGGTTAAGATAAGAAGATGGGACATTCCGGTAAGCTTCTCCCTTTTCATCCCTTGATGTTACACTTCCAATATGTATTGAAGTGATAAACTCAGAGAGAAATGACTGGTCAACAACTAGTAACAGCTGTTATAACAAAGAGAAGATGTATATATATTAGATATACTCTGAGAAAAAAATATCAAGAATCACAACTCATGAACTCAGGTCCGTGCGGTATATTTTCTGGGTATGATGCAAGTCTTCGAAATGCCGTCACTTAAATATTTTTTTCTTTAAATTCGTTTTTTTCACAACCTTCGATTGTGATTATTTTAAAACTGCACAAAATATACTATTGTTATTTTGAAAATATAAACTACTTTAAAATAATGATATCAACTATTAACTACAACAATCTACTACAGCTTTACCATTCTAATATTAGCAAATTCATTAATTAGGGATGTGTTGTCTAGAGCGACAGCCAATGTATCGGAATAACATAAATCAATATAGAAAAGCGTTGCGTAATGATTTTAAATTCTTCTTCTTCTTTTGTCGTCACACTGCTAAGAACCCTAACTCTAAATACTGCACGCCTGTGTATCGCAGGGGCTCTCAATGGTAGCAAAGAATAGTAATGCTGTGACCTAAAAGGCATTTCGTAAGAGGCGAAAGAAGTCAGGGCCGTGCGGTATATTTTTCCAGTATGATTTATGCTTTACCCTTCTAACTTTAACTTGAGCAAATTCGTTAATTAAGGATGTGTGGTCTAGATTAACAGCCAATGTAGAATCAATAGAAATTAATGACATATTTCTAAGTTTTGTAAAGCTTATTGAACTTCAGAGAGTTAAGATAAATCATACATTGTATACATCAATATCGGAATAACATAGAACAATATAGAAAATGGTTGCGTAAAGATTTTTAATTAGTGAATGGTTCAAAGTGTATTTTGATTTTGCTGATTATTCCGGCCCCTTACTGTCCCGTCTGATGCGGCCGCCTCTCTGCATCATAGCACTGCACGGCCCTACATGGACTGAAGTAGGAACAATGGTTTGAAGAAAGACATGATGGTCTAGGGATACTCTTGAGTCGAACTTTACTTTGGCAAGAGAAATATCGGACTTAATTCCATACAGGAGATTGTGCGAGTTGCAAAGGATATTGTGGTATGGAGAAATTGCTTGCAGGTCCAATGTAACGAATAACGATACTAGATAAATAAAATAATAATAGTAATACATGTGTTGTAGCTTGTAGTGTGGCTATGGTGGTTGTATACTCTGATATCTGCTTATCGTGTACACCTTTTCTACTGTCATGATCAGATTATGTCAATTTACATCGACAGTCTGCCGTACGCAATCTCTAGCGGTATACGTTTTCATGAATAAATTGTTAATGGCAGTTCTGTTATTTATGCTGCTGTTCGTTCCCTTTCAGAAATGATTCTAAAACAACGTATGTTCTGTTTTCTGTCTGTTTTTAAAACCTCAGGTCTAACGTGTTTGCCAGCGAGCTCAGGCCTGGCTCATGTGGATGCTGAATTCATTGCATGAAGACACACAATACCTCAAGCATATAACGTCCATACATATCTTTACCTTTAGTGTCTGCATAATATCAGTTTGATTAGAGATGAACTCATATTAGTTAACTATGTTTGTATATATTTTTTTAAAGCTTTCATACTAGAGTTATGAAGTTCGTGTACGAATCGAAATAGTCTTTTTGGTGCACGAGTGATGTTTTTTTGTAGATTCTTAGGATTGTTCAAAAACCGAAGGATTGACTTTATGCACCGGGTTTTACCCCATATGGCTCGGTCCCTATCCGCAGAAATAGCACACCACCTGCCGATAGTATTGCACAGAGCACGAACTCCGTAGCTCCAGCAACAATCCTAGGATTTCTGGAAAAGTTTTCCAGAGAAAGACCGAAAAATTTTGGAAAATCCCGAGCAATGAAATCAGGGCTTGACATTGATCCTTTGAAAAATGGAACATAAATTACCTGTATTTATGTCTTCAAAAATATACTTCAAATGATATACATGACTGTACTTAAATGTTATATTTGCCCGCCTGCCCAGCGTGTTCGTAGCGCATTGGACGACGAGGTTACAAGCCCCCTGTGAGTGCGGCTCAATTCCGCGTGCTGAGCGAATAGCCACATGTTCTCCAGCTTTACGGTGTTCGTGGCACCGAACCAAATGGTTAATATGTCCATGGCACCGAGCCGAAGAGCTGAAAGCTCGTGCTTCTGATTCGAAAAATAAAAGATATATTTTTTCCCTTTTCTCACGTTTATATGTTATGTTTTGTTTGAATTACTGTTGCTGGTGTCAGTGGAAAGTAAAAATACATTTTTGAAATGTCTGATTCAGATTTTACATAAGTGGAGCAGGGGTCATTTATGATGTATCTGTCCGTTATTGAAAATTATGATTTTATTTATCCCTTAATGTACGCTTATGACGTATGTAATCGTTACTTGAAATACGCTTGATATGAACAAACCCAACTGGGAGAAGTTTTCCTGGGGTACGTCCAGCAACATCCGATGTGTCTCTAAACTAACAAGATGTTATCATCATCATTAATATTTTCATTACTACTTGCAATCAATATCTTCTTGTTCGTTTCTCAACCAATTTTCTTTTTCTTTAGTGTGATTTTGAATAAATTGTCGCCCGAGTGGTTACCGGTGCCAAAATGTGGGGTTGAAAGAAACGAACCACTGTTACCTGCCACGCATGTCGTAAGAGGCGAAGGTTTGGCTGAAATTGGATGCACATGTCCTGAGCGTGTAGAAGTCTATGCGTTTAGGGTCCTACGTATACACGTTTGTGGTAAAGATCAAACATATCACAAAAAGTGATTAAAATTCCTTGCAAAGAACGAAGGCAAAGAAGAAGAAAAACAACAACAGAGTGTAGCATGTATTCAGAATATTTGATTTGCTTTATATTGGCCTTTTTCAAATTTAGAGGAGCACCTGGTCGAATTGATTAGTGCGCGGGATACAATTCGGGAGACTTGGGTTCGATCCCCCCGTAAGGTCAAAGAGTTTATCTATGTCGAGGGCACAAAGAAAAATCCTAACCTAAACACAAGCAATGCGAAAATTAAATTCTTCAGGAACATGTTCACCTTGTCCTACACCGATCTAAAAATACAGTAATACAGGAAGTAAAGACAGTTTATTTGTTTTTTAAACATACTTTTTTTCCTTCACTTTTTTGTCAAGATTTCTTCCGTGTCTGCGTCCATGAAAGACATCTGATTTGTATGTAAACTCACATCTCGACAACTTCAATTACAATGTTTAGTTGGTGATATTCCTTGATCATCATCCTACATTTAAAGCTAGTCAGTATATTCTCTATATGTAGTTCATGATCAATTTTAGTAATTGTATTTCTTGTTTCGAGTTTTCTATTCTTTTAAAAGGTTTTTAAGCTGAAGGATTGGCTTCATTGCACCGGTTTTTACCCTATATGGATCGGTCCCCCTCCGAAGAAATGATACGCCACCTGCTGAGAGCATTGCACAAAGCACGAACTCCGTAGCTCCAGCAGCAATTCTAGGGGTCTCTGGAAAAATGTGCACTCGTGAACAGAACGGCGCGGTCCGGATTCGAACCCACGACCTTTGACTCACAAGACAAAGGGCTTAACCACTTAGCCACATAGACCCTATTTTTCTTAAATACGACAATAAATTTAAAAAAAGTTTATTTCATAAATTTTCTTCTTTCTTTACGTTCGTTCTTTACGACCAATTTGAATCACTCTTTGTGATATGTTTGATCTTTGTCAAGAACGTGTATACATTGCACATTAGTTTGGTAGTTAGCATAGACTTCTAAACGTTTAGGACGTGCATCCGATTTCAGCCAAACGTCATTAGTTGCCTCTTACGACATGCGTAGCAAGTAACAGTGGTTCTATTCTTTACACCCCAAATTTGGGCATCGGTAACCACTCGGACGGTTTCATAAACAATTGCCGCGAGTTTAGGATATACATTTTTATGCGTTGATGATATTTGTTATTTGTATTCCGAACACAATTTTAGAAAATACTCGTATTTATATGGTCGTAAATGATATAATATATGTATACCTTTGCCATAAACTATTTATGATAGGATTCAAAGGTGGAGTCTAAGAAGATAAGAGGAGCTCTCCCACGGCACCTGTCATCTTTGCCAGACCGGAACTATCGTCTGTTACCAGGGTCACCGCGTGGAGGTGAGGACAGGGATTAGTGCCAGCTCACTAATCTGGCGCGCCGTTGTTTCCTTGCGCATTTGACCCAATAAGTGATATAATATATTTATACCTTTGTTGTAAAATATTTATAATGTTATTCAATAGTGGAGTCTAAGAAGATAAGAGAAGCTCTCAATCTTGCTTCCAGAGACAACAATTTGTTTGGATTGTATTTAGATTGAACAGATTTTGTTACATCTTCTATTGACATTTTCTGTATTTGTCTAGATCCCTGTTTCCCAACGTGGGGCTAACGCCCACAGGGGGTATTTTCATCGTGAATGGGGGCAATGGACTCTTTCAGAGTTTAATTAATGTTCATGATGATGCAAAACCGATATATTCGCTTCTGGATGTCTGTTGACAAAAATAAATGTTGCTTCACAATCACGTTCCCGAAGTTTAAAAATTAAATTAAAAAAGGTGAGGGAGTACGATTTTCTGAAAATCTTTGGTGAGGCAGGGCACAAAAAAGGTTGGGAAACACTGGTCTAGATCATAGAGTCCCAAACATTTTCGTCCCACCGCCCACTTTGAACGACATAAACTTAGTAACGCCCACCTGCCCATTATAACAGTTTGCCTACGCTGACTCCCTCCCTACATATATATATACACATGCTCTATTTTCACTTTGACATAGAAAATTGATATATATTTATGTTATTCGGGGTCAATTTTCAAATTATTTCATGCATGAAATAGAAAATTGATGAAAAAATGGATCGTGTAAAATGAGCATTAGATTAATTAAATTGCAGAATTCAAATTTTAAATGATTTTTCAATCGTAAAATCAGGTAAAAGAACTCCACCCATTTGCTTCTGAACCACCTATTGCCCCCTGGAAAGCTTCAGCGTCCATTTTGGGAAATGATGGTCTAGATTGTTCAATGTTTGGTTCTTCGAATTGACATTCTCGCACATCGGAAAAGTACTCTGTTCTCCAATGAAGCAGGCATCTTAATGTTCTCTTGCTGACTGTACACAAGTGATGTTGGTTAACTTTGGTCTATTTCTACCACGCAGACAGTACTGTTGTGCTTATCCGTGTTTAATTCATTTTATAATCAGGCTGGGCAATATATCTGATTCTTGTGTTCAGATATGTAGAGCAGAAAGCAGGGGACGGAGTAGTGTAATGCATAAGCGTTCGCTTGTTGACCTTTTGATAAAAAGGGGTGTGGGTTCACTCCCACACCCGAGTTCCAAACGTGAAGAAAAAGTGCCCCTCATTCCTCCTGCACTCTAACGCCTAGAAATATGAAGTGAAGTGACATCATACTCTAAGGTCTGAAAAGCCTAGGTGCATTTTTCTAGAGCAGAAAACATTAACGTTGACCGCCGTGTACCTACTCCTTCTACTTGGAAATTGGTATCAGTTCTGCAGGTTTATCTTCCTTTCATTCCCTTCATAGCTGCACGACTAGTTGCTTAAAACTGAGACAATTTCTTCAGACAGACTGATGAATGATGTTTACCTATTCAGCTCTAAGATTGTCTCCATGTAAACGTCAATGTAACTCAACGAGTCAGGTACTATTATTGAAATGTATTCTTCTTCCTCACGAAATAATCTCAGAGAAAGACGATATTTATATTACCATTCTTTATGTGGTTGAATTGAGTGCACACATTTCGTCCTGTACTCCCCTTCCGTTCACCTGCACCATATTAGTAAATCTAGATTGCACTTTCCGAAAAACCAAACCACCCTTATCGATAACTAAATCATCTTTGCTGTTTGCATATGGATTATGTTTCCTATTTCAGCTTTGTTTAGTTCTTTGTTGCAATTTCTTGCAGTATCTACCATAGGTAAATACCACCTGCATATGCTCACAACATTCTAACTAAATATCAGGTCGTTCATCTTCATATGATTAAGGAGGCAAGTCAAATAAAAAGTTTCTGACTCTTCTGATATTTGAGATTGTACTAATGTCACTATGTATCTTTCCAATGTTGGACAGATATATTGTGGATAACGTGCATCAACAAAGACAAATAAGTACGTTTTCACATTAACAATCTGATGTAGTTGTAAAATGTTGCTAAGTCAAGCATATTATATAACTTGGTAAGAAGTATCTCTTATGCACTCAGGGGTAAATCTCGCAGACAAAATATGTATCTTATCCGGCTTCTTTAGTTGATCTCTCTTATTGCTTTGAGGTCCAAGGGATTTAAAGGGTTTTAAAGCCGAAGGATTGACTTCATTGCACCTGGTTTTACCCCATATGGCTCGGTCCCTCTCTGCAGATATGGCACGCCACCTGCCGAGAGTATTACACAAAGCACGAGCTCCGTAGCTCCGGCAACAATCCTAGGATTTTGAAAAAACTGCACTCGTGAACAGAAGGCCGCGGTCCGGATTCGAACCCATGACCTTCGACTCGCAAGGCAAATGACTTAACCACCGCTTTGAGGTGCAATCTACAGTCAATCAAAGGGAGTACTATAGTCCGTTCAACAACTCATGCTCACAGTCCAAGGCAAATGACTTAACCACCACTTTGAGGTGCAATCTACAGTCAATCAACGGGAGTACTATAGTCCGTTCAACAACTCATGCTCACAGTCCAAGGCAAATGACTTAACCACCACTTTGAGGTGCAATCTACAGTCAATCAACGGGAGTACTATAGTCCGTTCAACAACTCATGCTCACAGTCCAAGGCAAATGACTTAACCACCGCTTTGAGGTGCAATCTACAGTCAATCAACGGGAGTACTATAGTCCGTTCAACAACTCATGCTCACAGTCCAAGGCAAATGACTTAACCACCGCTTTGAGGTGCAATCTACAGTCAATCAACGGGAGTACTATAGTCCGTTCAACAACTCATGCTCACAGTCCAAGGCAAATGACTTAACCACCGCTTTGAGGTGCAATCTACAGTCAATCAACGGGAGTACTATAGTCCGTTCAACAACTCATGCTCACAGTCCAAGGCAAATGACTTAACCACCGCTTTGAGGTGCAATCTACAGTCAATCAACGGGAGTACTATAGTCCGTTCAACAACTCATGCTCACAGTCCAAGGCAAATGACTTAACCACCGCTTTGAGGTACAATCCACAGTCAATCAACGGGAGTACTATAGTCCGTTCAACAACTCATGCTCACAGTCCAAGGCAAATGACTTAACCACCGCTTTGAGGTGCAATCTACAGTCAATCAACGGGAGTACTATAGTCCGTTCAACAACTCATGCTCACAGTCCAAGGCAAATGACTTAACCACCGCTTTGAGGTGCAATCTACAGTCAATCAACGGGAGTACTATAGTCCGTTCAACAACTCATGCTCACAGTCCAAGGCAAATGACTTAACCACCGCTTTGAGGTGCAATCTACAGTCAATCAACGGGAGTACTATAGTCCGTTCAACAACTCATGCTCACAGTCCAAGGCAAATGACTTAACCACCGCATTGAAGTGCAATCTACAGTCAATCAACGGGAGTACTATAGTCCGTTCAACAACTCATGCTCACAGTCCAAGGCAAATGACTTAACCACCGCTTTGAGGTGCAATCTACAGTCAATCAACGGGAGTACTATAGTCCGTTCAACAACTCATGCTCACAGTCCAAGGCAAATGACTTTACCACCGCTTTGAGGTGCAATCTACAGTCAATCAACGGGAGTACTATAGTCCGTTCAACAACTCATGCTCACAGTCCAAGGCAAATGACTTAACCACCGCTTTGAGGTGCAATCTACAGTCAATCAACGGGAGTACTATAGTCCGTTCAACAACTCATGCTCACAGTCCAAGGCAAATGACTTAACCACCGCTTTGAGGTACAATCTACAGTCAATCAACGGAAGTACTATAGTCCGTTCAACAACTCATGCTCACAGTCCAAGGCAAATGACTTAACCACCGCTTTGAGGTGCAATCTACAGTCAATCAACGGGAGTACTATAGTCCGTTCAACAACTCATGCTCACAGTCCAAGGCAAATGACTTAACCACCGCTTTGAAGTGCAATCTACAGTCAATCAACGGGAGTACTATAGTCCGTTCAACAACTCATGCTCACAGTCCAAGGCAAATGACTTAACCACCGCTTTGAAGTGCAATCTACAGTCAATCAACGGAAGTACTATAGTCCGTTCAACAACTCATGCTCACAGTCCAAGGCAAATGACTTAACCACCGCTTTGAAGTGCAATCTACAGTCAATCAACGGGAGTACTATAGTACGTTCAACAACTCATGCTCACAGTCCAAGGCAAATGACTTAACCACCGCTTTGAGGTGCAATCTACAGTCAATCAACGGGAGTACTATAGTCCGTTCAACAACTCATGCTCACAGTCCAAGGCAAATGACTTAACCACCGCTTTGAAGTGCAATCTACAGTCAATCAACGGAAGTACTATAGTCCGTTCAACAACTCATGCTCACAGTCCAAGGCAAATGACTTAACCACCGCTTTGAAGTGCAATCTACAGTCAATCAACGGAAGTACTATAGTCCGTTCAACAACTCATGCTCACAGTCCAAGGCAAATGACTTAACCACCGCTTTGAGGTGCAATCTACAGTCAATCAACGGGAGTACTATAGTCCGTTCAACAACTCATGCTCACAGTCCAATGCAAATTGTAGCAAAACCAACAATTCTACAGTAGCGAAACTTTGCACCAAACCTTAGAATTATACCGACGCAAATGGCTTGTGGAAGAAATTGCTATTGGAAACCTGGATTTTGTAATTGAACGGTTTCCTTTGATGTTGGCGGCATATTTGGCGAGTCTGATACAGAATCTTAGTGTTTACAGTAAACGCACCAATATGACATTTGATGACAAGTCTCGTGCAAAGGCGTATCATCCTAACTTATACATGGGGGACAATGGTGATATTTGCAATATAGTCACGAAATAGACAGGAAATGTAGACATAGTTGTATTATTGTTTTTAAAAAACTTACATTATAGTTAAAGTTAGCTTCCATGTCATAATGCCATCCCCCTTTTACGTCCAGGCGTGGGACTGGCAGTGGCGGAGCTACTTTGAGACGTTCATTTTAAATCGCTACTTCTTCGGTGCAATGTGCGTGTGTTAACATATTTGGTAGGGACGTATCACTACAATAAAATAGCTCTTTCTCTGGTTCTTGTATACTGTGGTACAGATGACCCATAAGTGCCTCTTTGCGGAAATGCGAGTATAGTATTTATGACACTTTTTACATTTTTACTTCAAACTCATTAGCAATATTATATCAGTGTCTGTTTTGAGAAGTCAACAATATGACCCAATAACTTCACACTAATTTCGATATACACCTTTAACTAAAAGTGTGTCGCACTATGATTTCATGTGTTTATCACAGTCAACGCCGTTTGGAATTGGTGCGCGGCAATTGCAAGAATCGTTTTAAAAAACCACGGATCTCGTCCTGAATGTTGCTATTTTTGTGATCAATATATTAGATGACTGTAAACATTAGTTTTCGTCAACAGTGCCAATGGACGTGTTAAATATACAGCACAAAGAAGGAAACTTCTAGATGGTATGATTGTTTGCATGACAAAAACATATATTGTAGCGTCAGGAACATGTGTAGTTCAAGTGCAAGTTTTCAAGCTATTTAATCAAATGGTTACAAAGATACAAATTTGTATCTGTAGGCATGACAAGTTGAATGCACTATAGTCACTAATACAGTGAAGAAAACAGCCTCCATTCCAGATCAGTAGCTGAGACTCTTCAAAGCACTAACAAGTAGTTTTTTGTTTGATGTTGATGATATCAACGTCATTACCTCATGTCATATTTACAGTCTATCGGAATTATTGCAGTAATATTTGGTAAATGATGTTCTTTTAGTCATTTATAACTAAAGTCTGTACCAGTAGGAATAATGTTCATCTGAATGGCAAAGGACACTGGTGACACGGAAAACATGTCTAAGCGCAAAAATGTATGGCAAATTTGTTGTCTAAAGTGTCATGAATACACTTAAAGTCATAGTTGTACGTGAAACAAATACCCGCCCACAAATGATGTTTTCTTTACATACATAGTCCACAAACGATGCCATTTCAATACCAATTACACATATGATGTTCTTTCAGAATGCTGTCAACATATGATTCCTATTCAGTATCCTGTCCCCATATGGCACCCTTTCATTGTAATGTCTACATATGTGGCCGTCTATTTATCTGTGTAGAACTGTAGACGATTGGTGTATTTATTGAGAACCATGTCACATATGCTTTAGCTGGATTGACTTTCTCTCCTGGATTATTCACAACACGCAATTAATTGATCAAGACAATGTTGAAGGAATGTAGCCATATCATCTCTGTCTGCCTTACCTATAGGTCAAAATGTCATCTGCAAATAACAGAGTGCGTCCCATTTCTATATTCTAAATTCGTATGAAACCTATCGTGTACACATTGGATATGTCAAGCGATAGCGGAGTACTTTTTGGTATACATCTCAGTGCAGTTTTCTTGACTCCAGTATTCGTTACTAATGTTAGATTCAATGTGCAACACATGTCCAATACATTTCCAGCGTATATATATATAGACTGATAGAGAACTTGTATACTGTGCATTTTGGAATCAGATTAGACAGCGAGGAATAGTTACCTACATGATCTGCATATATATTTATAGAGCTGATACTACACACGTCATATAATCAACAAAATACAGAAAACACACAATGTGATTGTTGTGTTGCGCTATCTATATGTTATGTTATGCTATGTTATGTTATGTTATGCGATCGACGTCACGGCACATTGGGCATTTCCATGCATGCAGCCATCCTAAAGTCCATTTGCTCACCGTACCCATGAGAAGTTGATTACTATATCTTCTCTCTCTACCACGAACACGACACTGTCTGGCATGTCCATACTTAACGCCTAATTCTCGAACTCGTTCCAGTGTCTGAGACGTGCCCATGTCACATAATTGAGAGCGTACCGCATTGATGATATCGACTCTGTCCATACTTCTGCCCGTTTGAGTCGGGGCATTGTTTGCAAGAAAGTCTGCACGCTCGTTACCCTGCACTCCAGCATGTCCAGGTGTGTACAGCCAAGTCATTTTCTTGAGATATGATCTCCGAATGCTGTCCACCCATTCCACACGCATACTTCCAGATTCAATCAGTTGAAGCATATTCATCGAGTCTGATATGATGATCGTATGGGTAACCTGTTGCTCAGCCACCCATGACAGGCAGCAGTAATCTCCATAGTCATGCTCGATGTCGTTGTCTCGAAAGCGCCGCAGTCCTCATAAAGTGTGCGACCATTTCGCTGTGCTGAATAAACCCACGATGATCTGGTTCCGCGTCTGACAGAGCCATCGGTGTAGATAATGATATCATCTGGATGGGAGTGCTCATCCACGAGTGCAAGAATCTCCGCATTGACGACGCCCGGGGCCCATTCTCTACAGCGTCTCCAAAGTGTACTGACAACCTATATGTGTGGGTAAAATGTCATAGCTGTAGTTCAAGAAAGATAACAATAGTACTGACTGTGCTTTAGCTGGAGACATATCAAACTATCTCGACAGTGCTACATCTGTGTCTTAACCCGCAACACTCTTGTGACTTATTCGATAAACGAGCACCTGTTAGCTACGCTAATCCGTTCCACTTACTAATAATACTTACAACCAGTGACGGCTCGTGATCGTTTTTGTTGGTGGGGCCAGACACACATTTTCGGGAACATCATGGCTTTGGGTTAGGTTATTTTTAATTTATTAAATAATAAAGACGCGTTACACATTATGTTTTGGTGGGGCCCGGTCCTTCTGGCCCTTAATGACGAGCCGCCACTGCTTACAACATATAGAAGATGGTATCATTACCTTAAAGCACAAGATGAACCGAACTTCACACGAGAAGATTGAACTGAGAAATGTTTTATTCAATGTTTTTCTTTTATTTCAATTTCCTGTTGGTGGCCAGTGATAACTCCTTTTTTACAAATAAAGCAATAATCGGCATGACATTTCCTGTGATGATACATGTAACAAATGATGTAACTAAATCACTGCTTTGATCATTAGCCAAACTTTAAAAGAGTCATAACAATATTGCTTTTGAAGTAGAAGGTTTGCAATTTCATGACTTTGCAGCCATCGCTACATTCAACCAACCCTCTCTATGAGATTTGGATTTGATAGATATATATCCGGACCACCTACCTACTCAAATGTTTAGGCAGGATAGAAACGTCTTTTCCGTTAGAAACAAAATATGTGTAAGACGTGTACACAAAATAAAGTTGATTGCCAATGCATTCTGCTATAGCGATTGTTAACACACGACAAAACAACTGTGTACCTAATTTGTTTTCTTGTAAAACATGCGGTTGCTGTATTTCTTTCTTGTTTTACAGTTCAGATCTTCCTTTTATAAATTGGAATTTTTCTTTCAAACAGTCAAAATGTTCCATTTATACATTCGAGCTTCCTTTTATATTATATACATCTACATTGTATATAGTCGATACATTTCTTTGATAAAATCGAGATCTTTCTTGCATGCAATCTATCACCTTTTTGTAACATAAGAGACCTACCTATTGAAAAGTTAAGAACATTTTTTTTATACATTAGAGTTGTCCTTTAGACCATAGATTTCCAAACTTTCCGACCCATCTCCCGTTTTGTACAACATAAACTTTGTAACGCCCCCTCCACATTATACCAGTTTGCCAACGCCCCCGCCCACATATAAATATGCATGCTATATTTTCTCTTTAACATAGAACATTGATATATATTTCTATAATACACGATCAATGTTCAAATGATTATATGCATGAAATAGAAAATTGATGAATAAATGGATCGCATAAGACGGGCATAGGATGAATTAAAATGAAGAATTACAATTTTAAAGGATTATTCAATCGCAAAATAACGAAAAAAATAGATTTTAAAATATGTATTACTAATTTCTTCTTTAAGGAGCCACCGACCTCTAATCGCCTGAACAACGCCCAAATTCTTCTAAACCCACTATCGCCCCACCTATAACGCTTCAGCGCCCACTGGGGGTGGTACCGCCCACTTTGGGAAACTCTGCTCTAGACTGTCAGTACGTTCCTTTTCAACAGTCTAACTTCCATTCTTACGTACAAAACATTTCACTCATTTAACCAAGACATCCCGTTAATACAGTCGAATTTTTCTTTCTACACATTGGCTACCTATGTGAAAAACACGCTGTAGGCCAATTAATTGTTTTCTTCAAAATGTCACATCGCATTTGTTTGTACAGTTTGAGCTGCAGTTTTCTCATTTCATAACGAAATTTGATGAATTACGTGCAATTATGTAGGTAAAAAATATACTTGTATCACAATGGGGAAAAATATTTAATAACAGATAGTGATCGCATTTTGTTAAAAGTACTCTTCAAGTTAATTTGACCTTGTTTAAAAAAACATGGCGTAGTCTGCGGGACTTTATCAACCGGAACTGACAATCTGGCACAGGCTGTAACAGTTGGTAGTTATTATGTTAGCTTTTATTCAACAGTCGAACCTACATTTATATAGTCCTGACATGCATGTTTATACAGGTGACTTTAAATTCAAGCATTCTTGATCTTCCCATTACACATTTGGGATACTAGTTTCTTTATATTCAACTTAATTGTTTACCACACCTAACACTGCTTTCCACTCCTCTCCCACCAAACTCAATTCTAATCACAGGATTTTCTGTAATATGTAGGAATATATTAGATAAATTCCTTCTCGGCTTTAACCTTAGCATTCTTCAGTATATTTTACAACTTCCCAATCCTCAAACTTTCTATTTGGAGAAAGTGCCTAATATCCATGTCGCACTAGTTTGTTGTGCTCCCTATATCCATTACTTTTATTTCAATCAACATTTAATACATTACATTTGACAAACTTACGCACATACAATCTACCTTTATGGTTTATTCCTCAATAATAATAATAATTAAAAAAATAAAACTCGTATATTGCTGGAGATGGCACGATGGAAACATCAACTAACATTGCATGTTGTCCATTTCTATCTGCACACATTTGTTCGTACAGCCATCATTATTCTTTATATAGTATTTAAGTCCATTCTGATTGTTGTATAGACATTTCGTGTTTCTTAATTGTTATCACATGTACCCCATCGATTACTTAGCGATTACCGTTTTAACAATTGATGATGCAACTAAGTCGTTTCCGTTTATTATATATTTTTTACAAACTACCCCTTTCATGAACCTGGAGTTTAGTCTGTTCATTGTTTATTGTAACGCTTCTAGTATCTTCTGTGAATAATATAGAACTGTAATGCCTCTCCTGTGGCGTATGTGGCGTAGGGGTTAGTGACTCGGTCTATTAACCTCGACGTTCTGAGTTCGAATCACGCTGCGGACAATTTGGTTGCAAATTGTTTCTCGTGGATTTTAACAAAGGACGATGGCACCACCCGTTCAGAAAGCAATGGCAAACTATTGAACGTAATAATTCCTAGAAAAATCACAAACAGCGTTAAAAAGCTGGGGTTGCTTCGCAAAGTCCTGTAAAGGATATGCAAATTAACTAACTAATGCCTGTCAATATATTGTATAAAACTTGAAGCTCTTCCATTGAATAGGTAGGGTATCTAGTCTGGTCCATGTAGAATGTAATCTGTTTAGTCTGCGAATGTAGTCTTCCTCTTTGATGACACTTCCTCTTCTTGAGCACACAGAAGAGACGAGCTTCAAGCTTGTTATTGGATACTGTAACATTTCTAGTTTTTCCTATGTGTGATATACGACATATAATTTCACCTTGAACGAGATACGGAACAAATCTTCCCTATGCATGAAATAGTGAACTTGACTCTTGAATGATGTAACGCTCTTATTTTTCCTAAGGATTAGCTATCGTAATTAATCTTCTACAAAAATGTAATAGTGCAATAAATCTTCCCATTGAATGGGCTAGCCCATCTAGTCGAGGGGGCCCCCCATTGTACAGATAATTCATTGTTTTGCTCCTATAGATGAGATGATACATTTAGATTTTTCTAGTGGCCCCTGGAAACAAAAGGTCGACTAGCTCAGTTGAGATATCGAAAATGCTTGTTTAATAGGGGCTGATATTTTTTTATTTGTGTGAAAGAACAATATACACTATTTAAAATTGTGCAACAAGTATATCCGTTCTTGGTCATTTCTAGAGAAAAGAATACTAATATTTCTTAGTGTTAATCTTAATTTGTAACATAATAAAGAAATTGATTTAGTATATTGTATTGTTTTTCAAATGAATGTGTCCCTATACAACAACGGATGTGAGGAGTAAACAACAGTTGTGGTTTTATTTTCTATACTTTTTACTTGAGCCTGACTGCCGTATGTTATCGGAGGCCTTGATTCTTCTAAGTTTGATATACTGTTTCAATCCTATCCTTGTGGATGACATTTCATTTCTTGTCTTCCAGATGTATTCGATAATAGATATTTTCTTTCAGATAAATGAAATAACACTGAATCTGCTCAACTTCAGAAGTATTTCTTCAGACTCTTGCACACAGACGTAAAGAAATCGCCAAACAGTTCAAGTATCACAAGTGATACACCAATCAGAGAAATTAAATGACATATCAATATAATCAAAATTCTCCACAAGTAGTTAATTCTTTTCTACAATGTTTGTTAACTTCACAATCTGATATAACCAAGAAAAACATGTTCTGAGGTTGAAATGAACGTGCTTAGGCTTAATTCAAATTTAATCATCTACATCAACAAACATCAATTATGTGACATGGGCACGTCTCAGACACTGGAACGAGTTCGAGAATTAGGCGTTAAGTGTGGACATGCCAGACAGTGTCGTCTTCGTGGTAGAGAGAGAAGATATAGTAATCAACTTCTCATGGGTACGGTGAGCAAATGGACTTTAGGATGGCTGCTGCAGCGGAGGACAGAGCATGCATGGGAATGCCCAATGTGCCGTGAAGTCGATCGCATAACATAACATAATATAACATAACATCAACAAACAATCAAAATACAATATTTTGAGCAAATTATTCGTCTCTATATTTAATTCTTTTTCTATTGTTGCAATATTTGAATAAATTCGCGTTCCTACATATTTACTGATAACTTTTGTATAGACGTTCAAATCTCTTCCTATGCTGTTCCAACAAATGAAATGGTTCTATTTTCGGGATGTTTGTGTATTTCCACTAAACGCAACTAATTATGGCTTCTTATTGAATAGAAAATGCGGACAAATCAGTTCCAAATATAACTCACTTAAAATAATGTTTTGTAAATGTTGCCACAAAAGTGCGTTTGTTGAACACTCAGTAAAGTTAATTTACTGCACATATTTAAAGTGAGTAAATAGCACATCTGAAACAGACCCTAGAATCATGTTTATATCATTTGTGCAACGTAGAAGAGGGATGTCTAACGCTGAAGAAGTTAAGAGTTGTGTTGAACAAATAAGTTTTCCTTATTGTGTTTTCTTTTTCACTTTGTCACAATATCACTCTGTCATCTCTTTAAATGTCTCGTGTTTGTTTATAATTAAGAATGCTGTCGAAATGTGTATTTAATATTCGTGTTTCTAAAACTAATTAATTTTAATACGAATTGGCATATCTTTATTGAAGGTATGATGTCGAATATATCAGGAGTCTCATAAATAATATTTTGCTAGAATGTTATACGAGATGCATCAAACTGTAGAACTATTATTAAAACGCTCATCTGTAGGGATATGCAAAGTTTGCCGTACACACAGTTTGATTTGTCGTTCGAATCCCTTGTTTCGTAATTTGGTTTTTTTCTGAAAGCCTTTAATACTTGTTCACTTTTTATTTATTTATCATAGTCATTGGCTCTGTTGTTTCTCCTATAGTTCTTAAAGCTTCATTTTCTTTATGTATATTGTAACAAATTTGGTATTCGTCGATGAAGGATGATCTGATCTAAACAATGTTTGATCAGTACAAGAACATATAGGCTTGTAAGTAAGAAAGAGATGGTTCGAACTCTGGCAGAACTGACTTGGCACGGATACAATATCAGAAGGAACTGAATAGACCAAAAGTTATAATCTGAACACATTGATAGTCTTTTCTTCTCCTTCCTCTTCTTCAAACGTTTTATATCGAACACTTGTCAATCAATCACTATGTGGGATTTTTATGTGACCTGAGCCTTAGAGCGATTTACGTTGTGCCAGTTATGCGCCTACTAGTAGGCCAGCACATCCGATTTTTCTGCGCTGCTTTTAATTTACTAGGGTAGCATCCCTAGGGCCTACATCACTCGCCTCTTACGACATGCATTGTAGGTTGCAGTGATGTCTTTGTTTCCCTTGCAGGTCCCGGCACCACAAGGAAAGAGAGTCTTTCCGAACAATGGAGTTTCAGGATTGTGAATCACAGTTGTAGACCAGGTTAAGTGAGATGGGTGTCGATATTGGTACAGCCAACAAAAAACCCCGATATTCTTAATATGAATACAGATTAATTAATCAACATCGAACTGGCATATTAAGCCGCTGGACATGTTGATTCGGTGATCGATGCCATTGTGGACATGTTGAGACTTGGATCGATGCACCTACGAACATGTCTGGAGCGCTATGGGGATAGTCCTTATATGTGCCCACGTAGTTATACTTGCGTTCTGAAGCTCGTATGTTCGAGTCCATATGCGCTGTTCAGCTCAGGAGTGAATGTTTTCCAGAGACTCCTAGGATTGTTGCCGAAGTTACGGAGCTCGTGCTTTGCGCAATACTATTGTCAGGAGCGTTCCATTTCTGCGGGGATAGACTGTGCTACATGGAGTAAAACTCGGTTTATTGAAGTTAAACATTCGGTTTTAGACCCTTTTTAAGCCACATATCATAAACATGTGTATACTCTCAGATTGAATCTACTGCACACATATCAAATGTAGTATACACTTATCACATTTTCATTTTAAAATGATAACACTGTTCTCATAGATAGACACACAGTGTGAACATAATGGATGCATACATTTCATACTCGAAAACTTACATATTTATTTAGCTTATCTGTGAGAACTCCACCGACACGATTGTATGATCTTTGACGTAAGCAATGAATGATTCACAAAGTAAGACACGAAGACTGATTACATCAGTGAGTACACAAATGTAATTATGTATTGAAGTACCCACACAAATTTACAAGATGTAAATTTACAGTACAATTATTAAATGTATGATAAGTTAAGTTGACAATTAAACACAATCGCAAATGTCTGCTATTTGATTATTTTTGTACCTTGTCTTATTGTTATTGCCTATTAATCGTTTAATATCATTCGAGATATACATGTGCTTTTTTTTATACCTGATATCATTCCTTCTGTTAATATATTAATGTCGAGCATTTCTTTGAACATGTACATAGATAATATTTACTTGTTCTTTCTTATAATTTATATATATATATATTTGTTTTGCCCATCTGGTGATGAAAATGTTTCTGCAAAACGTTAACATTTAATTTCTTTATATTTCAAGTGCTTAGTGTAAATTGTATTCTTCTGATGAACTAGTGTACTATTACTTGTAAATACTCTTGTAATATATTTTCTTGTTGCTGATTTTTAAATATTAAAAATTCATCGCCATTTTAACAGTATTGGTTCCATGCATCATGTTAAAAATACCACATATTCTTTTCGCTGTTGTTGACATTTGTACCACCTTTCACATTTTTAGGATCACATATTTTTGTTTTATTATAATATTTACTAGAGTACATACAAAATAATATCAAAGAAAACTGGTTTATGCTACAAATAAGTATGAGAAAATTGAAGTATTTTGGACAAATACATAGACACAAAGAGTTGGATAAGACCATTATGGAAGGAGGCATCCCGTGAAAGAGAAGAGGAAGACTACATAAACGATGGATTCAGGATGTAACTGATGATTTGGGCATGTCAGCTGCAAAGACGGGACATCTAGCCCGTTAGAGAGATAAATTCCGAAGAAAGGTTAGAGTGACAAAATTTTACTCAGGACAAGCTTTATGATGATGATGATGATATATAGCACAAGAATGACACGTGAATGTAAACAACCAGTCTTTGTTCACAAATAAAACATGTTCCTAGTCATATCGGAAACCGACGATAAAATGTAGGCCCAGTGAAGTTGAGCACGTAAAAGAACTATTAGCAGGTGAAAAAAGATGAGAGTCAGCAGCAGGATGCTGACCGGAACAAAAGTAGATGCAAATATTTTGTTTAAATTCCTATTAAAATATTCACTATCTTCAAACTTACATCGTAGACCACCGCTGGTTTTACGGAGCTGGCACACTCCCATTGATATCTTTCAATTTAAGAAGGAAATGAAGCACATATCACCGAAGTGCAGTGATGATGATACTATAAATTACTCCCGCACTGATATATATCACATTTGAAACCTTAGATAACAATTGTATTACTTACATGTCTCGATGGCATCAAGCTCTATCGGCATTGTCGTTCCCTTGCATTTGTCAGTTGTATTGAAAGCAAGAAACTGTTGCATGGGCAACAGAAGACTTTCATAATAACTTGCCTAAATAGCGCCATGAAGAAGAGCTTCACATCACAGCAAAGAACTCTGAGGAGACCCTACCTTTAGCAGTGGGAGCAGCTCGCAAGGACATGTTCAGCTGGAGACGAGCTTCGAAAACGGGACTTAGAACTTCTGAAGCCAGACTAAGACAACTTGCTGGCATAAAAAGTGCCAAGAAAAAGAGCGTAAACGAAATTCACACAAAGCACATTCATTGCTTTTAGAAGCTAGCAGGATGTCATTATCATCATTTACATTAATTAAACCGAAAGTTAACTTTGCACGGTTTTTGAGGCACTAACTATTTTGTTTCAAATAGTATAATATCATCTGACAACACTTGTAACACAAATTATGAAAATAACAGTGACGCGGTTTTATAAACAGGATTAAGACAATCAATTTTGAGAGAGAAACGAATGCATTTAAAACAATGACTACTATATCCTCATTCGAACCAATTACCTGGATATTAAGATGCGTGTACGTGTGTTTATTTCTCATTTGAAACACTTCAATTGACAAAATTATCTTTTCAAATCATTTCAGTAATATATTGTGCCATTTACTCATGGCTATCTCCATTGTGTATATATCTCGAATGTATCATTCATCGATTTATAGCACATACTTTTATACGTTTTGTTAAACGTTTTCTACGACTTTTAATTATTGATAATGTTTCTTTCTCATTTGTCTGTGCTGCTTCTATGTCTTCTAAGCATTGTTTATTATAAGAATTCTTCAATTGAAATGTGTATTCTTGTTCTTTTTCTTTACTTTTGTTTTGCTTTACAACGTCAGGATAAGAAGATATTTCTAGAACGCGCTCTGGCTCTGGGTGTGTGTGTGTGTGTGTGTGTGTTCTGTTTTTACTGCTCTGTTATTTCTGTTATCCATTTCTTGCGTTTTTTCCCTTTTGTCGTATACCAACTGTGTCTGATTAGCATTGCCATTTGGTGCGATCTGTCTGTTGGTAATCTGTTTATGTGGTTGAATCATTTAATGTGTTGTTTTTTGATGAAGTTCAGTTGTGATGATGTACCCATTTTTTTTCCTGGTGTCTTAATTCCTATACCGGTATTTTCATGATACCACTAGAACTCTGCTCAAACACACCGATTCTGTCCTGATTAGTTTTCTTCTAACATTTAATGTCAATCTTTAGGTTTGGTACTGATAGAATAATGTTGGGTGAAAGATCATGTTGTATACTGCTCTTTTATTGTTAATGGTGACATGTTTGCATTTCAAAATTGATGCCATTTGTCATAATATTTCTCTCTCTCGCGATCCCCGCCTAGACCGATGAACTAAATTTGTTTCATGAATTATTCTGTTGTTTTTAGAGACTACGTCCCCCGTACAGCTTCTCGCGAAGCTCTGTGTTATCGGGCCAGGTTTAGTTTCTTAGGTCTGCTAACCGCTGGCAGTCTTGCAGTATGTGCTCTGTCCCTCCGTACAGCTTCTCGCGAAGCTCTGTGTTTTCGGGCCAGGTTTATTTTCTTAGGATTGCTAACAACTGGCAGTCTTGCAGTATGTGCTCTGCCATCATGTCCACCTTTTCACAGTGGCACAGGCTAGTTGTGACAATTTTAAATTTGTTGAACATGTAGGCCCGAAGCCTGTTATGGCCGGTACAGAGGCGAAATATAGCAACTTGTTGGCTACGGGATAGACCATAGGTCATAAGATTTTATTTTTGCTACTACATCCTTGTTTATACTCATTCTTCGACTTGTAAAACGTTACCTAGATATGCAAAATCTGTTTTAATAGATGGTTGCCGATAGATATATTAGTAGATCTTTCATCATCGCTAGCGAATATAATTACCTCGGTGTTGCCCTTTATCACTCAAAGACAAAAGAAAAAAACCGTCACCTCCTGTAGTACCGTTTTTTAGGGCGATGTAGAACAGATGGGACGTGAGCCTGGGGAATGTTATTGCCGCTTGGCTAGTGCAGTCACAGCGAAGTGGTTCAAGTTATGATATTTTATTTATGCGCACAACAGAACAAGAAATCCGTAGCCTTACCATGAATTAAACACGGGTTTCCCCGCATGGGAACCGAGCTGTAACCAATTCGGTCAGACTCTCCTTCTGTATTAGTAAAACTAAGTGTAAAAAGGAAGACCTACTTTTGTTATTCTCCTTTTCTGAGATTGACATTGTCAACAACGAATCGCCCGAGTGGTTACCGGGGCCCAAATTTGGGGTGTAAAGAAAAGAACCACTGTTACCTGCCATGCATGTCGTAAGAGGCGACTAAGGATGTTTGGCGGAAATCTGATGCACGTGTCTTAAATGTGTAGAAGTCAAACTGCTGCCTTGCAGGACGGCTGGGGACAACAAAAGGCTAACGGAGAGCGAGCCCAGTAAACACTGGCTGAATCCACACACACCGCCGAAGGATAAGCACCAGAGCTCCAAATGGCGCTGAAGATGTGACAAAACCTACCCATGCTAAGGCTGCATGAATCAGATTTCCACATAAATATAATGTATGGAGAGATCTGGTACATACCGTTTAGGTGATCGCGAGTGAGACAGAGAAAACAGAGTTACCCATCACCACATTATGTACCATTACTTTCATCGATTTTGTCCTATGGGTGAAAAAATATATTTCCATTTGAAGGACACCAACTCACAAGTCTGCACGTATCGTGATCTTGGTTGAGCAATGTCTCATGTGACTTGTCATGCACGGATCGATTTCCTATCAAATTAAGAACAGTCAATACAATCAATTCTGCTTATACGGAATAAAGAGTAGAAAGAAAAGAAAGAAATAACCCAATTTCATGAGTGATATCATCGATTAGTAGGATGCAAATATTCCTTTAGTATCAAGCATGTCTTTAATATAATTATTATGGACATTTTTTTGGTATGAAGAATATCTTCATATAATTGATATGGATATGTATTTGTTATGAAGAATGCCTTTTATATAATTGATATGAATATGTATTTGGTATGAAGAATGTCTTTATATAATTGATATGAATATGTTTTTGGTATCAAGCATGTCTTTTATATAATTGATATTGACATTTATTTGGTATGAAGAATGTCTTTATATAATTGATATGAATATGTATTTGGTATGAAGAATGCCTTTTATATAATTGATATGAATATGTATTTGGTATGAAGAATGTCTTTATATAATTGATATGGACACTTTTTTGGCATGAAGAATGTCTTTTATATAATTGATATGGATATTTATTTGTTATGAAGAATGCCTTTTATATAATTGATATGGACACTTTTTTGGCATGAAGAATTTCTTTATATAATTGATATGGATATTTATTTGGTATGAAGAATGTCTTTTAAATAATTGATATGGATATTTATTTGGAATGAAGAATTTTTTTTTATATAATTGATATGGACATTTATGTGGTATGAAGACTGTCTTTTATATAATTGATATTGACATTTATTTGTTACGAAGACTGTCTTTATTAAAATTGATATCGATATTTGTTTAGTGCCAAGAATGTCTTTGATATAGTTGATATGGACATTTATTTGTTGGTATGAAAAATGTCTTTGTTATAATTGACAAGGAAATATGTTATGTATGAAGTATGTCTTTAATATAATTGATATATACATTTGGTTGGTAAAAGCAATCCTTTAATATAATTGAAATAGACATTTGGTTGGTATGAAGTATGTCTTAATATAATTGATATAGAAATTTGTTTGAATAAACAGTAGTTGAAGAATAATGAAAATACAATGGGACGAATTCAAGAAAGTTAGTATAATCAGAGAAATGTATGTCCATTTACTATTAACAACTGGTAAAGGAAATAGACGAGAAGATTGAAGTGTGTTGAACATACTATGAGAAGACATTATCAAATAATCACAAAGCAGGTATTGATGTGAGGGTGAAAAGTGTTAAAGAAAGAGAGTGTGCCCTAGGTAAACCCTGAGCCAAACTTTGCTGAGGCAAGATATATCATGCTGAATTTAATGGAAGAGATTGAGCGAGTTGTCAAGGACAGGGCGGTATGGATAAACTACTTGTGGACCGTATATAACGGTACGATTATATATATATATATATATTTTTTTCCGATCCAGAAGCACTTGAGCTTTTCAGCTCTTCGACTCTGTGCCATGGACATCGTAACTCTTCGGTTCGGTGCCACGAACATAGTAAATCTGGGGAATCTGTGGCTTTGTCTGCCATCCCGCGGAATTGAACCCGAACACACAGATGGATAGTCACCCGTAGTCCAACGCTCTACGAACACGCTGGGCAGATATATATATATATATATATATATATATATATATATATATATATATATATAATTTCTTTTCAGAGCATGACCAACATATCTCCATCTTCTCCTTCTTATAACAGTCGTTACTAGTAGTTAATCAGACATTTCTCTGATTTCATCACTTTTCATGAAACCCTCTGATTTTTTGTTATTTAATTTTGAAGAAATGTGTTGTTAAATGCATTTCAAATCATGTATAAAGACACAACTTTACAAATGTACAAATGTTTGTTTGTTCATTACTATTCTTGAAGTCCACTCTGTGCAATCATTACATAACATTACCATAGATCAATCAATTTATTAATGCTTAAATGAGCCCAGTGTAAGACTCTCGACATAGTGTACAGGTAATGTCTACGATATATTTATGTCTTATAGCTTTTCTGGCTTGTCACTTCTGTTCTGCAACTACAGTTCAATATATCCTACATATTACTGATATATCAATACATAATTAAACACCATTGAAGATGGATAAGGGGGATGCTCTTCGGTCTCTTTGCGAATACCTGTTGAATGAAGACACTAAAATATATTGAATCGATCCAGCGATTTAAGCAGTTTGGAGTTACCCGTTGTACAAGTAGACCCGGATGCCTGAGAAGCAGAGTGAGGAATATGTTTAATCAGCGAGGAACCATCAGTATGCATACTCTTCGATATATGTTGGGAGAGACTGAGCACCTATCGATCTGTCCGGATTGCAATGATGACAGTTTAGTAACCAATAACCAATATCAACACATATATATATTCATACACACATTCATACACATATTCATACACATGCATTAGTACATACATATTTCCATTTCACAAGTAACTCAACATCACATCACAAACGGCATCTAGTGATCAACACACTGAATGAACAATTTGTAAGAAACATTATTATCAAAAAGATAAGTATACATAGCCAGCATGTCATCACAAAGGAGTGGAATCTATGATGGATCTTTCTTCACATAGATTGAAATCTGAACGAGGTCACACCAGTCTCATGCACCTGTCTCAAAGAACGTATAAAGCAAATATCAATTGTTATATATTTAAAGCACAGAGCAGTTAACACATTTCGGTAGCATTTTTGACTGCACGGAATGGACTGAAAAAAAATGTTTATGTTAAGAATTGTCAAGCAACATCAGTTTTTTTAATGTTAAATAAAATATGGAAAATTCAAGTTATATGGTTTGAAAAAATTACGAATTTTCAATTCCAGTGTTTTATCGTCTGAAAAATGTCAGTGAGATTTGAAAATTGATACAAATGATATACAAAGTATGTTGAATGAACTTGAAAGAAACGTCTGCGAAAAAATTAACATGAAATGGGACTAATTATGGATCGCTGATGAAGTCAGAGAAATGTCTGGTGAACCAATACTAACAAGTGCTATAGGAAAGAAAACAATAGACATGTGGTGGGCATACTATCTTAAGAAATAATCAAAGCAGCACAAAGCAGACATTGAAGGGGAAGACACTGGGTTTCAAGAAAGAAGGAAACCTAGGGAAGCACTGAAATAACTTTACTGAAAAAGGCGAGAAAAACCGGACTCAATTTCAAGCAAAAGATTAAACGAGTTTCCTATAATAGAGCGATATGATTAAATTGCATTCAGTCCCAATGTAACGTGTAACAGTACAAGATGAATATAATTAATAATAATAATAATAATATTATTATTTAAAATACAAAACTAAACGAATTAATCATACAAAGAAACTGAAAAATGCACTTACATTAATGTTTCCAACATCTTGCTGGGTTGGTATCTGCACGTTCCTCAGAAAGTATCAAACATCGATTTATTTGCGAGATCCGTGTGAAAACTCAGCATCCTAATGAGGCTGCCCATGTCATCTCTTGGATCTATTAACTTTCCGTTGACAGATAATGAAATCCAACTGTATCATATTTGTCATATGAGCTACACTGAGCACATCACAACACTGTTCAAACTCTTTGTCTATCATTTCATCGATCGAAATTCAAGGATTTATTTGTTGATTATTTGTTAACATTCTTCAAACCAGTAAAAATCTGCAAGCATGCATAAATCCAGAGTTGTTTTTGAATGAATATGTCACATGTGATCGATAGTTGATCTTAATACCTAAACCACTTCATATCGAGACACATATTGGGCGTGTTCTATCCTGCTGTTTGGTTTGAGTTGTAATCTGGTATGGTGGCAATTTAACTCGATGATCAAGCAATGTTATCTACACATTCACAATAAACATAATTAGAATAAATATCCTTCTATAAATATAACTTTCTCTGCAGCGCTATGTTCTTTTATTAAAGCACGCGCTGGCTGTTTTGGCGTCATGGATTTCCCATGGGATATTCCTTGTTTCAGAATACAAAGCCAGTCTGACGAACGTTACTCGCGAGACAGGTCTAATCACAAGACAAAAGAAACACAAATATTCAATTCTTTGTTCAGTGTATCTGTACAAACTTTACATTTGGAGTGATTTGTTTTGACAACACTAAAGACCAGACAGGGAAGGAATGTCGAGTTGTGTTGGAACTAATCAGCCGTAAGAGTTACAAGACCGTGTGTGAGTAGAATGGAAGATTCGTTGCATGTGTACACTGGGGAATGTATGTTACAGTTATGTATCTTCAAGACAGTGGTAAACACAGGAGTTTAGCACACATTGCTTCAGTGTTCGCTTGAGCAAGTGCACAACCATGTAGCTAAGAGATGGATGAATGTGAATAACGTAACATTTCAGAAGACTATATCAATACATTCTTCTTCTTCGATCGCTCCATATCGACCACTTGCTAACCATTCTTTATTAATTGTTTATCACCCGAATCTAAGAGCGAGTGCACGCTGTGCCAGTTATGTGCCTTCAAGTAGGCCAGCACATCAGATTTCTGCGACGCTTTTATTTACTAGCGTAGCTTCCCTAGTTCCTTACATTAGGCGCCTCTTAAACATGGCGTGTAGGTCACAGTTTTGTTTTACTATTCTTTGCTCCACGTGAGCCACGGCAACACACAGGCGATATCAATAAATGATACATATCATTTAAAACGTACACATTGTAATCATTATTTATGAGACTGTATTGAAAAATGAAAATTGTGGCTTATCCTTTACAAGACGTAGCCATCAACATCGGTAAGAGAGTCGTCGATTTTCTAGGCCCCACTTATACGTTCAGTAGTTTGCCATTGCTCTCTGAACGGTGATGCCTACTTTTACAGTTCCTAAAAATCCAAGGGAATTAATTTGCTTCCAAATTTGCCACGGTGGAGTTTGAACCCTGTACGCTTGGGTTGTGATCGATCTCACTACCGCTGAAGCTACAGACGCTAACTAACTTTAATAGACATACAATAAATGTGTCAGATTATATACTGTCAACATTTCATTAAGGAGGATGGGTTTGGTAAGAAATATGTAGTACGACTAATATTGATGGCATTGAAAACCATTGTCTACATAACATGATGATGTATCAGCTATTTCCCAGTTTTCACTCAGAGTTCTAAACCAAGATTGAAGTGGTATGGTCAACTAAAAAAAGGAAATCATCCAAACACCACAGTATAAAAAGTCTTCTACAGCATAACATCAAGAAAAAAGGCGAGAGGAGTACCACGATAAAGATGGTTAGATGACATAGCAGAATTCTGTCAAAGAGCAAATATAACAATTACCCAAGCTACCAGAACAATTCAAGACAAAAACAGAAAACCACAACACTGGAAAACAACCCGTTAGCAGTGTGCGACAAAAGAAGAAGAAGAAGAGTTTCTAGACCTTCCTTTCGTAATGTTTGCACGAACAAAAAAAAAAAGATGACTGCCTCTTTCTTTATTTGATGCGTTTGTTAATATGTCTTGACCTCTTTGCGCACATCAACATTCGCAATGTTAGCAGTCTATGTGATTTTTAGCATTCTTCAATAAAACTACATCTGTGGCATCCAGAGATGTTGCTCTGTTTAGTGTCAAGAGTAAACATACGCAGAAATACCACACGGAATATGTAATAAACACTATATTTAACATCGAGGTCTTGAGAAACCAAGACACATCCATCAAAATATAAAAACATCAACCAAATAGATCAAGACATATAATGAGGAATTTGGAACGGTCAGATAAACTGGCTAGTGTACATGTATCGAGATTCTCAAGTACTGGAATGCTAAGAAGATGAAATATTTCTTTGGAAAAATAATTCTGATCTAGCCACCAGCTTTCTATTTGATACTTATGATGTATAGTGTGGTCTGCAAGAGAGGCTATCCGTGTGAAGTTCTATTGGATGGGCACTGTGGTTATATCCTACCTATCGTGAAAGAGAACATCAAAGTATATATATATATATATTATTTTTGTCTTTACAAACGATCATAGGATAAATGCGGAATTGTGACGATTTTGTGTGTGCACTTTTTTTTCTTGCCCTCAAGCTCATTCCACTGTTTTTCTCGACATAATATGCACATTTGCGTAACGTTATTTTTCATATGGCTTGGTCATCGACTAATTATTCCATTTTTTGGAGCAGATAGAAACGTCCTTCATTAAAGCCATGCATATATCTAATCAGTATTTTTTCTTGTACCCTCTATGCTGTCGAAAATTCACCATGCAACACATGTTGTTGAAAGCGGCTATTATTTCACATATCGAAGGTCTACTTAGACTTGTTCTGCCGAGTATTACCATAATGGATGCCAAATTAACACATTTCAGTACTTCAGAGTTGTCTTGTTATATCAAATGATGTTCATAATCTTTCTGGGACAAGCTGTTAAGTTTCATCTCATGTTTTGAGTAAGTTCCGCATGTTTCTGTGCCAAATAGTAAAGAGCTAATTACACAGGGATGATAGACCCGAATTTGTGTCTGCAATGTTACATTTATGTTGTCCAACGCTCTGTTTGATAGTTTAGCGAATATACTTATATAAATATATACATGAGTGTAACCGTTACTGTTAGTTAATAAAGAACGTTATTGATTTGACTGACACAAATAGGGTAGAAAAAAAGCTACTAAATCGATTTCTTAATATTGAAAACACAGGCTAAATAAGTACAAATCAAATTACTGTTGTTTTACAAAATACAAAAACGGTAGCAATACACAGTAAGATTAATTTTAGTAATTTTTTACAGTCTTCCCTTATATCGAAAACACCATGTTCAAGTTTCTGTATGACCAAGAATTTAGCTAACGAAATTCAAACAATACGTTAAAATTTACACTGAACTAAATGACAACAACGCAAGCGAACTGTAATCCCAATTTTGCCGCCAGGTAGGTCGTCATTCTGGAACTGAGATCTATCGATAGGGTGCAGTAATCGATTATGCACGTTTGGACAGTGGCCCGTCACTTCTTGACAGAAGCTAAATTCCTCTTCAGAGTGAAGTAGAATAGCACAAAAGAAAAACATCATTTAAAAATGAAAAACATACTGCGCGTATAGACAGTACTAGTAGCACTGCAGAAAAGAGTGCTGAAGTATCGGCGAATCATGAACCAGGAACAAGCAAGGAATAAAATCGTTGAATGTCACAGAAATATGATTTTACATAAGAATGTTTAAAATCCCATGTGCAGCGAATTTTCGAGATTTTGAAAGAATGTGAGTTCTGCATCAAACGAAAACTTATCAAAACAATCAACGTTATTCAATGTGATGAGAAGGTTTTGGAACATTTAATAACAGTGAATAAAATGCAGGAATGATAGATCAAGAAAGGCGGTGTTAGAAGACGTTGAAAGGTTCGAAAAGAATATTTTAAAACTTTAAAATGGACATATAAGTCTTAAAAGACAAGATTGTCTGCGCAGATATGCATAGCACTTGATTGATTAAATGCATTTCCCTTCTGTTTGTTGTTAGTGGACAAAAATATAATCATAAATTTACATTGGATTATCAACGGACCTATAATCTGAATTATTTAGAGGTTTGTGTGCGCTATTTTGCCCTGGTTGGCACAGTATCCAGTGATAGTCTAAAACGTAAATTATCCTTGCACCTAAAACATTTATTCCAACAAGCCTAATATCAGTACTGCAATACAAAACAGACTAGCTATTGTATATAATACCTATTTCAAGAGCTGTTCTCATAAAACAAGTATTGTGCATCCAGGGGAAGCATTTAAGACAAAGTGACTTATTAACTTCATTGTTCACCTGGTTCTCTCAATAACAGCAACATTATACATTAGATATCCTAAATTTAACGGGATAGAGTACGGCCTAGAAATGCATGAAGACAGCTGGAGACTAATGAATTGAAAGTTTACGTCACTTTTGTTGTATTGTTTGCTTGATAAAGGCATTTTTGATCGAAACGTTGATGTGTATTGTTTGCTTGATAAAGGCATTTTTGATCGAAACGTTGATGTGTATTGTCAATATTGTTGTATTTTGTAAAACTACAGTACTTTGTTATTACTTGTTTCGCCAATGAATTGAAATGGATAGCAAGAGAGAGTAAGAAAAACAAACTGGAAAAGAAACTAGCTTTCAAATACCGAAAGACATTGTTTACTGTAGTGATATCTAAAAACAGAAATATACTGTTAGTAACAAATAATTTGTTATCTTGAATTTAAAAAAAAAAAAAAACGTTGCATCTGGCGGAGTGAAAGAAGAGCAGCCCCAGAAATGTATAACATGGACACCATATCGTCCTCAAGCGCCGAAATAGACAGAGCTGAATTGTAGATTATATATTGGCTGAGAAGAAACAAATTTAATTCTGAAATATTTAAGAGGTTGAACCTGAAATATCTTCCACTGGGAATATCCAAGCTGGCACAACCAAACTTAGTTTATTTAGAACCCTTAATATATTCTAATAACAGTAAACCAGTTTACGGAAATTCAATTTGGTTTCAAACTCGGTAAAGTCGATTCTCAACTGGCATTGACTCCCAAATTGAATCTATTTTTGTTATCAGAAATATTCCAATAATCATACAAGTAATAAATTCATTATAGAACGTTCCGTTCTTTGATATATGAGGTTGATATATGAGGTTGACATATGAGGTTGATATATGAGGTTGATATATGAGGTTGATATATGAGGTTGATATATGAGGTTGATATATGAGGTTGATATATGAGGTTGATATATGAGGTTGATATATGAGGTTGATATATGAGGTTGATATATGAGGTTGATATATGAGGTTGATATATGAGGTTGATATATGAGGTTGATATATGAGGTTGATATATGAGGTTGATATATGAGGTTGATATATGAGGTTGATATATGAGGTTGATATATGAGGTTGATATATGAGGTTGATATATGAGGTTGATATATGAGGTTGATATATGAGGTTGATATATGAGGTTGATATATGAGGTTAATGTAGTCAAAATTGTTCTCTTTATTTAATGACATTATGTGTGTTGTTTTTTTGTCGACATCCCGTATTGTACTGCAATAAATAATTGTTGAATCAATATTCTAATAGCTTGTGGACAACAACAGCAATCGTTCTTCATTTGTCAGCATAGTTCAGATACGTCTTGTGAAAGTGCAACCTTTGACAAACAAAGTAAACAGTTTGAAAATAGTACTGTTATTTACAACTCATGCGCATGCAAATACGTAACATATACACATACATACACACACAAACACGTACACATACATAAATTCACACATACACACACATATACACACATATAAACACACAACAAACACATATTTACACACACGTATTCACACACAAACAAAGTATAAACGTGATACACATGTGATATCAGTTGAATGATAAGTCAAGTATTAAACTCCATTAATTGATATGTCTGATGATATGTGGAATTATGAAGAAAGGGTGAGTGGCTGCTCTGAAGAGTTTTGCCTGACTCAGTGTGTATTTATTTCGATGGTTGCAGAAGCGGTGAAAAGTTGGAGTCTTATAACTGCTCTCGTCTTTTCATTCTCTGTGACTCCATGAGCATGACTCGTAAATTCGAATCAGGAATGGCGAGACGCAACTGGGTGGAGGTACTGGTACAGACAACGATCAGAGAAGTCACCTTCATTTTTGTCCCTGGGCACGCAGAAGTCATTGGTAATGAAAGAGATGATAGATTGGCTGGCATGGCTACAATATCAGAGAGAGCTAACATGGACTAAAATGACATTCTTAACGCATCGAGAGAGTCTTTCCGAAAAGATGAATTTCAGGGTTATGAGCCCAACTCTCTGGCCAGATTGGTGAGAGATAGGTGTCAATATTGGTGCAGCCCGAAAAAACGACATACCAAATATGCAAAGAGATTGATTAATAAGCATCGAACTGGCGTTTTGGGCCGCTGAACGCTGCTAGATTTGTTGAAGCGGAGATCGGAGCACCAATGGACATGTCCGGAGTGCTATGATGATAACTCATATACCTGATAACTGCAGTTTGATTACGAAGAAAGGGAGAGGGGATGCACTGAAGAGTTTTGCCTGAAACAGTTAGTGTGTATTCGATATTTGAGGCCAGCTGGGGCCCAAATATATTTTGGTATGTAGACAATACGTTGTCGTACTACAAGTTTCTTGATTCTTTACTTGGTGATTAAAATTACAAATACCGCTGACTTTGGGGCAATGCTTGCATGAACGAGGATAAAGGAAAGCATGCAAGCACGCAAAAATAGTCAGATGCGCCGTCGTTGGACCTGATAAATAAAACTGATTTGTGCAGTCGTCCAACTGTTAGAGTTTGAAATATATCTTACATTGAATGGCTTGACATGCACAGGAACGTCTGCTTGTCTTAGTACTTTCGTGTTTCACCATTCTCTCTTACGTTTTTATTTAACGCCTTTCCCATTTTCAAATATAAACTACAGGTTTTTATTCCAATGCTCCAGTCATGAAACGAAGCACCTGGTTTTGCACTATGTCATGTTCACCTAATGTGATATTTGATGATAGACAATGCGCCCCAAATTCCAGATGTGGCCGTATGCCCTGCTGGTAAATTTTTTTTATGTATTGTATAGCTGGTTTCTTCATGTGACGCCTTTAGTTTTCTCAGCAGCACTGTGCACATCGAGATGATACGCACCGGATCCGGAGATGAAGATACTGTTCTCAGAATCCCATTGAAACAAATGGAAAATCCTTTTATGTTAGTGAAAATAATCTACTGATAAAAAGAAGTATCCACTGAATAGTTTCCACTAGCCGTTTCTTGGAAGACTCTTTGTCTTATGTTTCAAAACTGTTTCGGACCACCGCCCACTTTGGACAACATAAACTTTGTAACGCCCACTCATCCTATATTTTAACAGTTTGCCCCACCACACCCTTCCAATATAGACATGCTCTATTTTCTCTTTGACATAGAAATTTATATATATATTTATGTCATAAATGGTCAATTTTTAAATGATTAAACAGTTGAAAAAGAAAATTGCTGAAAAAATGGATCGTGTAAGACGGGTTTTTAATCAATTAAAATGCAGAATTAAAATTTTTAATGATTATTCAATCGCAAAATCACGAAAATCATTTATTTTAAAATATATATCATTAATTCCTTATATAAGGATCCAGCGACCCATAGTCGTTTGAACGCTCCCCCAGCCCCAAATGCTTCTGAACCCACTATCGCTCTCCTCGAAGGATTCAGCGCCCACTGGAGGAGGAGGTACCCCCTTTGGGAACCTATGCTCCATGTAAAGATTTGATCACCAACAATGAGGAACTGGGAAACTTAATTATTACAACAATATCGTCCATGTTCAGTTTATAAGTGTGCCAAATTGATCTTCTTTGGATCAACTTCTACTTTGATATAAGGATGTGTGCAAAATTGATATGCATGATACAGTGTGACAATAAATAATATCATCACTCGTTTTGTAACAATAAGTAATAGAAAGATACATAATGTGACAACAGTTATGGCACTTTGTGACATTGATTACTAGAAAGATTCACTTTGTGAGAATAATTATAATTCGTTCCAAAATTCGTGATCATCTTTACCGACCGATATAAAATCATCTTGACAGAAATTCTTGATTTTTATATTTTTAGATAGGTAACAGTGACGACGTTCCAAAAGTATTTTTGCCCACCCAAAACTTTAGTTATGTAAGATTTGAATTATATGTTATTACTAACTTAACAGCGATGTTGATTTGGTATGATTTTAGAATGTTAACGGCACGAAAGTGAAGTATTGACTTCAAGATGCCAATGTGCGCTCCACGTGCAATTCAGCAGTAGTTAAAATCGGGAATCCCGTGAAATTAATCATTTCACACTGTATGTGAAAGATTGTCATTGGCGTGTCACAAACCATTTATTTGCATTACTTGAAGCGGAATGTACTATTTTATTTTCAGTATTAGAAATGAGTTTGAAGTGTAAATTCACTACCATGCAGAAGGTGACTGCACAACTGTATAGATACTTCTGCAGAGAAGCCAGACGTGGTGGTTTATATCACAACTTACAAGACCCGAAGAGGAGAACACAACATGCTCTTGGTATAAGTAGAATGTCATTTTGCCGTTGGATAGAACAGGGCTGTAATGATGAACGTAAGGAACACAGAAAAGTCCGGAAACGGAAAACTGACGATTTCGATAAAGATGTTATTGTAAGAGAGATTCATAAAATGTTTAAGGTCAATGATGTGGTTACACTACGTAAATTGAAATCACGAATGTGGTTACACTACGTAAATTGAAATCACGTCTGTGAATTCAATGTGATACTGATATCTCTAAAACAGCCTAATGGAAAGTTGTTAGGTGCAGCGGTTTCACACTTTTCGGAAATCTAGTACATGTCGGAATATAGTTTGTGAGAAAACGCATCTGATAGCTGCACGATGCAAATATCTGCGGGAGATACGGAAGCGTAGGACGGAAGGTTACGATATTGTATATCTGGACGAATCGTGGGTAAATGCTCACCATACGTTTGATAAAGAATGGCAATCACTAGACGGAACTAAGAAAAGGGAAATTCAAAGCAGCAAGGGGCAACGCATTGTGAAAAGTCATGCAGGCAGCAAAGAAAATGGTCTTGTCAGTGGCGCAGAACTTCTTTTCCAAGCACTGTCTACAGACTACAGGGACTACCACACCGAAATGAACGGACTTATTTTCAGGGATTGGTTTGCGAACACACTTCTGCCTGCTCTGGATAGGCCGTCGTGTATTGTGATGAACAATGCCTCCTATCATAATGTAGTGGCGCATGCAGACAAAATTCCCACCTCATCAAGCACAAAACAGGACATCATGGCGTGGCTTGCAAAAAAAAATATATCGTTTTGTTGCAACAATTTCAAAACTGAGTTGTTGCAACTGGTGAGACAGACTAAGAAGTCAAAGATGTTTATAATCGATAAGGTCATTGCTGAACACGGCCACACTTCTCTTCGATTACCACCTTACCATTCACATCTCAATCACATTGAACTTGTGTGGGCTGCAGTCAAAGGTCAAGTTGCAGCAGTAAACAAGACTTTCAAATTTCGTGATGTAAATGTCCTAACACGTGATGCCCTCGCAAAAATAGATATAGAATACTGGAACAAATGGGAAGAGCATGTTCTTCGAGAAGTAGAGGCATATTGGCAACGAGATGGTTTGCATTTTATCCAGCCTGCATGCAGTAGTCAATCTCTTCGACTCTTCAGACTCCGAATCTAATAGCTAACATCCCATTTGCTTTCACCTTCACCAATTGCCTCACAATACCAGGGACTGGCAACAACTACCAAAGTTACGTCAATTTGATCGCCAAAGATAATATCAACATAAAAACACTCATGAAGAAAAAGCTAACCATGTTACATTGCTTTTTATAATATGTAATAGGGTTACGCCTTAGCAAACATTCGCCATCATTTTGTGTATTATTGTAAATTCAAAACTTGGATGATTATTTTGTTGTGCTTATGCAAAATTATATAACAAAAAACATTTTTGCATCAACTAAGCTACCTACCAATTAGTTAAACAAGGATTCGTAACTTCGTGAGGTATATAAGACTGCATGCAAAAATTACTTGTATCCATCAGATAGATTTCGTACAAATTAAACCTTAGTGTGATCACGAATTTTGAAACGAACTATAGTAGAAACACGTATTTTTTGCCAATACGTAATAGAAAACGCGCTTTGTGACAGTCATCTTAGAAACATGCGCTTTGTGACAATAATTAATAGAACAATTCACATTGTGACAAACATTAATATAAAGATTAAATTGGTGACAATAATTTATAGAAACAGATTCGCGTTGGCACAATAATCAATAAATACACGCACATTATAATAACAATTATTAAAAACACGCGCTTTGTGACAATACTGAATAGAAACACGCGCTTTGTGAGAATACTTAATAGAAACACGCGCTTTGTGACAATACTTAACAGAAACACGCGCTTTGTGACAATACTTAGTAGACACACGAGCATTGTGACAATAATTAGTAGATAAATGTGCATTGGGACAATAATTAATTAAAACACGCACTTTGTGACAATAACTATTTTAAACAAGTACGCTGGAACATTAATTATTAGAAACACGCACTTTGCGACACAGATTATAGGAAACACAAATATTGTGACAACGCTTAGTGAACACAGACACATTGTGACCATAAGTATTATAACACATAAATTGTGACATAAAATATAAGAAACTACGTTAATAACAGATCATTAAACATATCTTATATCGTTAAAAGCAAATCTGAACATACACAGTATAAAACAGAACGTGAGACAGGCACAGTTTGAAAGGCACAGGTGCACATAATTACACTCTTGGCGAGGTGTCAATGATGAGAAAAACATCATTGTTCAGAGACTTGATACATTCTGTTTGTCAGGAAGACCTCACAGGTCGTTGAAGTGTAGTTAGTAAAGTATCAATCTAGAGATATCACAGTGGATTCTATTGCAGTTTCTGTTGCACATTAAATTGCTCACGTAATTGAAAGAAGTGAGCGTCTGTGACTCAAGAGGTAGTGAGCTCGATCACAAACCCAAGCGTACCTGGTTCAAATCCCACAGTGGGCAAGTTTGGAAGCAAATTCGATTCCGTGGGATATTTACAAAATGTAAAAATAGAAATTCAAATCTTTCCTCACGTATGGTACGTCGAATATGGGATTGAATCCTCTTATGTTTGAGTCGATAGTCGAAAACACTTATGCATTATGCTAATCCGTCCCACAAAAACTAAAATATCATGTAGCTTTTTGAGACCTTAGTTTATGAAGTGAATGTCCCTTCCCATTTCTAACTGCTAGTGTTCATGATGACTAATTCCTTTCCTCACGTGTGGAATGTCGAGTGTGTAATTGAACCCACAACCATCTTGCCGTCTGAGTCGATATACAACCACTTAGGCATTACCCTAATCCGTCCCGCTAGTGTTTATATGCAAAGGGTAAATGGCCACCTGGCCCACTTGATGAACCAGTACGAACTTTCACAATCTAGATACGTTTATATAAAGCAGTATCAATTTATCATAGGTGCAGCTATATATATTATACATATTCACCAAAAGGTGCACTGTGATATTACCAACATGAACACAGTATTATCTAACTTGCACGCAGCTTTTATGAAAGAACGCTGGAAATAGCACCAAGTGTTTGTTATGTCTCAGACTGAAGGAAAATAATACACGTTATACTGTAGTTAGGGATAGCTTCTGTTTTAGGAGGCAAATATTATGTCAAGGATAGCTTCTTGTTCACGAAGGAAATATTATGAAGGCGATTCTATGAAGTGCATATTACGTATCCGTTCCTACCGGTACAAACAAAAACATGGAATCGCACTGAATATGTATAGACCACACACATTACATGTCCGCAGTTTATTATAGAAATGCTGGAAAACAAAAGTGAACAAAAATCAAGGAAAATAAATAAGTAAATTGGAAATAAATAACCCAAACGCAGATGAGAATGACAACTGCAAGAGGAAAACGCAACAATGTGTATCTATTGTCTTTCACTAGGTGGATGATGGAATTGGTTGTCCACTCTTGTCGTTAAGCGTAGGCATGGGAGCTTTAATTTGCGTTTCAGGGCCAGATGAGTCGCAATTGTTGTATTGTATCGGTGTTTAAATAGTGTGGTCTTGATATTGTCTATCTTTTTCTTGGTCTTCCGTTGGCGTTAGTTCCTGATCTATTTTTATCGTATGCTGTTATTGGTGGTTGGTTGCATTCCATTCTCAATAAATGTTCAAACCACTGCATCTGTTATCTTTCAATGCATACGGTGCAAGAAGTTATGCCCACTCTGCTTCTGATGTCCCTATTTCATAGTCTATATTTCCTGATGACCCCTCCTGCCATCCTCAAACATTTCATTTCACACGCGGTGAGCTTTCTGCTGTGTGTTGCTGTTAGTGACCAAGTTTGGCACTGGTAACAAAGTGTTGGTAGAAAAATACTTTTAATCATCTGTCTTTTCACTTCCTTCTTAATATGTGGGTGTTGTAGTAATGGTGCAAGCTGGTAGGTCACTGCATTTGTTTGTTGGTATTTTGTCTCTATTTCTGTATCGAGTTTTCCGTCCTCTGTGAAAACGCTGCCTAAATATTTGAATTGAGAAACTTATTTTACTCTGACGTCTATTTCTATGTTTGTTTGGATTAATGTTAAGCTGATTTTTGTAGTCTCCTGATTTTCATTGTCAACGCAGCTATTGCTAATAAACATAGAAACACAAATTATGTAATTGAAATCATTTACATCTTCAAAAAGGTGAATCTAAGAGTCTAGCAAGATGACGAAATATTTATGAAAAGCTATTGCTAATATAAAATAATACCTAAATAAATGATCAACTAAATGGTACAAAGAGACAACGAAGAAGAACAGAATACTTCTTGTGTACACAATAAGAACCTACAGCTCAGACAAGCAAATATAATCAACTGACCTTTGGGAAATTCCATTTCTACCTAAATGTTTAACACCACAGATGGTTAGATAGAATCTATACATTTGGGGACCAGACCAATCTGTTGGAATTGTATTTTATAACATTGCCATCTGAAAGAGACAGGCTATGTTCTCACTACATATAGCGTGTTAATGGATTACTTTCACGTTATGACAATACGTAGACGACCTAACATTCTACAAGTGGGGAACGAATTAGAACAATTATGAGGCACCACTCATTCACGTTATGACAATAAGTAGACGACCTAACATTCTACAAGTGAGGAACGAATTGGAACAATTATGAGGAACTAATCAAAGCGGATGTGAGTCAAAGTAACAAGTTCTGCAGATTTTTAGCACTTTCTTAAAGGAACCAATCTACTAATATAAACAGACAATGCTTTGACTGAAGCAAGCATTAATGTGAAACATTGTGTTATGTATTAATGCATCTATCGTATTAGTCGTAAATTTATGTGGAAAGTTAATGCAATGGTGATTACGTTGAAAAGCACCATGATACTGGAAAGCATTAATGTATCTGCTGTTGATTTGCTAGTCCAGTACAAGCTGTGCCAGATTCTTGATAACCAGAAAACTGTTTTAACTTTTCATTTTCTCGCCTGCTGTGAATTCATGAGTATCTATAGCGTCTACTATGGCCCTACTGAGTGATTTTTGCGTGATAGATTGCTATCCTATCACATGTGTTCTCGCCATTCAGACGAGTCTTACTTCGAGGTTCTTGTAACTTAGATCCCCAAGTAAAGGATCAGTGGTTCATGTACATCAATCGTGTACCGTATTATTTTGTGATCATCGGAACAAGTTATGTAATGTGAATAACATCACACCGGTCTCCTTTACCTCCCAGTGCTCATCTGGTACATAATTGAAACTGGGTTGACTTGTGACCTCCCAGTGCTCATCTGGTACATAATTAAAACTGGGTTGACCTGTGACCTCCCAGTGCTCATCTGGTACATAATTGAAACTGGGTTGACCTGTGACCTCCCAGTGCTCATCTGGTACATAATTGAAACTGGGTTGACCTGTGACCTCCCAGTGCTCATCTGGTACATAATTAAAACTGGGTTGACCTGTGACCTCCCAGTGCTCATCTGGTACATAATTGAAACTGGGTTGACCTGTGACCTCCCAGTGCTCATCTGGTACATAATTGAAACTGGGTTGACCTGTGACGTCCCAGTGCTCATCTGGTACATAATTGAAACTGGGTTGACCTGTGACCTCCCAGTGCTCATCTGGTACATAATTAAAACTGGGTTGACCTGTGACCTCCCAGTGCTCATCTGGTACATAATTAAAACTGGGTTGACCTGTGACCTCCCAGTGCTCATCTGGTACATAATTAAAACTGGGTTGACCTGTGACCTCCCAGTGCTCATCTGGTACATAATTGAAACTGGGTTGACCTGTGACGTCCCAGTGCTCATCTGGTACATAATTGAAACTGGGTTGACCTGTGACCTCCCAGTGCTCATCTAGTACATAATTAAAACTGGGTTGACCTGTGAGCCGTTAGGGTCCTACAAAAATTATGAAGTGAGAAATTTTATACATTAGCGTCATTTCTGAATCATGATTTGATCTGCTACTAAAGTGGTTTCCTGCTGACACTTTTAGCTAACTGAAGAAGACTGTGGAAACTATTGGGAGCGCTATACCTCCTTATGTTTCCACTCTAATCAGTATTCCAGTGTTCCAAACACATATTTAAATTGTTTAAATATCAAATTTAAGAATTGTGAAGCACAAGTTAATTTTTTTTCTGAAAATGTAAATATGTAGCTAAAAAATGAATTAAGCAATGCGGAAAACACTTATTCGTGAGAGCACTTCAACAGGTAAGAAACTGGTTCAAAACGGTGTCACTGAATGTACGTTATTATAAGACAGAGCAGACGTAAATTATGAAGCATAGGCGGACGTAAAGTAGGAGACAGCCAGACAAACTAAGCTCAGAGACAGATACAAAGATAAGAGAAATGACGTAGGTAAGCAGCAGGTGAGATGTCTCTCAAGAAAGGTAAAACTAAAGGTAGAGTAAATTAAACGTCAATTCTAAGTAAAGTCTGTCCACGTCACTGGGTGAAACATCTGAAGGATCGGTGGCTAGACATACAGAATTGAAGGCAGAGAGTTGATTAGTAGTTCTCAAACATGTGGAACATACCTTGCAGCAAGAAGATGAACACGGAGATAGGTAAATAATTGGATTCAATTTCAATGTTTGACATTTGTATTCTTACAGGAGCCTGATACGCCTCTGTAGTAATAGTCACGTTTTTTATTTACTATTGTTTACTATGTTCATTTTCCTTCTTTTCTTCTTGGGCCCTACTACTATGTATGTATATATATATCAATAATTTAAAGAAAGTGAATGGTATGTAGCTATGTGTGTTATTTCTTCATTTATATATATATAAGAATTAAGCCTTATTGTATGTGATTGGGATAACACTTTTAGGGTATGTCCTGATTTCCAACGCTGTAAATGTGAACGTTGTAACAAAGAGGTGGCAAAGACAGTCTGGTTTTTCAAAGTGTTTTTCGACTGGTAGATACCTTTAAAACGTTCGTATTCACGGCTAGGCGAAAGGTTCAGTGAAGAATACAGGTCTGTGTTCAGTTTTAGTGTTTGACATGTGTGTTTCCTAAACACTTGTGAAGTACTAGTATATTTGTTAGATTACTTTGCATTATATCGACTTGAGTTGGTCATTTCCTTCTATGATTATTAGAACTATAATTACCAGTAGCCCTAACCAAACTGAAAGATATTGTGCTTTATTTGGGAAGCCATAAGGAAATCTGCCAAAGACCTGGAAGAGCAGTGAACAGTATTTGAGACCATATGCGCCAAGAGAAGCAAAGAGGAATAGCACCATTAACAGAGCAAGGTTCTAGTTAGAGCCTATCAAATGTTAATGTTATTTATTTAGTCAACGTGTTGACATAACCAAAGTCGATATTATATTGTAGATTAACGATCTACATTGCAACAATATATTACTTCTACTTTAGAAAAACATTTATTTAAGTATTTCTCACTATATTGATATTTACGTATTTATTATGCCTTTTTAAAATAGGAGTATTCTTATTTGTCTATAGTTTGTCTATGATATGCAGGTTTTTCATTGCATGTTTTTTAATCAATTTATTTGATGCATCGAAAGTAAAAGTTATCTTTTCAAGTTTTTTTTTTTTTTAATGTTATTGTTCATTGTTTTCTATCTTAATTTTCCATGAATTATGTGTGTTGTTTCGTTCTTTCATCTTCATATGACATGCTTGCATTTATTAATTGTTTCCATATGAGAGATTAATCGTTTTGTAATTTAACGTTACCAGGTTCAAAGATCACAATAGCATAATATCGATATCTCGGTATTGTAATATTTATTTTGAAATCAATTATATTGGCTGGAACGTTTGAGATCATATCTCTTTATTACTCCCTGTCTGTGATATTTGTATTAAGTTGTATAATTATTACGTTGTCTCTCTTTTAGGCAACATATAATATTTTAGCCGTTGGTCATCATCATCAGGTGCCGTGACGGATGGCGTAGACGATCATGGATCTCCAGAAATCTCAGTCCCTTGTGTTTGCTAGCATCTCAGATATTGGCGCTCTTCCGTGCCATGAAGTCAGGCTGCTAGCTGCTGGTAAAATTTCGTATTTTAACCATGCAATATTTCGTCTCCACTATTGACTCTCTGAGTTGTTCATAATAAAGCGGTATGGGGAAATTGATTGCATGCCATATGTAACGTTAAATGGTAGGAGGGGAATATATAATAATAGTAACAGGCTATTAGCAACTGAGGCAGCGTCACAATACAAAGAGGAAGACCAATGACTCAACAGTCTCTACATCAACTTTCAAAGTGAGTGTGCATGAAAATGGTTCTGAAGACTCATTGTTTTTGTGTGTTTTTTTCGATCCAGAAGCACTTGAGTTTTCAGCTCTTCGGCTCGGTGTCATGGTCATCGTAATCCTTCGGTTCGGTGCCCCGAACACGGTAAATCTGGAGAATATGTGGCTTTTCTGCCAGCACGCGGATTTGAACCGCATTAACAGGGGGCGTGTCACCCTTCGTCCAACGCGCTACGAACACGCTGGGCAGGCGGGCAAGTCTCACTGGTTAAAGCCATTCTTAATTTTGATGATTTTCCTAATTTCTGTTATCTCAACTAGTAAGTTTTGTTTTCTAAACATCAAACGCAGCTACAACATTTGAAAAACAAAACAAACACTATTAAACGATGTCTTTGGTGTTGCAATGTATGTGGGTGGTTTTCATCTTCTACAAACTATTTCAACACATCACGTAATTTTAGTCTTCTGTTTTCTTATTTGTATCCACAATGAAATATGCCTTTTATTTAATCTTCTTCTTTGCGTTCGTTCTTTACGACAAATTTTAATCATTCTTTGTGATTTTTTTTATCTTTGAAAATAACGTGTATACGCTGCACATTGGTTTGGTAGGCCCCTAAACGCATAGACTTCTACACTATTACGACATGTGCATCCGATTTCCGCCACACCTCCTTAGTCGTCTTTTACGACACGTGTGGCAGGTAACAGTGATTCTATTCTTTACACCCCAAATTGTGGGACCCGGTAAACAATCGGGCGTTTTATTTAACTTTTCTTTCTCACTACGTAATACTGTTTTCATTTCATTATCAATAATTGTCTTTAAACCGAAAAGACTATATAATCTTAATGACATGTACCGTACAGCAAGGTTAATTCTTTTAATGAGAGATGTTACAAAGTTCTCCTATAAAAAGTATATTAAAAATAGAAATTAAGTCCCCGCAAATCTGAAACTTTCTTTGAGAATAAAATGTACAATAAAAGAATAAACAAAAGAATAATTTTAAAAAGAGCACATTATAACACTCATTAGTAATATAACCTTTACCTACCTGTTCCTATCATTCTTTTTATCCAGTTTCGTTCCACCTGCTCTTCAACTTACGTAATTTTTATGCAGTACGTTTCCCCCAAAAGCACAATTTTTTTATCTCATGTTTGCGTGCTATTTACTTCGTCTGACATTTAAAAAAACTGTCTCTTATCTGAAACTGAACACTTCACAAAAGTAATAGAAATGCCACAAAAGTACAGACTAAAGACGCTAAGAAAACTTCCCTCCAAGCATCACTACACTGTGGATAAGGAGGAAGGAGTATTTGAAGGAGTCCGCACACTGATTTGCAGGAAGTTTAAGTGGTTTGCTAAATAAAAAGCTTTGTTTGAATAGATAGGACCGAGATTTGCCAAGGGTATGTACGCTTGGACTGATGACTTTATATTACATATATATTAAGTTATATATGACTGAAGTATATTATGTAAACAAAAGGTATATTTAGATGGACATGAACACACACAGTCCCATGTAGTTATAAAGACGTTCAGCTCAAGAGAACATTTTCTGAAATCAGACCATTCGCGTCACATTGAGATTACATTCAAGTATTCTTAAAGAAAGATGAATTCATTTTAAAGACAGCCACATATGCAAAAGTAAGTATATATTATGTCACAAGTTAAATGTATCACTAAGAAATATTATTATTATTACCAAAAAGAAATTTACGCATAGGATTGTGTAAAGCTGAAATAAAGCTTCAAATAAAGAAAAATAAATAAAGACCAAAATAAATGTGTAAGAAGAATGTTTAGAATATTCTGGCCAAATGAAAATGAAAATCGTGGCATATCCCAAAGGACGTATCCATCAACCACAGTAAACAAGTCGTTGATTTTCTAGGCACCACTTATACGTTCAGTAGTTTGCCATTGCTTTCTGAACGGGTGGCGCCATCGTCCTTTGTTAAAATCAACGGAAACAATTTGCAAGCAAACTGTCCACAGCGTGATTCGAACTCAGAACGTCGGGCTTAATAGACCGAGTCACTAACCCCTAGTGGCCAAATACACTTGCAAATTAAACTTTTTCAAAACGAAAAAACAGTATGTGCATCATTGGAGTCTATACGATGAAGTAGGAAGTGTTTTGGTGATGTATCTCGTAAGGCAAAAAGGGCATTGGCTAGAACATCTCTCCAAGTGACAGCAGGTGAGAAAAGAAGGCACTGGTGTCCAAATGAAACATGAGTAAAAACAGTGGAGTTGAAAGATTGTATCCTTCTAGCTTAACATGAGAAATAATTGGTAGTATGGCGGCAGAATTTTGCAACAATGGATAGCTTTATTTGTCACACGGGACTCACAGAGGATATAGAAATAGATATACTATTTTAAACAAGTATATTTGTGTAGTGGTCTCCGTTCTCTAGAAGGATGATGCTCGTGTTCTGCTCAAAATGTACTCTGTTCGTTTCCATCGTGGAACCATCATGATATTTTTTCTAATGATCCATGTTTACAATACTACTGAGAATGCGTTCCTAGGTGGATAATATAATTCGCTTTCAAGCTTAATACATTAAAGATCCCTTATCAATTGACAATTGTACAAAGTAGGCTGGAAATCCGCTGTTCTAGTGAAGTTAATCAAACATGAACATTCAATTTCTACAAATGTTCATCATGTTCAAAATTATATTAGGGGTCATATTTAGTGTTTTAGAGCTCAGGTGCTGCCAGTGATATCATTCTACGTCAAAATGCGAGCAGAACACAAATGATTTTTTTTTACCGAAATGCAATAATGACTGACATATCAATCAATCACTGATCAAACATACTGATGTATATATATATATATATATGCACATAATGTCGAAATAGAGTTACCTACTTTTATATAATGTCGAAATAGTTAACGTCTTAGATATAATGTCGAACTAGAGTTATCTACATATGTATAATGTCGAACTAGAGTTATCTACATATGTACAATGTCGAACTAGAGTTATCTACATATGTATAATGTCGAACTAGAGTTATCTACATATGTGTAATGTCGAACTAGAGTTATCTACATATGTATAGTGTCGAACTAGAGTTATCTACATATGTATACTCTTGAAATAGAGTCACAAATAACTTACATATTTGTGGTTCTTATTATTGTCGAGATTCGACAATGAAATGTATATTGTCGGATATGAGGACATCAGAAGCAGAGTGGGCATAAGTTCATGCACCGAATACATCGAAATGCAGTGGTTTGAACATTTACTGATAATGAAATACAACCAACTACTAATAACAGCTTACAATAAAAAGAGATCGGGTACTAGAGCTAAGGGAAGACCACGAAAAAGATGGATAGACCATATCAAGACTACACTACATAAACACGGATATAACGCAACAAGGGTCACTCATCTAGCCCTAGAACGCAAATTAAAGCTCCCATCCCTACGCTTAACGGCAAGAGTAGACAGCCAACTCCCTCTTCCACCTGGGAATAGACAATGTATATTATGAAATATGGACTGAAGAGATATACAAAGAAAGAATAGACCATATCCTTCCACATCTTGATCTACCCTGTCTGTTACTCACTGAACGTATATCCTGCTTTAACACATGTGCCAATGTATATGTCAGTACATATATATTCTTTCCCACATCCCCGTCTACCACTACGTGTTTATTCATCCAGCTGTTCAGTTTTGTTTATATTTCTACAGGTTAACCCTAGTACACTATATTTTTTTTTACAATGTTTGATTCTCGCAATTAGCCAGAGCCGTGACAGTAGAAACAGTGAGCGCTATATTCAACCATTAACCACTCCTAATGGTAGTGTTGACTTTGGGGCATGAATTTGTTATGTTTTTGTGAGGGGTTTTAAAGATAGCATCTGTAGCAATGATCACTCCTTGTGTTTGATTTGACTGGTTAAACATTGTATGTAGAACATCACCTATGATGCAATGATCACTCCTTGTGTTTGATTTGACTGGTTAAACATTGTATGTAGAACATCACCTATGATTTTTATAATCTGTAACAGTTTAGAAGTAAGATCCCTAAACGTTGACAATGCTACTCATCCTATTTTCATGATGCGACGTGTGCGCAGATAGTAAATATATGCTGAACATACTAAACGACCATGTTTTAACTATTTCAATGGAAAATGTTGAACCAGCTGTATATAAATTGCAATCAAATATAGCACAGATAGGACGAACAACCTGAGAGAATAGATAAGATATATCTATACCCGAGCGGGGTACAATAACTATTAGTACGAATACTTTTCCCTTTTGTTGTGAAATAAGTATCTATTGTATAACACACATGTCGTAAACTCGATAATGTTAGCCAAATTAAATTAAATAGTAAGTAGTCTTCATTTAGGTAAAACACAAATAAATTATATTCCATACTTAATCACCAAAAATACGGTCAAGTCGTCAGAGAATTAAAAACGGATTTAGTCAATACATAACAAAATGACATCACCTTTTAATGGAGAAACATAGTTGCTATCACTGTAGCATTGTGGCGGAGATCTGAAACACAAACAACCATGGTGGACTTTGTATCCCAAATGTTAGTAAATGTTTTCGAAAATCCAGGATAGATGACTTCGTCATAACTGAAGATCATACGCAGATAGCTCAGAACGTGCTGATCTTGCATGGATCTACCCTCATAATGGGGTTCATGATAATGATCGAGATGATGCGCTGGCATTTACTATACATGTAAAGGGATTTAGATTATAGACATAAAGGACATACTTAGGTCAATCAATATGTTTCTGTTAGACGAATAGACGAAGACAATGCAATAACGAATCTTCAATGATAAGAATGGGAGAGTTTGGAATCAATGGTTGACGAGAAAGAAAGGACGCAATATAATGCGGGGTTTAGGAGTTTCTGTAACCCGTATTCGAATGAAATAATTGGCATGCATACAATATGAGATCTGCTGGAGACGATGTAACACGTATGTTAAAGTCTGGGAATGCAATGATATCAGAACTCAAAAGCTGAATACTGAGTTCTATATAAGTTACAAAATTATCAGTACAGTAATGCACATTTAATAAAGTTTTCATTCGTCTTCTTATCATTGAAGGCTTTATATCGACCCCTTGTTAACCACTCTATGTGATTTGTATATCATCTGAGCCTAAGAGTTATTGTACGTTGTGAAAGTTATGCGGCCACAAGTAGACAAGCAAATCCGATTTCTGCGATGCTTTTTATTTACTAGGGTAAAAGTAATGAGTAAAGGAACCCTTTCATACCTCGTGGTATATAGGGCAATACAGTGTTAGGCCTGTATTTTTCATTGACCGTCAGCACATGATGGGTGATGTGGTCAGCATCACACCGGCCGCCTTTACTTTCCCAGTGCATGTCTGGCACCCAGTTGAGGCTGGGTCGACCCCCCGGGGAGCCGTCGCGGTAGGGAAAAACTTCACCCACTGCGAAAGTTGAACCCGGACCACCAGCCTTGAGAGGCGAGTTCACTAACAACTACGCTAAAGCGGCTCTCATATTTACTAGGGTAGCTTCCCTAGTTCCTACATCAGTCGCCGTTTACGACATGTCTCGTAGATTGCAGTGGTATTATTCTTTGCATCCCTTGCGGGTCCCACACGGGCGAAGTTGTTCTTCAAGACATGATCTATTTTGCTAGTAAACCCAACTGAGATTGGGCGCACATCTTTCAACTACAATCGGAATCGTTGACGGATAGATGGTCTGTTTGATACAGCCATCATCCTTGCACTTCGATGAATACCAATGTGTACTCCGATCTTTTTACATGGAACGTCTCAGCGGCATTGCACTTCGATGAATACCAATGTGCACTCCGATCTTTTCACTTGGAACGTCTCAGCGACATTGCACTTCGATGAATACCAATGTGTACTCCGATCTTTTTACATGGAACGTCTCAGCGACATTGCACGAAATCCATCGCCCTGCAGAAGACCTTATATAAATGTTATTATTATGAAAATTTGTTAAAATTTTGTTTTAATCATTTTTAATATGTTTTCCCTGGAAGCGGCTTTAAAACCCACCCTTATCAATTTTCAAATTTCCAGAGTTCTGTTTACGTTCTCAACTTTAACACGTAACCTACATTGTATCGTCCTTCTCGGAGAGGAGAGGACTAAGAACTCGATCTCCCTACATTGAGATCAGGTATCGCTAGAAAAATATTCCGATCTAACCACATGGTTAATGAACCGAATATCGTTAGAGTGAGAGGTGTGCACCTTATCTCCAAGTCACATAGACCCATAAATTGAACTACTGTCTAAGAAGAGCTATCATGGTGTATCTGTCAGGAAAATTAATGTCAATGTGTACTTAACTTTTGTACTTTGTTCTGGACATTGATCCTAATTAGTGTATATCTGCAGATAATAATAGCCATCTATCGCAAACGATGATGACAACAGTCTCAGACGTGTGCTGCTGCACCTCTTTCTGATGTGTGTGGAGGTGACTATAGATAATATGAAATACCTTGAGAGACAAACAAACAACAAGAACAATGGGTGAATTCACAAGTTTAGAGAAACTCTTGCTAAGGAATATTTCAACGCATTGATTGTTAATCTTATCACTTAACCAATGTATTAAAACTTATGAGTTCGTAAATGTCTGGCAGGCATAATGAAGGCCATTTTTGTCTGATTCCATAATAAACTGGTGCCACAAATTATGGGTGTAGAAATAGAGTAAGACGGGAAGATTAGAAGAAACATGAAAGCTACCACTGTGAGATATGTTTGTTCTTATAGAACAAATATCCGTATGGCTATTGTTTATTGTCTATTCCCAGGTGAAAGATGTAGTTGGCTGTCCACTCTCGCCGTTAAGCGTAGGGATGGGAGCTTTAATTTGCGTTCTATGGCTAGATGAGTCTCCCTTGGTGTGTTGTATCCGTGTTTATGTAGTGTGGTCGTGATATTGTCTATCCATTTTTTCTTGGTCTTCCCTTAGCTCTAGTACCCGATCTGTTTTTAGTGTATTCTGTTATTGGTGATTGGTTGTATGTCACTATCATTAAATGTTCAAACTACTGCATTTGTTGTCTTTTCAATGTATTCGGTGCATGAAGTTATATCCATATGGCAAATGCATAAAATCATAACAGTATGTCGGTTCATAGTAACTTAAAGAAATAGTGAAGTGACAATAGTCAAAAAGAAAGGGTGATAGATGCAATATGCTACGAAAGATTTTGTCATTCTAGTATTTTTTTTTAAAAACTGTAGGATGCTATGATACTGTTAAAATGGCGAAACATTGAAAAAGATAGTACTGTAGTTTTACAAAATACAAAAGCAATAACAATACACAGTAACGGCTCGTCATTTTGTTGTAACTATTCTTCTTGACGTAGTAAGGTTAGATTAAGTAGTTACATTGCTTGTGTATTTATTAATTCCAATTGCTACTTTCTTGAATTTATAATAGTTGTACTTGTGCTTATATCTCCATTATATTTGATTTGTATAGTCTATTTTCTTGTTGCCACTTACCATAATATATTAACACATTATAGTAACACATTATAGTAACACTTTTATAAAGAAGTTAATGGTGGAAGAGAAGAAGAAGAAGAATATAGAAGAAGTAAGCATCATTTTAAAATAATTAATATTCAGAGTAATAATTATTACTTAATTGATTAATACTTAATAATTCATTAAGTGAAGTGGATACTGCAGGGACAGTACAGAGACAGGGACAGAGACAGGGATCTTTTCAAACAGATCACAAAGACATGCTTAGAATTAAGTTTAATGTAGAAAATATGGTCATACTTTGGGAGCATTGTTTTCATCTCTGTCTTATGTGTCCTTATGTGCAGGACATGATCCCAGACACAGAGGTTCTAAGAAGAACCGCTTCACCAGCATTTATGCAATCTTGATGCAGTCCCAGACAAGATGGACAGGACATGTGGCTCGAATGTCGGATTGCAGAATACACAAACGACTCTTTTATGGTCAGCTGAATAGGGTGGTCAGAAAAAGCGATTCAAAGACACACTCAAGATCTCGATTAAATCCTTTGGCATAGATGTCGACAACTGGGAGAGTGTTGCTCAAGACAGATCAGTGTACATTAGTTGTTGAACTTCTAACACGTCTCGATACGTAGGCCTACTAAACAGAACAAATTAAGAAATAACAATCACGTGTAAATATTTTAATAAATTAATACAGTTTTTCGAAGAAAGTAGAATATAAAACATAAGAAGTGTTTTTAGCACAAAATTATCATGATCATCTAAAAGACATATATAAATAGTGACCAAGTTATTGGAACACAAAAATATAAAATAGTATTATAGTTTGTTTTAAAAAACTGATAAAGTGGTAAAATGAGACTACCTACCGAAATATATAGTCTATACTCAGACACAAATACTCGTACATATGGAAGTGTTTAATGTAGACAGAAATACTAACAAATCACAATCTCTGATGGTAACCATTCCAGTAAACATTCTGACCCTTCTGTACCGACCACACACAAGCATATGTGCACTATTCAATTAAATTCTCATTTAAGTATTTTTCCTTCCTATCTATATCGGTTTTTCTGAGAAGAAAAATGTTGGTGGAAAAAAAGCTGGTATTTGACAACAAAAGTTTTTAATTGAAAAACAAATCATGACGACTATTTTTTTATTTTTTTAAATTTCGGTGTTTGCAAATCTACAAATGAATTTACTTACGACAACAACACGCACCTCTAATAAGAGTTTTACTGACAACAACAATAGAATCACGCAGCGTTCAAATCGATAACATTATATTTGACATTTTTCTAACGTGTACAAATGCTGCCTAATTAATTGAATCTCTTTTATTTCTAGCCTTCAATGTGATGTCCAGGCTACGCGTGTTTTCCTAACTAATATCATTTTATTTCTTCAGGCATTTTTTGTTCATGTGTTTTAAAAATAAGGGGACTACTTTCAAAAATATGTGATCTAGCTGTTGAAGCAGTTTGATTTAGTTGAAAGTTCCCATTGAACCACACACTATGAGGACGTTCAGAATATTATTTCTATTCTTTGACTAACATACCGATATAGTGGCAGAGCCAGCAAGACTGTAGGCTCTCTCATTGTCATCGACACAATAGTACCAAACAAAGCAAAGATGAATATGATTATGTCAACTGCTGATCTTTTGTAAGGATTCAGTCTATTGTCTGCGTACCGAACCTGAATCCACCTTCTTGATCATACTCATATGAAAGTGAATTATTTACAGTGAAACAATGGAGAATAATGTCCGACAGAGAACTGCATACAATAAATTGTACAGTCACATACACATACTTATACTGGTCCCATCACCAACATGTGTCAATTAAACACATAGTGCAAGACTTTCGACCTGATGAGTTCACTGCGGAAAGAAAATTGAACAGGAAAGACGAAAATTCTTGAAGAGCTATTTGTTAATATCGATGAAACATTAAGTACACCATACATCCAGATAACCGAACTTCTTGTGTAAACATTAAACTAGAGCTAACAAGAAGAAAAAGAAATAGACCATCAGTTATGTAGTATGGTAATATATTACAATGGCAACTGCAGTTAATACTATTAATTAGACTTAACACCAAGAGTCCACATTTGAACATTTCAACAAATCTCTTTATTATTTGATGAATTAAATAATCCGTTTTGTGCCGGACCTCGCAAGGGAAGCAAAGAATAGTACCAGGCATGATTTACAAGACATGTCGTAAGAGGCGACTGATTTAGGACCTAGGGAAAACACCCTAGTAACTAAAAAGCGTTGCAGAAATCGGATATGATGGTCTATTTGTAGTCTCATAACTGGCACAACGTGTAATCGCTCTTAGGCTCAGATCATATACAAATTACACAGAGTGGTTAACAAGTGGTCGATAGGAAACGTTCGAAGACGTAGAATAGGAATTAAAGAAAAACCAACACTTATTATAAACACATAATTTTTCACAAACATTTCATAAAGTCACATTTAAATAGTAACTAAATTATGAAAATATCAAAAGTGGGTTAAAATGTTGGACTTAATGAAAATATTTGTTAAACCAAAAAGCAATCCGAATTCAAATGTATTAAACTATTAAATATAGGTTGGTGAAAACAAGAAAATATATGTTGCATAGTGTACCTGTAGAGAGAAACATGAGAAAACCATATTTTGGGTGAAAAACACTCGATCCAGCATTTTTATCAATCTGCTCTGCCACACATAAACATATGTGTCTTATGCAATTTTATTCACATTCGAATTCTTTTATTCTCTATTTTGTTATTTGTTTTTAGTTTTTGTAACGAGTTTTAAAAAAAGAAACTCAATTTAAAAAAATGTGTAATTAGCAACAAAATAACAGCCTTTATATTTTGTGTGTGTCAAGTTTCCATGTTTGCAACTCTGCAACTGAATTTTCTTATCCTTATCACAACAACAAGCAAAGATAATGAGATTTTCTCAGACGCTAACAATGGAATCACAGTTTTGAAATCAATAAAATTATGTTGGGCATTTTTCGAACGTCTGCAAACACGGCCTAGATTAATGGAATAGTTCATTTTTTTCTAGTCTTCCATATAATGTCTGCTGTACGTGGGCTGTCTTAACTAATGTCAATTTATTGCTTCAGGCTTTCATTCATTTTACGTGTCAACAATGTGCTGTTTATCATTATTTGTTATAAAGAGATAAATGTAAATCACAACATAGCCAGGAGGATGAGGAGGTGGTATTTGTTGTTTATTAAGGTATGCGAACAGTGTCACCGTAAATAGAGAAATGTGCGGACGTTAGCATTCGAAGTTTTCATTTATTGATTGGTACGGTCATTATTATTGCACTGTTATTTAAAACAAAACGTTAGGGAACAAATATCTGTTACTTACACATGAAGATCTCAGCGATAATGCACGAGCTCTACAGTACCGTTGAAGGTCTCCTATACAGTTTTTTAAATGGTGAGAATGTTTCATTACACAGAAAGACTGCAGTGAAATTGAGTAGCAATGGCGAAATACGTAAAACCAAAGTTGTGTAGTTTTACAAAATACAAGAACAATAACGCTTTTTGGTCAAAAAGTTGATGTACATTGCTATTGTTTTTACATTTTGTAAAACTACAGTACTTTGTTTGTTACGTGTTTCGAGAATTTTTTAGGTAATCGTTAATTTGATCTAGGTAATGAGTTTTGCTCGTAAAGCGAGTTCCAGCCTATTTTAATCGATTTACAACTGCGAATTCCAACAGATAATCGTCGCCACAAAGTTGAAAGTGTACACAATTAGAGTACTCACTGCCCTTTTGTACGCCAGTGAAACATGGACAGTGTACAATAGATATGCAAAAAAAACACAGCATTATACAAGCCTGTAGATCGCCTGGTTCCTGGACCATTTAAAAACAAAAATCAACCTGATGAACATAATATTCTTACAGATGCCCCATTACTTATGATTTAAGTAATGAAACGTAATGTGTCCACGTAATGGGGGTCTCAGTGGCGAAGTGGTTAAGTCGTTAGCCTGTCGTACTGATGGTTGTGGGTTCCAATCCGGGCCGAGGCACAATTGCAATGTTTTCCTGAGATCCCTAGGGTTGTTGCCGCAGCTACACAGTTCGTCTTTGTGCGGTGATTTCGGTAGATGGCATGCCATCTGTGCCGACAGGGACTGAGCCATTTGGGAAACCTAGTACAACGAAGTCAATCTTTCACCTTTGAACCCTTTGAACTTTATGCATGTAAATGATATGTATCTACATTGATAAAGACAGGTATCTATTACAAACTAAAATATTTATTTTTGTAGCTAATCAATCAGAAGCGATTAAATCAGAGAAATGTCTGGTCAATTCACTATTACCATCTGTTATTAGAAGGAGAAGATAGAGATGTGTTGGACATACCAAGAAACAATGATCAAAGAATACGAACGCAAGTATTGAAGTGGGAGACAAAATGTACGATAAATAGAGGTTTCCTTTGGAAAACCCAAAGAACTTTTCTGAGAGAGGCAAGAAATATCGGGCGGCTTAATTACATGAAAGAGATTGAGTAAGTTGCTAAGGACAGAGCGGTATTGAGAAATTACTTGCAGAACCTATGTAACGTATATCGGTATGAAAGGAATATATATATACGTACATATATATATATATCTATATATATATATATATATATATATATATATATATATATATATATATATATAATATATATTCAATCATCAGAAAAAGACTTATAAAACACATATAAGTAAAGTAACACTTTCTCATAACATTAGGTTAATGGGATCCTACAATGTTAGGTACATATTTGACATTGACCATTATTACGCAATGTGTGATTTGGTCAACATTCCGCTGACAATTTTTACTTTCTAGTACTTTTAAGGATAAAAAAAGTGGAAGAACACTGATGTCCTGAAAGAAATGAATGTTGGACAATTGGCTGGTAAACAATATAATATACACAAAATTTGATACTTTGGTCACATCAAGCGTCACGATGGCCAGGAAAGAACAATATTAGAGGGCAAGGTCCCAGGACGCAGAGGCAGAGAAATTCCAAGAAGAATATTGATACAATATATTTAAAAAAACATGAATATGCCCATCGGCGAAGTGGGTGAACAGGGCAAATTACAGATGCGCCGCTACGCCCGAGTGGTTACCGGGGCCCAAATTTGGAGTGTAAAGAATAGAACCACTGTTACTTGCCACACATGTCGTAAGAAACGACTTATGAGATTTGGCTGAAATCGGATGCACGTGTCCAAAATGTGTAGAGGTCTATGCGCTTATGGGCCTACCAAACCAATGTGCAACGTATGCACGTTCTTGGCAAAATTCAAACATATCACAAAGAGTGATTAAAATTGGTAGTAAAGAACGAACGCAAAGAAGAAGAAGATGCCCTGCAAAGAGAGCAACGTCCTATAACGGATACGCACCTTGATGAGTACTTTTCTTTTGTAAAATTTTAACTGGATCGACTTGAGAGCCATTACGGTCTCAATAAAGTCTATTCCCACTGGGGAGCTGAACCTGTATCAGTCACATATATCAGTAGCTCAAACCAGTACGCTACAGCAGCTCTAAAATAGCATGTTTTGTTTTAAAACAGTGTCCAATCTATTTCAATCCACACAAAATGTATAACACAATTTTTGACAGAAATATTGATTGAAGTCTGGTAATCAGTCATATTGTCTACAACACATTTTCATAATTATTACAATCTGTCTAGTCTGACAAGTGGAAGACAACATATAGACATCTGATTTATTTGCAATGATTAATGGTCTTGTTTAGTTCACATTCTATTTTCGTTAAAAACAAGCACATTGCTAGTGCTGGAGAAAGTATTACACTAAATGTGTGGACACAACTATAGTTTTTTACATAGATTCTTCACGCAGTTATTTGCGTTGTATTTACTGCTGTTGCTGTTACTACAACTGTACATCTGCAGAAGGCCCAACTGAGATGGGTCGGTCACGTTGCTCGAATGCCTGATAAACGCATCCCAAAACAGTTGATGTATGGCGAGCTTGAAGGGGCAGACGTTTAGCAGGTGGACAGAAAAACGCTTTAAAGACACTCTTGAAGTGTCTCTGAAATGCTTCGATATAGACAATATGTGCTGGGAATCCCTTGCGCAAGATCGCCAAATGTGGCGCTGTAACAACAAAAGAGGAACCCGAATAGCTGAGAATCATCGTATTGTTGAGTCACAGAGAAAACGAGCAGCGCGAAAAGACAGAGCACACAACACGCACATGTCTAACCTTGATCATGTATGCCCCACCTGTGGTCGGGGATTCTGTTCTAGGATTGGACTCTACAGTCACCTCCGCACACACCAGAGAGGTGCAACAGTACACGTCTGAGATTGTTGTCATCATCGCTTGCGATGGACGGCTATTATAACATCTAATCGTGTGTTATTGTTTATAGAGATGCAATTTATATGTTGTATTATGTCCTAACATATTACAAATTGTCTAGAAACAATATATCACGCCATGGGGGACAAATGTATTCTTTCAAAAATCAAAGTATTTTCCTTATATAAATTCCCTTTCAAATGTTTAGTTCATATTGGTGAAATTAATTAAATGTAACGATGTTAATACTGTGGTCTACGAAAACATAAGATCATCAAAATCTCAGTTCCTTTAAAACTATTAGCACCACAATCAATAATTGTTCATAAACACGTTTGTCAACGAGAAAAGCACGATCATTTATGATGAAGTTAATCTTTAAGAACATGATAAAACATTGTTTCACAATCACAGAACTAAAATTTCCTAATGTTTTAAAATACTCAATTTGAGCTAGGAATGTAAACTAATCTTTAAGAACTGTTCGAACAAAATCACAGAATAATGATTACGCGAATAATGTTGGCGTGATTGACTTTGAAGGACGATAAAGAAATGCAATTTATGCTACACAATTTTTATGATATCATATTTACATTAAAAATACATAAAAAGTTAACTGTTGTGTGTTTCAGTTTATGTTTGACTGTTGCTCCTAGCTAAGCATTGTGTGAAGATGACGATACCATATCTAAGTAAAGTGTATATTTTATGTTGTGTATCTATCGTGTTCGCTCTATGGGGCTCCGTTTACTGAGGTCGTTATTGTATCTGATTCTCAATCGATGCTTAAGGAGGTTCGAAATGTCAGGTTGCGATGTGAGTGTATGTCGTCTAGTAAGGTTTACAGCATCCAGAGGCTTTACTGGATCTGCTATCCTCGACATGCGTGTGGTGTTTGCGACAATTATAGAGCGAACCAGCTTTGATCAACAACATTGATTGTACGGGAGTTGACGATGTATTCGGGGGGATCTAGTTCGGTCTCTTCACGACTGGCTATTGAATAAGGACTTTAAAATATATTTTGATTCGATCCAGCGATTTAAAGTGTTTGGAGTTACCAGTTGTATTAATAGAACTGAATTACAGAGGGGCAGAGGTAGGATCGTGTTTATCCTGAGGCACAGAAATCTATTCGAAATCTGTGGGGGGAGACTGAGCACATATGGATCATACCGGAGAGCTATGACATCGGTTTAGTAATCATTAACTAATAACCAATATCCATCGTTCGTGTGATCTAAAGCTAGAACACATATTAATGTACATCTATGATGGCAACTAATTAATTTATATTACTGTTCCAGCTTGAGTTTCAGTTTCGATTATCTTTATTGCACACCAGACATGTCCATAGGTTCTTGAATCTCCTATGAATATATATATATATATATGTTATATATATATATGGCCTTTTTCATCTTTACAGACGGTCAATTGGCAAGGTTTTTATTGTGACAACTTCTGATTTTCGCTTTTCTCTCGTGTCGTTCAGCTCATACATAAGTCTCTTCTAAAAAGACTCTGCACCCTTTCGTAATTTGGCTTTCCACACAACTCTGTCATCAGCTAGTCCTTCCCATGTGCTGGTACCTATAGAAAAGTTTTCATTGAGGCTTTGCAGACATCTTTATATCTGAGCAGTGGTCTGCCCTGGTGCCTCTTCCTCCGAAAGTTCACAGAACAACATTTGTTTTGGTATGCGATAAGTTTCCATTCTTCTCAAATGCCCCAACCATCTTAGTCATCTACTGCTGAGCATGCCCATGATGGAAGGCAGGTTTACACGTTGCAGTACTTCAGAGTTGGTTATCTTGTCGTACCACCTGATGTTCATAATCTTGCGGAGACATCGAGGGTGAAATATGTTAAGTCTCCTGTCGTCTATTGAGTAGGCTGTCCATGTTTCTGAGCCATATAGTAAAGAATTAATTACACCGGCCTTATATATATATCCAACAACTAACCGTATTAGTCCGATATTGATTGATGAGCTTCCTCATACGCCTATTCGACTATTATGCTGCATTTTACTGGTAACTCTAATCTTTAATCTGAGCTCCTGCAATATAGATGTTGGTGTGAATTGGATTAGATGAAAGTCATATTTGCGCTCACACTCTATTAAGGTGGTAAGAATGTAAGAATGTAAGAATGCCAGTCATATTTATTGACTGACCCCCTGAATTTAGTTTCAGTTTCAGCTTGGAATATCTACATTGCACTCCGGACATGTCCATAGATGCTCCGATCTCCTTCGCAATATCTCCAATAGAGTCCAGCGACTGACCGTACCAGTTCGATTTTGATTAGTGAGTCTACTCATATACCTGTCGTACTGTTCTTTTCTTGCTACTCCAATCTTCAAACACAGCTCATGCAATCTAATAATTGACGTCGATTGGTTTAGATGAAGATCTTCTCTGCGGCCACACTCAATGAGGGCGTTCAAGATATCAGCTTTGTCCATTGGCTGGCCCTCTGATATTTCGGCAGAATTAGCCAGTATGTCTGCTCTCTCATTGCCAACGACACCAAAGTGCCCTGGAATGAAGACAAGTGTAATTCTGCAAATTATTGACGCCTGCAGTGATTCAGCCCATTGCCTTCGTACTGAACCGGTCTCCACTTTTCGGATCATACTCAATGAGTCACTCAGAATACACGCATGAGAGTAGTTTTGTACCCCAATATAGTGACAGAGAAAGTCAGCCTGTCCTCTAACTGCGATCGACACCATTGTACTAACTTAGGTTTTATGTCCATCTCCCGACTGCAGGAACTTTAGTTCCAGTGTTGTTGTTGCTAGGTTTGAACACTATACGGGATCTAGACGATGTCTCCGTAGCCAGCATAGAAGTTGGAAGTATCAGTTTCTGAGTGTTTATGAGTATACTGAAAATGCGACCGTAGCACTTGCGGAATGGTTCCTTGCACAGTGTTGAAAACAATCTGGTGACTAACTAAAGTAAAATAACTAAGTGAGTGCATTCACAGTTGGTAATGTTGCGAGTTGAGTGTGTTCAATGTTAGCAATTTTTTTTAGTTCAGTGCGTCACAATGTAGAATATTTCTAGATAAGTACATTAACAAGTTCAAATGTTGCTAGTTGCAATTTTTTACAAGCTCTAGTTTGTGTTTTCACAATTTAAAGTTCTGTGATTTTACAATTTAAAGTTCTTTGTTTCACAATTTTTAGTTCTGTGATTTCACAATTTTTATTTCTGTGATTTCACAATTTTTATTTCTGTGATTTCACAATTTTTATTTCTGTGATTTCACAATTTTTATTTTTGTGATTTCACACTTTATAGCCGTATATTTTCACAATTTAAAATGCGTGTTTTCACAGCTTAAAATGTTGCTAGTTGAAATGTAGTAGTAGTTATACCTATCATTGCAATGACACCTTGTCTTGTCAGACAGGTAAATATTGTCTGGAGAGGAGTAACACTACGACAGCTGTTGTGAGCTAACTCTTGCTGATCGTTACGTTGAAAGGTACCGGTTGGCTATGGCAGTAAAGGTGAAACTTAATATGTTTCCATGTTATCGTCTTGACGTTTTAAACACAACTAGAAACATCGATAACAAGAAGTATCGATAAGGAAATCGGCAGTCGAAGCGCAAATGCTAACCAGGTACTGGAGCAGGTAACACCAATGCTGTCACATAGAAAGATACCGCTAAAAACTAAAGCACTTTTTATGAGAACAATATTCTTACCAACACTATGCTACATATTTCTTATTGGCGACGATCAGACAAACATATCCACAACAGAGGAACAGCTACAGCAACACAATAACAGACTCCAGTTAATATGCAATAAATACAATATGAAAATAAACATCTACAAAGCCAAAGTATCGACATTCGCTAGAGAGGAAAACCCTACCAATATCTCCATCAACAATCGCATATTAAAACAGGTTAACGACTTTATATACCTAAGGAGAAGGATTTTATCAAACGAAAGAATAACTAATGAAATCCAGCACAGATGCAACAAAGCAAATCACATAATAGGACACATGTGGCAATTTCAAGATGCAAACATGTCATAATGAACACAAAAAGAGCAATGTTCAACACAATCTTTCTCCCCACATTATGATATCAATGACAAATCTGGATGCTGACATCAAATGATATGAGAAAACTAGTCCCCATATTGAACTGTCTAGCAGATTGCTGGGAGCAACAAGAAGAGACCGGTTGAGAAATGAATGCATCAGGAAAAAATGTAGGTACAATATCAATAGTAAACTTCACAAGAAACGACAAATTAAATGGTCAGCCACATAAGCAGATTACCAACAGAAAGTGCGCCTCAAGAGGCAACGTTTCTCCGACACAATGGATACAAAGCAAAAGGTCGATCACGCAAAAGGTGAGTCTCAAAGATAACAGAGACTACGAAACACACTATTTATGATGCAAATACTAACGTCCGTTCTAGAAATCTCTTCTTATCTTGAAGCTGTGAGGGGAAACAGTATCGGAGAAAAGAAAGAAAGAAGGAATAAAAGGCTTTTCACGTTTTCCAAGTTTATAGTTATCTCTATCAAGAAGTTAGATATATAGGTTATCAGATATAATAGAAACAACACTCTAAGCTTGTGCATTGCGTGTCGTTTGAAAAGCAAGAAATTGTGTCACTCTTTATGAAGCGCACACAAAAGCCCATTCTATAAGTATGTTTTACATCCTAACGTTGCGAGGCAAAACAGGATTGGAGAAAAGAAACTTTATATGTGCGTTTACTTACAGAAATATTTGCATGTTAAAGGTCCAATATTGCAACTGATATATTGTAAAACATCCAACATTTTCACTGACATATTGTAAAACATTCAACTTTGTAACTGACATATTCTAAAACATCCAACATTGTCACTGACATAATGTAAAACATATAACATTGTCACTGACATAATGTAAAACATTCAACTTTGTAACTGACATAATGTAAAACATTCAACATTGTCACTGACATAATGTAAAGCATATAACATTGTCACTGACATATTGTAAAACATTCAACTTTGTAACTGACATAATGTAAAACATTCAACTTTGTCACTGACATAATGTAAAGCATATAACATTGTCACTGACATATTGTAAAACATCTAACATTGTCACTGACATATTGTAAAACATCTAACATTGTCACTGACATATTGTCAAACATCTAACATTGTCACTGACATATTGTAAAACATCTAACATTGTCACTGACATATTGTAAAACATCTAACATTGTCACTGACAGAATGTAAAACATCAAGTATTGTCATTTAACTATATAAGACTATCCACCAGAGCGTCTAAAATATTTTTAAAATATTAAACCCGTGTTACTAATAAATGCTAAATGCGCATTTGTGCTTGTCAGATAGTAATGTTATGTGTAACATCTTGTTTTGTCAATTGATGTCGTTCATATTCAAGTTTGTTTGCCCGTTAATGTTTTTGACAAGTTCTTCTCCCTCTTCCGTGAGTACTGTATGACTAAAATATGTGTTACGCCTTCGGCATTTCAGTACAATATTTATGCGACTGTTTCGGAAGTTCAATTTTTTATTTGTTTCTATATCGATATCTTAATTATGAAATGGTTTGTCTGTTTCCGGGTTACAGAAAGAAACATGAGAAAGCCAAATTCTGGATTTAGGAAATTTAAACAGCTCATTCTTGCAGAAATGCGTAAGACAACGTGCACGTTCTCAACTCTTTACCTGCTTTATTTACCGAGTTATGAGTTAGATAAGTTGGTTTTAAAATGTTTACTATTTATAGCGTGTTCAGTCAAACATTATACTGAGTCATTGAGCATGTAGAGCAGAAAATGGGGGAAATTATGCTTTATATGTGAACGGGAAACATCAGTTAAAAGTTCGGATCAAAACGTGTTGAATTATCAAAACAGACGAGACAATTATAGTTTTCCGGTGTTTTCTTTTTCTGTCAGCAAAATCACATGTATGTTATATTTTTATTTCTGTAGAATATAATGGGATATACAATTTATAAATAATATTTTAAAATGGACCCGTTTTTGTAAAATAGGGAATGGTGTTGTTAGCAAGGTATTTCTTTAAGATACGGAACGTGTTGAGTAAAAGGGTCAAACTTAGGTTGGCTACTTTTGCTTCTCAGTAGCAATATGATATTCTATTTAAGAGGGGTCGATCACAGAGCCGTTATGGTCGGATAAATAATTCCCAAATTAGTCTCCTACAAAAGTGAGTATTAAAACTATTACTTTGTATATTAGTTTTTGGTCGTTTAGTGAGATGAGGAATCAGTAGGTTTTTCTATTTGTGGTTGGGAGGGGAGGGCGTATTATGTATCATATAACAAATAAATAAAATATACCGTACCATTTTCAGATCTTAGAGTAGGAAGTTACTTCCCTCTATATATATTGACCTTAGTTCGCAGGAGAAAGAAAGGCAAATTCCTGTCCTCATGTGTGGAACATCGAGAATTGGATTTAACCCATAACCCTCTTGTGTCAGAATCGATAATCAAACGCTTATACATTACGCTAATCCATCCCACAAGTATCATATACAATCTACATATTTTCGTGAAAAGGATGCGAGAGTGAAAGAAATAAAATGCATATGAGAAAGATGTGTATCACATCTTGAGTTCACGGTTTGCACTCAATAAACAAGGTTAACAAAATGAATATTACTAATAAATAAAATATATAAATGAAATAAAGAAATATTAGCAATAAGAATTATTGAAGTTTATTTTTTCTATAAATATATATTTATCATTTTACTGACGTTCATGCTGTGTCTACGGACTGGTGCGTTGTTTACATAACAGATATAAATTCTTGATTAGTTTCAATCTTCTCTAGACAGGTTTAGAACTGGCCTTGTTTTTCTTCTTCTTCTTCTTCTTCTTCTTCTTCTACATCGATTGCCTGCTGTTAATTCAGGCGTTAGTCATGACTTCTGGTATTCCGCTTCTGACTGATTTTTTTGTGAGCCCTGCTTATCGTTTGACTACAGGTGTCTCTCGCCACAGCGTTGAGCCTTCAGAGATACTTGAAGATTAGATCGTTCAAGTGTGATCGTTACAGGAAACATGTGGTTCGATCTGTTTGTCACGAGTCCTCGTTCCTTGGAACTTTTTTCCTTTTAGGTGTTTCGATGTTCTTATATATTTTCTTTCTCAGAATCTAGAAAAATAATAGAGAAGTAAAGAAAGTAATCCTTATTTAGAATATGGCTATGACGTTCATATATTATTATAATTGTAAACTTTATGAAATAATGCTAGTTGGTATATGTTTAGTAGAAATTTAGTGACATTTGATTTCTTTAAAGTATTTTCACATAGTGTATTAATATGTGCTATCTGGTGGCACAAATCGATACAGAAATGGTTCACATAACACAGTTTGAGACTAGCAGAAAATTATTATTTAGAATACGGCTATGGCGTCCATACATTATTATAGCTACAGTTTTATGTTTGTTAATTTAACACAGTGTGAGACTCACTGGAAATTGTTATTTAGAAGAAGGTTATGGAGTACACACATTATTGTTGTTATAACATTATCATGTCTGCTAACTTAACACAGTGTGAGACTCACTGGAAATTGCTGTTTAGAAGATGGTTATGAAGCTCATACATTATTGTTATTTTAACAGTATTATGTGTGTTATTTAACACAGTTTGAGACTCACTGGAAATTGCTATTTAGAACTTAGTTAAGAAGTCCATATATTATTCTTGTTTTAACATTATCTTGTCTATTAATGTTGTTTCCCTTTCATTTTTATGCGTTCACTATCCAAACCCTTATATAAATATTACATTACCTGGAAATTAGCAGATTTAGAGATAACCATATATTTGCATTGATCATAAAAATATGTCTATTTTATTTCCTGAATTGTCAATGTTTAACTTATTAACACGAAGAGTTTAGTAGTTTTGTTGTTGTTGTTTTTTTTTTTTTTGTTGTTGCGAGTTTCAAAGTGAATTTTAAATCACATGATTACATGAATGAGAATGTTTTCTTAGCCAAATGCGAACAAATATAACTTTATGTCTGTCTGTCTTCACTGCCTCTAATACAACTTTTTTGGCGTGTGGGACAAGGAAAACCTGTGAAATTTAATGGATACATGGCTGGTGAGGTCGTCGCAAAACTGTTCAGTTTAGGATTTTTCCTTATGCGCCCTACGAAAAAACACCCATTGGCCTACAAGTGATTGAGCCATGGTCTTCGAATGGGGCCCGCGCCTTAATCCATTAGGCATAATGCTCCATACATAACAACAGCCAAACATTTGCCAGTGCAGACTATATAAATGATCAAGAGAGGAAACAACAATCGGTACGAATTGAAACTTAAAATATACAAGATGAATATGAAATAGAAGAGACGAACAGGTTTGAAATACTGATGAAAGTGCAGGACAAGATTACACCGAATGAGACACAAGCTAGAGATATGGTATTCTCGCCAGTCAAAGACGAGGTGCCACAATGAAAAGGCATAAAGAATACTTGGATTATAAACGACACAAGAAAGTTGGATTAACAGAGAAGGGAGACAAATGCACCTTGAACAACACAAGATGAAAATAATATAGCTTTCAAAAATGTACTGTAAAAAGAAAAAAAAATGAAAGAACATAGGAAGACGTCAAAACAATACCAAAAAAGAGATTTGTGCAATGTTAGAAGAGCACCAGAAGAAACGGGGTAAACAGGACATATATAAGGTAATATAAGCAAGTGTTAGATATTTTCAAACCACAGCTCAATGCAAAAAAAGATGGGATTGGGAGAACCATAACAGAACGAGACGATATTTTTAACAGATAGAAAGAATACTGCAACAAAATGTCTATAAAATGAGCTGAAAAGAACAATGAGCAATCAGTTAAATAATCACAGCGAAAGTTATGTTATGTCATGTTATGTTATGCGATCGACGTAACGACACATTGGGCATTCCCATGCATGCTCTGTTCTCCGCTGCAGCAACCATCCTAAAGTCCATTTGCTCACCGTACCCATGAGAAGTTGATTACTATATCTTCTCTCTCTACCACGAACACGACACTGTCTGGCGTGTCCACACTTAACGCCTAATTCTCGAACTCGTTCCAGTGTCTGAGACCCGCCCATGTCACATAATTGAGAGCGTACCGCATTGATGATATCGGCTCTGTCCATACTTCTGCCCGTTTGAGTCGGGGCATTGTTTGCAAGAAAGTCTGCACGCTCGTTACCCTGCACTCCAGCATGTCCAGGTGTGTACAGCCAAGTCATTTTCTTGAGATATGATCTCCGAATGCTGTCCACCCATTCCATACGCATACTTCCAGATTAAATCAGTTGAAGCATATTCATCGAGTCTGATATGATGATCGTATGGGTAACCTGTTGCTCAGCCACCCATGACAGAGCCCTGGAGGCAGCAGTGATCTCCATAATCATGCTCGATGTCGTTGTCTCGAAAGCGCCCCAGTTCTCATGAAGTGTGCGACCATTTCGCTGTGCTGAATAAAATCTAGTCATGGCTCTATCACAGAGAAAGTGATAGAGCCATGACTAGAGGAGTTGTGATGGGCAATACAAAATGTGAAGACAGGAAAATCAGCAAGAAGCGATAATTATTTCCGAAGTGTATATCAAAGCTGGAGGAGAACAAAGCATACAAATGTATCATGCAATATGCAAAAGGATATGGGAAACAGTAATATGGTAAAAAAATGGAAAAGATTATTATTTATCCCAATACATAAAAAGGAAGACTCAAAATTATGTACTAACTATAGAATAGTTGCTTAGGTTAGCCATGCATGTAAAATCTCACTAAAAATAATTATGGGAAGACATCGTAGACAAATTGAAGAAAACCTAACTATATCACAAGCCTGATATAGACGTAAAAGATGTACACATGACCATCAATTTAAGAGAGCAATTATAGAAAAGATCTAGAGAGTATAGGGTACATCTGCCCGTCTGCCCAGCGTGTTCGTATCGCGTTGGACTACGGGTGACTATCCCTCTGTGTGCGGGTTCAATTCCGCGGGATGGCAGAAAAATCCACAGATTCCCCAGATTTACGGTGTTCGTGGCACCGAACCGAAGGGTTACGATGTCCATGGCACCGAGCCGAAGAACTGAAAACTCAAGTGCTTCTGAATCGGAAAAAAAAAATTAAAAAAGTAGTGTACATCTACACACATGCTTTATTGACTACTCAAAGATATTTGATAGTGTAGTACATCAGGAATTGTTACAAAACAATAAAAGATATCGGATTATCATTACATTTAAAACAACTCAGAAAAGAAATGTACCGTGATCAAAGGGTGGCTGTGGGAATATGCGATGATACATCATATTCATTTGACATAAGTTACGAAGTTAAAATAGGTTGTATTCTGCCTCCTTGTTTGTTTTACATATATGCTGAAAACATCATGATGAATGTTACATAAGATAACGGTAAAGAACAAAATGATCCTTTTATAATCGGCTAAAAAGAAATACATGAATAAAAAATGTTGACGATACAGTATTTATGTCAACATCGCAAACAATGATTGAAAGATTAATAATGGAAGTGCATGAAAGAAAAGAAAAACTTAGCAATGTGGCCCAAAAAAAATATATAATGAGAACTGATAAAAACAGGCTTGACAAATGATATTTTTTATGGACATAAAGAAAATATAAACTTAACAGTTTTAAATGTCTCGGTTCACTCATAACGCGACATAGAAGTAGAAGGGAAGCAATTAAAAGAATAATAAACATAGCCTTACAAAAACTTGAACAACTAAATATGTTATAAAATATAACTGGTAGAAAGACAAGGATCATAATATTAATAGCATGTATATGTTAAGTGACATTATATTGGCGGGAAACAGGAACACTTACACCATATAGAAGAAGGTACATGCCACGGAGAAGATAGATTATGTATGTGATCCATTATATTAGCATGATGATTGCAAATTCGATTTCAAATTTTTACTGTAAGGGTGGTGAGATAGTCCTAAGGACTGTTGGGGTGGCAAAGTACTGCTAAGGACAAACTATTGAATTATGATCGCATTTAATAGAAAATAATAGGATATGGCACACAGTATCATCAATTCTCACATTAAAATACTTGTTTAGTTGGGTTTGTTACGTTATATGCAGCAGTGATACCTAATCAGAACTGTATAACTATTTAAAATCTTATTTGATTATCGTCTGCTCGCTTTTATTTCTCCTTTTATAAACGCCCTATCCTGCCCATCGCAAATTCTACTCTACACTAGATTTAATGATGTACTCAGTTATTATTGTTCGTTTCATTTCCCATTAATCATCTTCTTAATTCTCCAATGTTTTCTTGCCTTGTTGTTTCTTACTGTTTAATTTATATTTTCTTCTGTGCATATTGTAGTCTTCCTCTTGCCAGCTTGTCCTCTGTATTTTTCTCAAGTATTGTTTTGAGACTGATACTTTGAGCATGACGACTGCAGAGGATTGTGAGTGAGAGAAATTTCGAAGTGACGACTGCAGAGGACTGTGAGTGAGAGACATTTTGAAGTGACAACTGCAGAGGATTGTGAGTGAGAGACATTTCGAGGTGACGACTGCAGCGGATTGTGAGTGAGAGAAATTTCGAAGTGACGACTGCAGAGGACTGTGAGTGAGAGAGATTTCGAAGTGACGACTGCAGAGGACTGTGAGTTAGAGACATTTCGAAGTGACGACTGCAGTGGATTCTCAGTGAAAGAAATTTCGAAGTGACGACTGCAGAGGATTGTGAGTGAGAGAAATTTCGAAGTGACGACTGCAGAGGACTGTGAGTGAGAGAGATTTCGAAGTGACGACTGCAGAGGACTGTGAGTGAGAGACATTTTGAAGTGACAACTGCAGAGGATTGTGAGTGAGAGACATTTCGAGGTGACGACTGCAGAGGATTGTGAGTGAGAGACATTTCAAAGTGACAACTGCAGAGGACTGTGAGTGAGAGACATTTCTAAGTGACAACTGCAGAGGATTGTGAGTGAGAGACATTTCGAAGTGATGACTGCAGAGGACTGTGAGTGAGAGACATTTCTAAGTGACAACTGCAGAGGACTGTGAGAGACATTTCGAAGTGACGACTGCAGAGGACTGTGAGTGAGAGACATTTCGAAGTGACGACTGCAGAGGACTGTGAGTGAGAGATATTTCGAAGTGACGACTGCAGAGGACTGTGAGTGAGAGACATTTCGAGGTGACGACTGCAGAGGACTGTGAGTGAGAGACATTTCGAGGTGATGACTGCAGAGGACTGTGAGTGAGAAACATTTCGAGGTGATGACTGCAGAGGACTGTGAGTGAGAAACATTTCGAAGAACGGTTAGGGTAGCAAAGTTCTGCTCAGGACAAGCTATTTGTTGATGATTGCTTTTAGCAGAGTGTGTGTTCAAAATATTGTATCTTTCTCTGTTTGATCTGCGTGCTCATTTACATCCACAATATAGTTCAACATATTGTATCTTTCTCTGTTTGATCTGCGTCTTCATCTACATCCACAATATAGTTCAAATTTAACTATAACAAGATTCCCGAGTGGTTACCGGGCCCAAATTTGGGGTGTAAAGAATAGAACCACTGTTGCCTGCTATGCATGTCGTAAGAGGCGACTAAGGAGGTTGGCTGAAATCGGATACACATGTCCTAAACGTGTAGAAGTCTATGCGTTTAGGGGCCTACCAAACCATTGTGCAACGTATACACGTTCTTGGCAAAGATCAAACATATCATAAAGAGTGATTAAAATTGGTCGCAAAGAACGAACACAAAGAAGAAGAAGACAAGATAGAAAAGACAAAGTTACGACTAGATGAATAATTGCAGAACAAGCGGACAGAAGGAGAAATGAAAAGGTGTTTTTTTTTTGCGAAATAAAGTGGAAATAGACAAAATGAGGAAATATGAATATTGTTAAAGAAGATCAAATAAATTCAGCGAGAACTTAAACAGAAGGACGAAGCGAGGAAGCATGAAAGCGAAAGTTAGAAAGAGTGAAATCTTCAGACAATAGTTTTTGAGAAAGAAAGGTTTACAAGATTGGTACAAAAAATCATCATCATGTGCCATACCGGCTGGCGTAGGCGATCATGGATATCCACAAATCTCTTTTTCTGTTGTTTGCTATCATCTCAGATGTTGACACTCTTCCGTGCCATGAAGTCAGGCTATCTAAAATGTTCTCTCTCTGTCTCCCTCTATCTCGTCTCCCCTCGACTTTAACAGTTGTTATAATGGTACAAGACATACTTAAATATCGTGATCCAGTAAACATTTCAGTAAATAAATGCCAACATATGATTTTGTAGAGATCAAAGGTAGAAATTACTGTTTGAAGGTGTAAACACCTATCCACAGGTACACACGCTCATGATGATGATGATGTGTTAGGCTTTATAGAGTCAGTATATAACTCAACAACGGACAAAGGGAAACAAACAAATCAATTTTATCAAACGTTTGTAGTGTCACCTCGGTGGAAAGTTTTAGATATGTCACAGTACTGGATTTGAGCATTTGGAAGGGTATATGAGAGATCACTTTCTTGCCAGTTTTTAGTGCTTAGTTCAGACAGGCGTATACACATAAAAGTTTCTTTGAGTATGCATACACGGAGAATCGAACCTATTCTCGTCTGATTCCAACTCCAGACCTATAAGAACTTGATCTCGCTCTCGCATTCGAATAAAAATTTTCACATTAAATAAATAAATAATAGTAATTATAAAAACGTTGGTGTAATGCATGAGTCGTTCGCTTATCGTATCGGACACAAGATGGGTGTGGATTCAGTTTCACACTTGACATTCCCCACGTGAGGAAAGGAAATGGTCCTCCTATCTCAAGCACACTAGAATTTGGAATTGTAAAATGGCATGCCATTCCCTTCATACCCTAAGATCTGTGAAGGCTACTGGACGAACTTATTTGTATTAATTATAACACAAGTGATCACAGTAATACATCGTAAAAACTATATGCAAACTAACAATATTTAATACATCTTTCCATCAACAAAACTATATGCAAACTAACAGTATTTAATACGTCTTTCAATCGCCAAAACTTAATGCAAACTAATAGTATTTAATACATCTTTCTATCGTAAAAACTATATGCAAACTAACAATATTTAATACATCTTTCCATTAACAAAACTATATGCAAACTAACAGTATTAACACTAACATCGCATACCATTCTTTATTGTGAAAAACTATTATTTTCTAGAAATTGATCATTCTACGCTCCTAATTATTCTTCCAAGCTCAAACTTTGCTTTCAACACTTCTACATATGTAGTTATTTCTGGTGAAATAAGCAAAAAACAAAATGCTATTGTCAATGCTTGTTGCATGTTGTTTTTATTACTGCTTTTTTCAACTTTTTATCCTATAAAGTGTGAACAGTTTTTGTTGTGGAACATTGTATATGTGCTTCGAAATTGTGATGAGAAGTTGATGTGCATAGAAGCAAATTGAATATGTTGGAGATTATGATAGGAGAGCGGGATTAGAGAAAGTGAGTATAGATTGTGTGTGACTTGATGTAAGATAGTACACTAGATGACATGAGAAAATGATGGATGGTGCAATAGAAGATTTGAATAGGTGATGTGGGTTGTGCAATAGAGGATTTTAATAGATGATATGGGTTGTGAAATAGTGGATTTGAGTAGATGATGTAGATAGTGCAATCGAGGATTTGAGTAGATAATGTGGATAGTGCAATCGAGGATTTGTGTAGAGGATGTGAATAGTGCAATCGAGGATTTGTGTAGAGAATGTGGGTTGTGCAATAGAGAATTTGTATAGATGATTTGGGTTGTGCAATAGTGGATGTGAGTAGATGATGTGGTTTGTGCAATAGTGGATTTGAGTAGATGATGTGGGTTGTGCAATAGTGGATATGAGTAGATGATGTGGGTTGTGCAATAGTGAATTTGAGTAGATGATGTGGGATGTGAAATAGAAAATGTATGTAGAGAATGTGAATAGTGCAATAGAGGATTTGAGTAGAGAAAGTTTATAGGGCAATCGAAGATTTGAGTAGAGAAAGTGGATAGTGCAATCGAAGATTTGAGTAGAGAAAGTGGATAGTGCAATCGAAGATTTGAGTAGAGAAAGTGGATAGTGCAATCGAAGATTTGAGTAGAGAAAGTGGATAGTGCAACCGAAGATTTGAGTAGAGAAAGTGGATAGTGCAATAGATTTGAGTAGAGAAAGTGGATAGTGCAATCGAAGATTTGAGTAGAGAAAGTGGATAGTGCAATCGAAGATTTGAGTAGAGAAAGTGGATAGTGCAACCGAAGATTTGAGTAGAGAAAGTGGATAGTGCAATAGATTTGAGTAGAGAAAGTGGATAGTGCAATAGAAGATTTGAGTAGAGGATGTGGATAGTGCAATAGAAGATTTGAGTAGAGAAAGTGGATAGTGCAATAGAGAATTCGAGTATAGAAAGTGGATAGTGCAATAGACGATTATTTGAGTAGAGAAAGTGGATAGTGCAATAGAAGATTTGAGTAGAGGATGTGGATAGTGCAATAGAAGATTTGAGTAGAGAAAGTGGATAGTGCAATAGAAGATTTGAGTAGAGAAAATGGATAGTGCAATAGAGAATTCGAGTATAGAATGCTGGGAGTGCAATAGAGGAAGTGAGTAGATGATATATTTGAAATAAAGAAAGTTGGTAGATAATATTAGTAGATAATACTTGTAGAGAGTACTTGAGAATACACTAAGATTAACAAGGAAAGACAACCAAAAAACATAAAGTTGTATATTCACAACAAACGTAGAAAGCTATGGGAAATCTAACACACACAAACTCAATATTATATTTCTCTCTTTCTATGTACTTCTCTCTCTTCTCTGTGAGTTGTGTGTGTGTGTCTATATCTGGTGCAACACTTCAGCAGAATAAATTTCTGATATTATCCTACCATTTTCAAGTGTGTCTTTCTCTTGCCGTCGACATTCATAAAATGTCCTAGAATAGTATTCATCACTATCATATCGTTAATTGACCACAATATCGGATATTGTTTAATTTCTCTATTCACGACAGTTTCATAACTTTGAAATTAATCATGTTTATGCCATCAATGAGTTTCATTCTTTGTTAAAAAATACATCTCTACGTTCTCATTTATATATGTTAATTGTTTTTCACCTATATGACACCTTGAAAAAAATTGTGTAAAACATGACATGAAAATCAACAACACTATAACAGAAATAATGAATATGGGAAGAAAACATAATAATCTAGACACCCATGTCAATGGCACTAAAATAAACCAAGTGAAAGAATTCAAATACTTAGGATGCATATTCACAGAAGACGGAAAACTGGATAGAGAGAGGCTAAAGTACAAAAAGCAAATGCTGTAACCTACCAGCTAGCCCCATTGTTAAGGCACCTACAAATTTCACAGGCAGCTAAGCAACAGATGATCAACAGCATTTTATACCTATTTTGTGTTACCAGAGCCAAACATGGACATTGAGCAAAGGGCAGTCACCAAAAATAACTACATGTGAAATGCGTTGCCTGCGAAAAGTTACCAACAACATAAGAAAAGACAGAATCACCAACATCAGCATAAGAAAGAAAGTTGGCACAAAACCGTGCTTGAATTACATAGATAAACAAAGAATGAAGTGGTTTGGCCACTTAATAAGAATGCATCCAAACTTCACAGTATACAGAGTCTTCTACAACAGAACATCGGGAAAGAAGGCAAGAGGAAGACCACGGAAAAGATGGTTAGATGACGTAGCAGAATCCTGTGAAAGAGCAAAGATAACAATCACACAAGCCACCAGAACAGCGCAAGACAAAACAGAAAACCACGACACCGGGCAACAACCCGGTAGCAGTGTGACGACAAAAGAAGAAGAAAGAATTGTTTTTCAGTGTTTCTGGGCAGTAATTTAATATTGTGTAAGTGTTAGTGCTATATGAGAGATGTAAGTGTGTAAGTGATACATAATGGCCTGTGTGTAAGTTGTTCATGCTTGGTGTGAGTGTAATTGGTATGTACTTATTTATATTGATACATTCAGTGAACAAATTCTTGTGGTTTTTGTATTGATGGTTGCTTTTTTTTGTTTTGGAGGGATAGAACTAAACGAGGGTATGTTGTAATCTGTATACAACATTTCACATTGTCTTTCTTCTGTTAAAGGGAAGGAAGCGGAATAACTGTGTCTGCAAAATATATTTCTAGTTATGTCCCGTATTATTTATTGCTATCTTTTCTTTTCTTTTTCCGATCCAGAAGCACTTGGACTTTCAGCTCTTCTGCTCGGTGCCATGGACATCGTAACCCTTCGGTTCGGTGCCATGGACATCGTAACCCTTCGGTTCGGTGCCATGGACATCGTAACCCTTCGGTTCGGTGCCACGAACACCGTGAATCTGGGGAACCTGTGGCTTTTCTACCAGCCCGCGGAATTGAACCCGCACACACAGAGGGTTAGTCACCCGCAGTCCAACGTGCTACGAACACGCTGGGCAGGCGGGCTATTGCTTTCTATACCCGGAGGTGGTGGGTGTTACACCGAATAAAGATATAGACAGAGTCGGTGCGAATACAAACACGTCATTATATATAGATCGATAGAGCCAGTTTTATTATGACTAGGTTTACATAAATGAGATCATACTGCAGTACATTGATATTTTGTATCATCTCAGTTGTCATTCATATTGTGAAGTACAGTTTAGGTGCTCGTCTCTTGTTCAAAAGGTACTTGGTTCGCTCCCTCGTGCAGCGATCGGGATAATTGTCCAGAGATGTGAATCTTATCGTAGGTGAGATCGAGTTCCTAGTCATATCGGAGACGGACGATTCAACGTAGGTACCTTGCTAAAGTTGAGCACGTAAAATACCTTGACATTTACAAATTCGGTCAAAGTAGGCTAGATAGTCGCTTCACGGGAAAAATGCATTAGACAGATTGAAAAATGAAATTTCTACAACATATATTGCCACCATCTTCTAAATTACATCTGGGACTCAAGCCAGTGATACACTGCCCCTGAGATCGTGCGATGTACGAAATCGATCAGATAACACATGGTTACTCACCGAAGTACTATAATGATGCTCTAATGAATCAATTAATCAATCTCTCTCTTGTATTTTCCTCTCTATCATATTTAGAAATGTTATTGGATTTCACATTGTGTTTTAAAACTTAACGTTTCATAATTTGTCCGATAAAAGATGATTGCTTTTTCTTTTGTTGATAATTAACTTTTTTTCTGAACGCTAACTTCTTTCAGGACATTAAAATTATTTATTTTTGCTATCTATGGATTCTCAACATTCTCATGTAAAAAACACATTTCTGTGGCTTCCAAAGACTTTGCTGTCTTGTGTGTTGTTTTGTTTTAACTATCGTAACTCGCGCATTCTCAAGTCAATACTAGCTCTACGTGGAACACTGTTTCTATTTCTTGATTTATTTAAAGACTTTCAGGACTAGAAATCATCATCAAATGTCTTTTACTGAACAGAACTTTCCCACCATATCAGTCATTAGGAATTTCTTTTCTCTCACATAGGCCAGAAGCTCTGTAGCTGACATGCTCTAATCACCAGCTACATCCTGAATCCCTCTTCTCTTTTTTGAAAATGAAAATGAAAATCGTGGCATATCCATCAACTACAGTAAACGAGTCGTTGATTTTCTATGCACCATATATACGTTCAATAGTTTTCCATTGCTTTATGCACGGTGAGGTCTATTTTTGCCGTTCGTAAAAATCTCACGGAAACGAATATGCTTCCAAACTGCCTGCCGCGGATTTTGAACAAGGTACGATTGGGTTGTGATCGATCTCACCACCGATTAAGATACAGACGCCCACTTTACAAATATGAAACGAAATTACACCAGATATTTCATACATTTTATTCTGAACTAAGAGAAGTATTTTCATTATTTCTCAATGAACTAGGGCATTTTGTTTTACTTGCAATGTCGATGCGATGAAATGACACAGAAACTAGCTAGTAACATTGCGTTTTATGGTACTTAGTATTCATGAAACAGGCGTAACCAGGTTGCGTGCTCTAGTAAATATTCTATATAATAGGATTTGTATTTAAGTCAGATCTCTTATTAAACATAGATATGTTGGGGAAAGAGGGACGCGACAGGTTATATAATAGTTGCAAGTGTGCCATGTCAGGAAAGTATGCGTTTGCATGACTTGTGTATGGACTACCATGCTAATATTCTCCTACTGCTACTACTGCGTATGGCTTGTACTACCTTACTAATATTCTCCTACTGCTACTACTGCGTATGGCTTGTACTACCTTACTAATATTCTCCTACTGCTACTACTGCGTATGGCTTGTACTACCATGCTAATATTCTCCTACTGCTACTACTGCGTATGGCTTGTACTACCTTACTAATATTCTCCTACTGCTACTACTGCGTATGGCTTGTACTACCTTACTAATATTCTCCTACTGCTACTACTGCGTATGGCTTGTACTACCATGCTAATATTCTCCTACTGCTACTACTGCGTATGGCTTGTACTACCTTACTAATATTCTCCTACTGCTACTACTGCTATGGCTTGTACTACCATGCTAATATTCTCCTACTGCTACTACTGCGTATGGCTTGTACTACCATGCTAATATTCTCCTACTGCCACTACTGCGTATGGCTTGTACTACTCTTCTATGCATTTTAAAAATTTTAAATGCCCGTCTGCCCAGCGTGTTCGTAGCGCGTTGGACTACGGGTGACTATCCCTCTGTGTGTGTGGTTCAATTCCGCGGATGGCATAAAAGCCACAGATTCCCAGATTTACGGTGTTCGTGGCACCGAACCGAAGGGTTACGATGTCCATGGCACCGAGCCGAAGAGATGAAAAGCTCAAGTGCTTCTGGATCGGAAAAAAAATTTAAAGAAAATAAAATAAAATTTAAAACAGCTGAGAAACCAAATTTCTATTCCTCCTAGTCATGATTATGTTGAAAAACAAAATTGGAAAATAATGTATTTCTGTTTTGCTTTGTCGTAATCTTTCTACTAGAAAACAGTTAGACAACTGAATGTACGTCTTCATGTTCTCTTGATGTTTATGTTTGAAAACACAAGTAAAACTCATCGCATTTGATTTTTTTTTTCTCATCATATTTACGATGACAAATATCGAACACTTCGAATGTATTTCCTTTTCTTTGTTTCTATCTCACTACCTTTATATAGAAAAACAACTGAAAAACTGAATATAAACAACGTATATACACTCAGAGCGTATAAATAATTGCTCCATCCCTCTTGAATAGTTGAAAAATGCTAGAAATGTATAGAAAAGTGATAGCGGTAGAATACTAACACAATATCTTCTTCTTCATCTTCTATTTCTTCGAACGCTTCATCTTGATAAATTGTTAAAAACTCTTTGTGATTAGTATGTGATCTGAGCCTAAGAGAGATTTAAGTAAAAAAGTAAGTAAAGGACCCTTTTCATACCTTGTGGTATATAGGGCAATACAGTGTTAGGCCTGTATTATTCATTGACCGTAGGCACACGTTGGGTGATGTGGTCAGCATCACGCCGGCCGCCTTTACTTTCCCAGAGCATGTCTGGTGCCCAGTTGAGGCTGGGTCGACCTGAGAGCCGTCGCGGTCGGGAAAAATTGTACGCACACTGCGGGAGTTGAACCCGGACCACCAGCCTTGAGAAGCGAGTACACTAACAACTACGCTACCACGGCAAGAGAGATTGTACGTTGTGCCAATTATACGCCTACAAGTAGAGAAGTACATCCAAATTCTGCGATGCATTTTATGTACTAGAGTAGCTTCCCTAAGGTCCTAAATCAGTCGCCTCTTACGACATACCTTGTAGGTAGCACAGGTACTATTCGTTGCTCTCCTTGTGGGCCAAGTCCCCACAGGGACGCTCCTTCAACGATTTGCAAATGTTTGAAAATTTCACAAACTGTGAATACTCATTTTCAACTTGTATGACTGGAGATCATTAATAACTTTGAATACAATGCTACACAAGACTACTTAGAATATCATGGACAGAGAAAGGAACACATGTTTATGTTCTGCAACAGTTCGATATTGAAGAGAGTTGAAGAGAGAACCTAAAACACGGAAAATACAATATATCAAACGATATAAATGAACAGAGAAGATAATTTTGGAGGGAATGGTGCCTGGAAGAATGAGAGGAGAACCTAGACGTCGAGGGGTGCAAAATGTCATTTACTATCTGAGAATGACTGCTGCTGACGCCGGTCATCTTACAAAGAGTACAGAGTTTTTCAGGACTGCTATTATGTGAGCCAAGCTCCAGAAGGAACAAGCTACTTGATGATGATGATGATGATGATGATGATGATGATGATGATGATGATGATGATGACTAGAGAACTAATTGTACTGAGAATTGTACACCATATCATGTTTATAAGCATGAGTGTGTGTGTGTGTGTGTAGTTTATGTATGATGTGTGCTAGCATGCATATTTTTATTAAACATATAAAAGCACAGAGTAATGGATTTGGGAACGTTTGATTGAAATGAAAAATAATGGAATGGATCAACAATCAGGCAAGTCATTTTTGTATGCACAAAAAGGAGTGGCATTTCGGGAAACCGTAACGAATGGAATTGCTGAAGTCATATTGTTGAGGGAAGGAGTACAGAAAGTAAAGGAGAGAGGTCTTGCAAATGACAATAGTGTTGGAGAAATGAAGGAATGAGTGAATGGGAATGCGAGAATATTAAGAGATGGAAGGAAGAATGAGAGAGAGGATGGCAGTAAGTGAAGTTAGAGATATGAGAGAAATGAGTGAGAGGAAGATAATCACTGACATTGAAGGAAGAAGAGGAGTGAGAGAACGGTATTATGTGAAAGAGTGAAGAGTTAGAGGATGGCATTAAGTGAAGTTGAAAGAGTGAAGTAGTTGGTAAAGTAAATTAATTTAATGATTGATTGATTGTGTCATTATCATTGTACTTAAGTGAATAACTGGTTGTACAACGATCTCTCTCTTACACATGAAGATCTCAGCGACAGTGCATAAACTCCGTAGCATCGGCGGTTGTCTTTGATAAAAGTAAAAAAAATACTGAAAATTAGTGGACACTTGATATTAATTTGTTCACTAGCAGCGACTTTGCAGCCTACTCTTACCGATTTTTAACAGACCAGATCTATTTTAGGTGCGCAAGTTGAACATTGACCTACGTTTTTATTGTCCATATATTTGATAGGACTAGGAACTCAGTCTCATCTACATTTGATCACGGATCACTCTAAAATTAGCTTGACAATTCCTCGGGAGAAACCAGCAGAGTACTTTGGCTAGAGTGGAGAGAGTTATACCTACACTGCATAGAGTTCCGTCATTTGGAAAATTATAATATTAACATTTAGTTTTGGATATCCAAATGAATGTGATTATTTTCTTGAAAACAAATGAAATAAGTTAAAAACAAAGTTGAGTACTGAAAAACTGAAAAGAACAAAATATGATATATATTAGTTTAAACTTTTATTTCAACTTTTACTTTTTTCTTTTTCTCTAATCCTGTGTTCTCTCACAACGTCAGAATATGAAGAGATTTCTAGAACGAACTTTGTTTTTTTTTCCTTCTTTTTTTTACGACCAGTTTCATCACTCTTTTGTAATTTATTTGTTCTTAGCCAACAACGACTATACGTTGCGTCTCCGTTTGTAGGCACCATACACGTGTAGGGCAGGCGCATCACAATATTTCGGCCTGCGGGAAATATTTGAGTCTGTCTCGCTGACAGTAAGTCCCTCACACTTTCGCTAAAGTGACTATTGTTGATTGTTAGCAAAAAAAACTTAAGCCACAAAGAAAAAATAGTATTAATATAAGAAATAGGCAGTCATCCTTTTTCAGGCAAGTGGTACGAAATAGGGTTTTAGACAACCGGTAACATCTATGAGACAAAACAGAGGCAGAGAGAGAACAAATGTTGGACAGTCTGGCTTCATATCACTGAAGAATGTCAGCATCCGAGAGTGTTCAACCGAAATACTGTAGGTGATATGGAATTGATCACTAGTATCATATAGATAGTGGAAAGGATTAGCATAATGCACACGCGTTCGGCTATCTACGCAGTTTCAAGCAAGTTGTAGGTTAAATCCCACATTCGACGTTCCACGCTGAGGAAAGGAATTGGCAGTCCTACCTCCTCCACACTAGATCCTAGAAACGTGAAGTGAAGGGATCTCATATCTAATGTCTAAACAGGCTAACAAATTTTTTTAATTATTATTAGCATATCGATGAGATGGTAGTTAGTTTGAAGCAACGATTATTATATATTAATCATTAATCTCTTACCTGTTTTCTTAAATGTTTCTTAAGGAACTAATTTATTTATGTTCTTTTAATTGATTTATACTCCTTAACATAAGCAAAATATACCTGTTCTTAGTTTGGAAGAGTCGAACCTAGACTTTAAAATACTGTAATTACTTTAAAAATAAACAAATAAATGTGTTTACAAGCATGCAAGCTATATTGGTTTAAAGCGGGAGGAAAACCAGCAGGATGATGGACTAAGAAAATGTCAGATATTTTGTTACAAAACCTGCTCACATTACATTCACCAACAAGATTTGTTTGTTTTAAAATCTGTAGCTCCCTGTGGAGATTTCCCTGCTTTTAGAATGTAGAATGGTGGATATTGACCCGGAGAAATTGGATGTAGCCATCGTTTTAAACAAGAAACTAGATACACTCATAATGGGGGGAAATCAGAGCAAAATAATTACGAGTTGCTAAAGTCTACGGTAATGAAATTTGAATAAGAACATTTATAATCAGAGACAGTAATTACTGTTACTGTTTGGATTCTCTAGAGAGTTGGAGATTGTACACAAAAACTATGTACCAGGAAGTGGGGATTAGATTCTCTAGAGAGTTGGAGATTGTACACATAAGCTATATACCAGGAAGTGGGGATTGGATTTTCTAGAGAGTTAAAGTTTGCACTTATAAACTATGTACCAGGAAGTGGAGTTTGGAGTCCCTAGAGAGTTAAAGTTTGCATTTATAAACTATTACCAGGAAGTGGAGTTTGTAGTCCCTAGAGAGTTAAAGTTTGCACTTATAAACTATGTACCAAGAAGTGGAGTTTGGAGTCCCTAGAGAGTTAAAGTCTGCACTTATAAACTATGTACCAAGAAGTGGAGTTTGGAGTCCCTAGAGAGTTAAAGTCTGCACATATAAACTATGTACCAGGAAGTGGAGTTCAGAGTCCCTAGAGAGTTAAAGTCTGCACATATAAACTATGTACCAGAAGCGGAGTTTGGAGTCCCTAGAGAGTTAAAGTTTGAAGTATTAAACCATGTACTAGGAAGTGGAGCTTGGAGTCCCTAGATAATTGGACATTATTTATAAACAATTTACCCGGAAGTGGAGTTTGAATTTTTTTGTTTAAGGTTTGTTTCTTCTAAATCTTTTTCATACAGGATACGTTTCCAGATTAATAAAGTATGTTAAGGTAAGTTTCAAAATCCGCTCCAGATGTTTGACCCATTGCTTGCGATGACATGCGTTGCGCAGTCTATTACTCTAGTGAGTACTTTATCTATGAAGTTCTTATAGACACGAACGAACACTAAAGATGGCTGAATTGATTCCATCAAAGCAAGCACGTGTTGATATCCAGCAAGGTTCACCCTGGATTAGATCGTGTTTTTACTTAATTTACGATAATGGAAGGCATGGTTCCTGGAGTACGAGGTAGGGGACGACTGAGACGAAGATCGCAGCAAGACATCAAAGAACCAGTGAAAATAACACTGGAGGAGGAGGCAGGACAACTTGTTGGAGATCGGTTTTCAGACGAGTTGGATGAAATCGACATTCCGCGAGACATGCTATTACATGCTCCTTACTTTATCAGCTGGACAAGTTAGTGATTAGAATGACTCACGAAGATAGGAAACAAGATTTGGATCAGTGTATTTCTGTCCCTGTTGAGCTGGTGTGTCTACGCCCCCGTGTAATCTAACACAAAATTCAAAACTGTAATGTGGAATCTTTTTCTTCTTCGTTTGCCTGCTATGAATTAAGACATATTCAGAGTGGTTGGCGGTTGGTATGGCGCTTTCGACTGATTTTTGCGTGAAGCCTGTTTTTCTATGTATTAGTGGGTTTTTTCATTTTTTTTTAGATCCAGAAACACTTGAGCTTTCAGATCTTCGGTTCGGTGCCATTGACATCGTAACCCTTCGGTTCGGTGCCACGAACACCGTAAATCTGGAGAACATGTGGCTTTTCTTTGCCAGCTAGCGGAATTGAAACCGCACTCACACGGAGCTTGTCACCCGTTGTATAACGTTCTAGGAACACGCTGTGCAGGCGGGCAATTTATTAGTGTCTCCCTCCATACAAACGTGCCTTCTCCCACTTCAGAGGTAAATGTTGAATCATAGCCATGACGCTAACTGATGCAGGAACACATGATGATAGTGGCAACAACTTTTAGTGTAGTCTTTTCATAAGTAGTGAGTAGGGCATTTCTGGTTGCTTTCCATATGATCAGTCAGATCTGAGTTCATATAGTGTAACTCATTACATGTGATGTTAAAATGTGAGGTTGTGTCATGAACATAAAATCGAATCAATAGCCTTTGTGTTTAGAGTTGTGTTACAGAAAGCTCTAATGAGCAATGCACGAGCTTCCAATCCACCAGGGAATAAATGTTCCCTATTATAATTTTGAGTACAATGAATGTTGGACGAAATATTGTTGTAATTTGGTTGTTTTTTTGTTTTTTTAACACTTGCATACCTCGTGGTATATAGGGCAATACAGTGTTAGGCCTGTATCGTTCATTGACCGTCGGCACACGATGGGTGATGTGGTCAACATCACGCCGGCTTTCATGTTACTTTCCCAGAGCATTGTGGTACCCAATTGAGGCTGGATCGACCTCAGAGCAGACGCGGTCGGGAAAAATTCAAAGCCCACTGCGGGAGCTGAACCCGGACCACCAGCCTTGAGAAGCGAGTTTACTAACAACTACGCTACCCGGCACTCATTGTTGTAATTGGTTTTTATAAAATTGTATTAATTAGTTTTACACGTAAAGAGTTCTTCCATCCATCTCTTGTCGATTCGTAACTCTCTATGGTCTTGTTTTTTGTGTGTCCAACCCGAACACCTTTCATACGTCTTACTATCGGTCTCCGATAGAACTAGGAACTTAATTTCACCTGCATTGAGATCAATTACCTTTGACACATATCCTGTTCTCTCCGAACAGAAGACCAACTGAGTACTTTTAGAGCGCTAGGCTATCACCGTACCTCAACGTCAAAGAGTCACATAACTACAGCATTGCAAAACTAATAGTGTTATTAGACATCTGAGCACTATTGTCTATTCCCAGGTGGAAGATGAAGTTGGTTGTCCACTCTTGCTGTTAAGCGTAGGGATGGTAGCTTTAATTTGCGTTCTAGTGCCAGATGAGTCGCCCTTGTTATGCTATATCCGTGTTTATGTAGTCTGATCTTGATACTTTTTAATCCATCTTTTTCTTGGTCTTCCCCTAGCTCTAGTACCTGATCTCTTATGTATGCTGTTATTAGTGCATCTCAGCACTACCTTCCATTTAAATAGTCGTGTGTATTTAGTTTGCCTACGCTCTTATTAAACAAGTTAGCAATTATTTGGGATGTATCTGGTATGCACCGAGAACATGAGTATATTGTGCCTACGCTAGTCCCTTGCGAGATATGAGACATGCACATCTGAATTTCGAGCCAAGTATAGGTGTATTATCCAACAAAACACAAAATCTGTATAAGTGGGTAACTGTAAAATTGTCCAAATAGAAAACCTGCAACTTTTAAGTAGAAAATCTGAAGATATACTTTAGCATTATCAGATCGTATTGCTCATCGAGTTCATACCATAGCTTCTTCTTCTTCTTCGAACGTTTCATTTCGACCACTTGTGAACCATGCTGTGTAATTTTTATGTGATCTGATCCTAACAGAGATTGTGCCAGTTATGCGCCTACAAGTAGGCCAGCACATCCGATTTCGGCGTCGCTTTTTATTTACTAGAGTAGCTTCCTTAGGCCCATACCTCAGTCGCCTCTTACGAAATGCATTGTAGGTGGCAGTGGTGCTATTCTTTGCTTCCCTTGCGGACCCCGGCACCAGACATGCGAAATCTTCCAAAGCTAACTCAGGTCATCTTAAATAGAAAATTAAAAACCTAAATATAGGTGATTTATGTTGTAATCCTACGTTTCATTGTAAATGGAAATGAGTAAAAGATTATATGATAAGAGACAACATTCTTGTCGGTGTTCTTCATTAAGAAATATAGATTAAGAATTAACATGGTACATTCCTTATTCCCTTATCCCGCCCACTGTTGTACGCGTATTAATCTTGAACTAATTAAACTTGTAAGAGTTCTCAATCTGGCAATATTTTAAAGCACGCTATTGAACCTGTCTTTATCACTTCCGGTTCGAGACTTATTACATCAACTTCTTTATCAACTCATCGTGACGAACATATTTTAACAGTTTATTTAACTTATCTGTATCTAGTCAATATTTATGTTTACCTGTTCGAGAAGGTTTATATAACATTAAACCAAAGTTCAGTTTCAGTTTTAGTTTGGAATATCTTCATTGCACTCCGGACAAGTCCATAGGTGCTCCGATCTACTTCGCAATATCTCCAACAGCGTCCAGCGACTGACAGTACCAGTTCGATTTTGATTTATGAACCTACTCGTATACCTGTCGTACTGTTCCTTTCTTGCCACACCAATCTTCAAACCCAGCTCCTGCAATCTAGTAGTTGACGTGGATTGGTTTAGATGAAGATCTACTCTGCGGCAATACTCTATGAGGGCGTTCAAGATGTCAGCTCTATCCATTAGCAGGCCCTCTGATATGGCGGCAGAGCCAGCCAGTCGGTCTGCTCTCTCATTGTCAACGACACACATGTGCCTCGGAACGATGACAAGTGTATTTCTGCAAATTGTTGACGCCTGCATGAATTCAGTCCATTGCCTGCGCACCGAACTGACCTCCGCCTTTCGGATCATACTCAATAAGTCACTCAGAATGCACGCATGAGAGTAGTTTTGTGACTCTAGCCAGAGTTGTGCATTGGTCAACGCCAGTACCTAAATTGTCATGCTGCTTGTTGTCATACTAAATGCACCACTGGCTTGAATGACCATTCTACCACATGAGCTTGCAGAGAAGTCCCACGCAGACTTTTCGTGATGAACTACCGATCCATCATTGTAAATCACAACATCGTCTCGCTTCATTCTCCAAAATTGTTCAGACCACGTCCTGCGAAGTTTCAACTAATCTTTCACCTCAATGTCGGTTATACTGAGATATTAGTCATAGCTGTGACATAAAGTGAAGATACTGTAAAAAATGTAAAAACTGTGATAAAGTAAAGTGCAAATTTTATTTTATGACCGTTTTAATATCTCTGTTGTATTTTATATGTAGTGTGCTGTGTCAATTCGTCACTCCTGTTGCATCGTTTGTTTCATAAAAGCTTTTGGTCGAAACGTTGCTGTGTATTGTCATTGTTTTTGTAATTTGTAAAACTACAGTACTTTGTTATTACGTGTTTCACCATTATACACAGATATTACTAAGTTGATGTGAAAAATATTTTGGATATTTAAGAAATCTAACAAGAGGTACGTTTTCGTTCTGTTTAGTTAAACATCAGCTTGAAGAAGAGGGATGCATCGTTCCTTAAAGGTCTTTTCCACCTCGTCATATATTTTTATATGTTCTCAATACCTGCATTTTTTCTCACTTGCATTTATAGCATCAGTTCATTCCGAATAGATCTATATGTTCTGTTCTCTGTTCGTGATATATGGGAGAGTTTTCTTTAACAATTATATTTGAAAGCAAATATATGTTTTTCCAATATCTTGTTCAATGTCCATGCTTCACACCAATACGTCACACTGGAAATACATGATTCAGCTACTTAGATTTTTTTTATCCTATCAAATTCATCTTTAGTTACTCTTTTAACCTTATCATGCATTTAAAAAATGGTTTAAAAGCCGAAGGATTGTTTTCATTGCACCTGGTTTTTAACCCATACGGCTCGGTCCCTCTCTGCAGGAATGGCACGCCACGTGCCGAGAGTATTGCACAAAGCACGAACTCCGTAGCTCCAGCAACAATCCTAGAGGTCTCTGGAAAAAATTGCACTCGTGAACAGAATGACACGGTTCGGACTCGAACCCACGACCTTCGACTCACAAGGCAAAGGGCTTAACCACTTAGCCACAAAGACCTCCATACCATGCATTAGGACCGACTTGTCCATAATACATCATGTGTTCAACAAAATGACTGAAATTTCGAATTACTACAAGAAGGGTTCAATGGTTTAATTGTTAAGACAACGATAAACTACAGCAAATAAAATTAAACACCTTTATTTTGCTACTCATCTAGATAGTATTAGCGACATGTTCTTCTTTGAAATAGAATAACCTGATAATTAAATTTAAGTTAGTTTTGAAAGTCTAATATATAAAGAAAGTTATGCTCTCTGAAAATAGCTACCAAACATTGAAAGATCCTACTACTAGAGCATAACTGGCAGAACGTACAATCGCTCTTAGGCTCATATCAAATACAAATCACACAGAGTGGTTAATAAATGGTCGATATGGAACGTTCTAAGATGAAGAAGGTCAGTTCATTAGGCAACATGTGTTCTGTGATCATATGTAACAATGTGTGGCACACGTAGCAGAATCACATTTTTATTTCAAGTGATCCAGTGAAATTGATTATTGGAAGTCATGGCAACTATTAATAATGCACATACACATATTGTATTATTTTATAGCATATACAATAATGGGTGTGAAACATGGACAGTTAACAAGGAAGTGGAAATATATATATATATATATATATATATATATACATATGCTTCTGAGTATAAGTGTTATTGAAGTGACCTCCGTATATCATGGGCAGAGAATAGAATAAATATATCTATCCAATAGGAACTCAAAAAAACTAAACTGTACAACGCTACAAATAATAATGAGACAATTGAAGTATATTGGGCATTGTACAGAGAAGAAGGGTTTGAGAATACTATTATGGAAGAAGGCATTCCGGCAAAGAGGAGAAGAGGACGACCATGTTGAATATAGATTCAGTATGTAATTGGGGGTGTGAGCATGACAGCTGCAGAGGGGGTGGGGGAACATCTGGCCCATGAGAAAGCGAACGTCCGAAGGAACGTTATGATGGAAATGTTCTTCTCAGGACAATGTATTTGACGACAATAATGGTGTATGTATATATATATATATATGTGTGCGTGTGTGTGTGTATACATATATATGTGTGTGTGTGTGTGTGTGTGTATATATATATATATGTGTGTGTATATATATATATATATGTGTGTATATATATATATATATGTGTGTGTGTGTATGTATATATATATATATATGTGTGTGTGTGTGTATATATATATATATGTGTGTGTGTGTGTATATATATATATATATATATATGTGTGTGTGTGTGTATATATATATATATATTACATTGTGATAACTGGTAAAATCGAGAGGAGACGAGACAGAGGAGACAGAGAGACAGACAATTTTGGAAAGCCTGCTTCATGGCACGGAAGAGCGTTAACATCTGTGATCATAGGGACAGGGATTTGTGGATATCCATGATCTCGTACGCCAGCCGGCATGGCACCTGATGCTGATATATATATATATATATATATATATATATATATATATATATATATATATATATAAGCATCATTTGAAATCATTTCATAAATAAAATGCACCTTAAGGAAGAAATGAGTGACATAGAAAAGTTCAGATGTAATCGATGCAAGTAAAAACAGCATGCAATGAACAAAAATATAAAAGACTAAATAAGGGGGGAAAACGATAAGTGTCGGGCAATGAAGGAAAATTGGCTCAATCTGAGATTTTACGAAAATGAGAAATAACACAAAAACGACACAAAATCTTTGCATAGACAAATACATGAAATCATAAAGAGATAAAAACACACACAAATTGGATATATAAAATCTAAAGAAGATGCGATATTAAAGGGAAAAGAAAACATAATAAAAAGATGGACGGAATATATTGAGGACTTTTTAAAAAGACATATCCAACTAGATACACAAGATAAATGCAAGAAAAAAATAATACTTGCAGCGGCGACTGTTGAGGTTGATATCAAACACATTATTGTATAAAAGGCTTCAGATTCAGAAAAAGATAAGACTCCATCAAATTATATAATCAACGCAAATAGGAAAAAGCTCAGCTATGTCAATCAATTGTATCACCTTAAAACATGTAAACAAAATCAGATAGTAAAAGTGGATCAGGAATAAAGTAAAGAATCTTGAGTAAAAAACAAGACTTCAGAAAATGAAAGGTAGTATATGCAACAATTCTTTGCCAATTGAAATCAATAATGCCCACCATTTCTACAAAGTATAAATATGTGCAAGCGAGTTGTGGGCAATAAAATAAACACAATATAGATGGAGACTGCAGTAAAACTTTGTAGAATGGCGAAACACATAATAACAAAGTACTGTAGTTTTACAAAATACAAAAACAAAAACTACCGTTGCTATACCTTTGTTAAAGTCTATATGCAGTGTTCTGAGTTATCCGTCAGGTTTGTTGTTTCGTTTTGCTTGATAAAGACCTTTTTGGTCGAAACGTTGCTGTGTATTGTCATTGTTTTTGTATTTTGTAAAACTACAGAACTTTGTTATTACGTGTTTCGCAATAAAATAAACAAATAGCAAAATCGCTGAAGGCCACAGATAAATCAAATAGAGAAGCAGCAGTACCTAAAGGTGATTGTTTTTCAAACATAAAATAACTATATAAATATAGTCTTTGGGAAAAGTGACACTAAAACAAAACATGAATATCTGTGAGTGATGGAAAGTTTACGAATACAATATGTAACTAAAGTGTTACGCCTATGCAACAATATGTTATAAAACATGTCGATTATGTTAGATTGTATATATCAAACGTTATTGATCGCCAGTGAAGTATTTGATCGTGCAACTGCAGACATAATTATTGAACCATCATGATGTTAAACGCAACACCCATAGTCTGCGGATGGCCAATAAAAAATACAGTCCTAACACTATATTCCCTAGTGTGCCTTCATTACCATCATCATCATCAAATAGCTTGTCCTGAGCAAAACTTTGACACCCCAACAGTTCTCCGGAATGTCTCTCTCTCTCTCTCATAGGTCAGATGTCATGCTTCTGCAACCGTCATGTTCAAACCATCAGATACATCCTGAATCCATCTTCTCCGTTGTCTTTCTCTTCTTCTCTTTGTTGGTATGCCTCCTTCCATGATGGTCTTCTTCATACCGACAAAGAGAAGTGTGCCTTATGGTGTGAAAAGGGGTTAATTTCCTATGTTATCATAATTGTTTATAGTTTTTCTAATAAATTGTGATATTGTTATACTTTGTGCATTGTTTTATTTTGTCATTGATAAAAAAAATGTACTTCGTTATAAACTAAATTCATAAAAATATAATAACGATAACAGTAACTAAATTAGCATCATTATTGTAGATATAGAGTACTTGTTTGCATAACGGCGGATTTGCTTTGCTCCACTTTCGTATAACAATGTTTTTCATGAAACAAATTACCATAGTTAAGGAATTTATGAGTAAGAGTTATATTACAAAATGTATCCTTACAAAGCAAAACAAATTGTTCTGGAGTTAGATGAAATGTATAACGAGTTTATATTTAAAACGAGGGGGAGTGATGATGTTCTAAAGGGATAAATACTAAAGTTCATGACAATGACGCATCTGACTAGTAAAATCAGTCTGTGACGAGACAAGTATTTCTCAATTCTTGCAAATGATTTCAGGGACATTTTGTCCACATTATGTCCTGATTCGCCCGAGTGGCTACCGGGGCCCAAATTGGGGATGTAAAGAATATAACCAATGTCACCTGCCATGTATGTTGTAAGAGGCGACTAAGGAGGTTGGTCGGGGTCTGGCTACCCACACCGTAAAAACACCAGATAGCTACAGAAACCACAGCCAAGAAAATTCAAAGCTCGCCACCCAAGGAAGAAGAGGGACCCCAAATAGAGGAACTAATGAAGCGACACGGTGAAATTCGAAAGAAAATCGGGCTGCCGACTCACTTTCTTTCAACCGGAAGATCTCCAGGATTGGCACCTGGAATGTCCGCACGATAAACACCTGGAGACGGGAGTTAGAGATGGAACGTAAAAAAACGTGGAGAGAGTGGCGAGATCTGGAAAAGATGGCCTTGGATAGGCAAGCTTGGAAGGTCTTGGTTGCGGACCTATTCTTCCTTAGGGGCGAAGGGTGAAGAGAGATGTCCTGATGCAACGATGTCCTGATGTGTCACTTCAAACACTCAGCTCCTAACAATAAAAGCTTATAAATAATGAATTTTAACAACACAAAGGAGCACCAGAATCCATGATCATGGTAATAAAGTATACATTAAATAAGTAATTCATCAAATACTTGTTTAGGCTACTTATTTACCATGCAATAAGCTTCTGCTTTCCCGTATATCCATTATTTATCTTTAATCTCTATGAAAAATGGGTACGTATTGTCCGGGTTCCAAAAATTACGGCAATGTCAATACAATTCATGTCCATCTTGCACATATTCTTGAGATCGAAAGTCGTGGTTCGAATCTGGACCGCGCGATTCTGTTCACGAGTATAGTTTTTTGCAGAGACTCCCAGGATTGTTGCTGGATCTACAGAGTTCGTGCTTTGGACAATAATCTCGGCAGGTGGAGTGCCATTTCTGCGGAGAGGACCTAGCCATATGGGGTAAAACCCGGTGCAATGAAGTCAATCCTTCGGCATTAAACCTTTAAATATTATTCTCGCCCGAGTGGTTACCGGGGCCCAAATTTGGGATATAAAGAATGGAATCACTGTTACCTGCCACGCATGTCGTAAGAGGCGACTAAGGAGGTTTGGCTGAAATCGGATCCATGTGTCCTAAACGTGTAGAATTCTATGCATTTAGGGGCCTACCAAACCAATGTGCAACGTATACACGTTCTTGGCAAAGATCAAACCTATCACAAAGAGGGATTAAAATTGGTCGTAAAGAACGAAAGTGAAGAAGAAGAAGAAGAAACCTTATTCTTAAATTGAGTGTAGGCGATCATATATGTTTCCCATCTATAATTCTCATAAAAGAGATTTGACGATATTCTATCATACTCCATCCGTTGAATGTGATCTAACCAAATCAATCTACCAAGACAGCGTATACACATTATTGTTATTATTTTCAGCATCGTACTGCCAGTTAGCTTTGCATACAACATAATGTCAAGTCGTTTTCTTAGGTACAGCTTGTAATAGATATATAGTGGCGTTTGGTACGAGAAGACGGATCAGGTTTCACTACTCTAAAGTTTAAGGGATCCAAAGACGAAGAATTGACTGCATTACACTGTGTTTCAGCACATGGCTCCATTCTTTCAGCAGAAATAGCGAGTAATCTGCCGAGGGTGTTCACGGAGCGCAAAGTCCGACGCCCCAGCAATAATTCTAGGAATCTCATGAAATAATTTCACACTCTGTCCGGATTTGAACCCACGAGCTTCAGAACAACAGGCAAACTTCTTAACCCCTTCACCATAGAGACATTACCCACTTACTTACTCTAGCATAGTGTACTGAAAACGCATTCATTGTATACTATAGTGGTACTGGTACAGATAGGGATCAGAAAATTCACAGTCATTTGTGTCCCTGGAACGCAGGAGTCAGGGGTATAGAACGAGCTGATGAATTGATTGGCATGACAACGATATCAGAGAGTTATCTGCAATTGACTGAAATTACATACTTAACGCATTGAGAGAGTCTTTCCAAACTTAGGAGTTTCAAGGTTGTGATTTTCTTCTGCTGACAAGATTCAAATATATGTCTCGATATTGATACAAACTGAAATAAATGACATAAAAATAAGTAAAGAGATTGAACTGGCGTGAGTTGTGCTGCTGAAAGTTGCTGGATGTCTTGAGGCAGGACCGTGCGGTATACTTTCTCAGATTAATGCAAGAATTCGAAATGCCGCTCCTTAAATGTATTTTCTTTAAATTCTTTCGGCAAGCGTTCCCCAGCGAAGGACCTACACCAGAAACCTAATTCAAAGCCTACCGAAAGCGCTTAGGCAGAGGCGTGCGATAAATTATAAATTGTATACATCAGTATCGGAATAACATAGACGTATATAGAAAAGAGTTGCATAACGATTTTTAATTATTGAATGGTTCAAATTGTATTTTGATTTCACTGTATACGCCCCCTGTGCCCCTGATGCCGCCGCCTCTCTGTATCATAGAGCGGCACGACTCTGGACTATGATCAAGTCACCGATGTACTTGACAGGAGTGATATGAAGATAGTTCTCAATGAACTGATAACTGATAACCATAGTGTTAGTGTCAGACTTCAAAATATAACATTTTGTTTCTGTTCTTCCCAAACGTTGCTTTTCTGTTAACTTGTGTTTCTTCTGTGCACATCCTGATATGTATTTCCTGATCCACTCATATGTTGTTGTTGACAACGTACTGACCGTGTAAGTATAATCATCAACTACTTTTAGAGCTCCGTTTTAATTGATTAATTTAGCATTTCATTTTCTCACTATTTAATATTACGTGTTTCATTTCATCTGCTGATTTCAAGTTCAAAGTCTCATCAGATTTCACATAATATAGACATTAGCTTCTACTGTTACTTCTCTAATATGGTCTTATGAGTGGGTGTTGTCTATTAAAGTTTCTAATCTCTAGAGGCTTACGTAGGTCTGCTGCTCTGTGCTAGCAGGTGTTTGTGGCAATGAGAGAGCGAGCATACGTGCATCAGCAGCATCAATTGCTGGGGAGTTGAGGATGAATATGGGAGATGTTCTTCTGTTCCTTCACGACTGCTTGTTCTATGCAGACACTAAAATAAATGTTGAAACGATCCAGCAATTTAAGGAGTTTTTGATTACCCGTTGTATAAGTAGAGCTGGATGCCTGACGGGTAGCACGAGTAGTGTGTTTAACCAGCAAATAATGGGAACCTTCAGTATGTATATCTTTCGACATATGTTGGAAGAGGCTGAGTACCTATGGGTCTACCGGAGTGCAGTGAGATCAGTTCAGTAAATCAATAACTAATATCTGAGTTGGTCGTAATTTTAGAATCATCAACATACAACAGTTCTCTGAATAGAGACTTTCAAATCATGGTCTTAGATTCCGTTCTGTATGTGTAAGAATTGATGATAATGCCACATCCTGGTAAATGCCTGTTTTAAGACTAGTTAAAGTATACCAAAGAGAATGAGAGCAAGTACACAATTTTGTTTTACCTTACTCTTCTTTAGAAACTCCTCTGAACAGCCGGGTAATCGTCGGCATCATTATTCTGGTGTGTGGGATGGTAGGGGTGGGGAGTTGGAGAGGGGGTTCTAAGCAAAATCCACCAAAGTATTTTTGAAATTGAATTTTTCCAGAATGTAATCTTCCATCGAGTGTAACATGAAACACATTTTCAAAGTTTTATCTATGTTTGATTTTTTTTTTTTTTATGTATTGATGAAATTCCATCTAACAAAATTATAACCTCTAGAAATGTTAACTTTTTAAATAAGTATTTATCTTGTAGACGAGCAAATGTTTTTCATTTATACCACCCTCTTCAAACTTCAAACATGTTTACCTAACACGTCTACATAGATTATGTATGTGTTATGTGTAGTTTCTAAATTGTGATTACATGAAATCAGACCAAACGTAAACATATTTTTTATTCAATTTTAGTGCTACCTAACATTTTGTTTTTTAGCAGAAACATAATTTTTTGTACAAGTACATAATATAGACACAGGTGAGATCAAAATTCTAGCAAAATATCAAGAAAATTATGCCACAGGTGTTGTCAAACAGTGCATAAACATAATTATTGTAACGATTATTTTCTAAAGAAAGTCTGCGATAATTGGTCAGCCATTATTATCTCGAAAATAATTATCCCTTAGTCTGTTTCAGAATTATGAACTGCATGCCGCTTTACATTTCAAGGGCCAAGTATGCAGGTGGTAGTAAGGACAATTCCTTTTCTCACGTGTGGAACGTCGATTGAGGGCTGGACGCACAAACCTCTCATGTCTCATTCGATAAGCAAATGCTCTATGCATTACGCTAATCCATCCTCATTACTATCTACATATCAAAATCTGATTAATGGATGTTCTTTTTTATACCATAGGGTTAATTGGAAATGCGGCGTTTGGCATGCATCTCATTGAAATTCATTTGTTTGTCAGTCCATCTTTTATTTGTTATCATAACTTCCAACGAATCATCAGATGAGCATATCTGAAAGTTGTTGATACATAAAACAATTTTCTGTTTTTAAAAAGGCAACAGTAAATTATTCATAAAGTACAGATTGTATTACAATAAATACGCAAAATGTAACAAATTTTAAAATTATCAATTATGACAACAATAGCAAGCACTGCTTGTGTTTAGAGCAGCAGTTCCCAAAGTGGGCGGTACCGCCTCCCCCCAAGTGGGCGCTGAAGCGTTCTAGGGGGGCGATATTGGTTCAGAACAATTGGGAAGGTGTTCAAGCGATTAGGGTCGGTGGCTCCTTAAAGAAGAAATTAATAATATTTATTTTAAAATAAATTATTTTCATGATTTTGCGATTGAATAATCATTTAAAATTTGAATTCTGCATTTTAATTCATTTTATGGCCGTCTTACACGATCCTTTTTTCATCAATTTTCTATTTCATGTATGTAAAAATGTGAAAATTGAACAGGTATGACGAAATATATATCAATTTTCTATGTCAAAGACAAAATAGAGTACGTATATATATGGGGAGGGGGCGTTGGCAAACTGTTATACTGTGAGGGGGCGCTACAAAGTTTATGTTGTACAAAATGGGCGGTGGGCCTAGAAAGTTTGGGAATCTTTGGTTTAGAGGAATACTTCTAATGCTAACTGTTATAGAAACTATTTGCAATAATCCTTGGAAACATTTGCTAATTAGTTGTGTTTTAAAGGGTTTTACAGCCGAAGGATTGACTTCATTGCACCGTATTTTACCCCATACGGTTCGATCTCTCTCCGCAGAAATGGCATGTTCCCTGCCAAGAGTATTGCACAAAGCACGAACTCCGTAGCTCCAGCAACAATCCTAGGGATCTCTGAAAAAAACTACACTCGTGAACAGAACGTCGCGGTCCGGATTCGAACCCACGACCTTCGACTCACAAGGCAAAGGGCGTAATCATTTAGCCACAGAGATCACTCCCCTAATTAATTGTGTGATGGCAAGAAAACGAAGCGGACCAATGAAGGAGGAGAAACGGAAGACTACAGAGATGATGGATATATGATGTAACGGATTATATAAGCATGCCAGCTTCATCTAACCTATGTAAGAGAGAGAAACTTTTCGAAGTATTGTTCGAGTCGCAAAGTTCTTCTCAAGACACGCTATTTGATGAGGGAGTATTATATAAAATACACAGATAACTATTTAAGCAAGTAAACCAAAGATGATATCTAAGATCACAGATGACAAATGTGAACAAGAGATTAGGAAAGACTAGAAGAGACAAAAAATTACATTCAGTGACATAAACAAGGATCTAACGTCCAAAATAGAACATAAAAATTCTAAAGTTTAGGATCACCACATTCTGTGTTTACTCTGTATGGGTTAGATACGTTGACAATGAACAAACATTTGTAAGACAGAAGTAATACCTTTGAGATGTTTATTTGTAGAATAAGAAGTCTTATGTAATTGAAGGAAAAAACAGACAAATAAAGAAGTTATAGCCAAACTTTGAAAGAAAAATATTACTAGTACAGGAAGCACAAATCGTAAAAGTACATTATTTTGGAGACACAAAGATAAAGGCTACATTTATTAAACAAAATCAACGAATACTTACTATCGAAATTGTAAGTAAATAAGAATAATTATTGTGATCTTGAGAAATACTTTCAGTTAAAAGGATATTAGAAATAGCGATAGTTATTCATATTTAGATTTCACAACGAAGAGGTCTTGTTACAGCTTTACCGTGCAATATGCACTGTTCGTTTTCGAACCCACTGCCTTTAGAACATCAGGCAAACGTCTTAACCACTTCGCCATTGAAACCTTCGAATCATCAGTTTTGATGTGAGCTACTTCCGTGTACACACAATTTTTTTTTTATTTGAAGAAAGAGTTAAATATTCGTACAATAATAACATTTTAAAGTAAAGATTAATACAATTTATCAGATTCGCATTAACTTCTGTAAACACAGTCTTAAGTAGTTAGTACCGAAATCAGAATACTAAAAGGGTGCTTGCACTTAATTGTTCATTTATCAAAATGCAAAATAGTTCGATGAAATTATTGAGTGGTTCAGCTGCAGGTTATGTCAGGTTAAATAATTTTTGTGTAGATGGAAATGAAACTGTGGCTAATTAATAAACAATGGCGATAAGAATCTACTAATTTTTATGAGAACATTTTATTCAAATCTGTAATCGCAGAATTACAGTCATGTACAGTAATATATGGCTCAGAGAATGCAGAGAATACGGTTGCGACCCTACTAAAAGGGAAAGAATGGATCCCAACAGATTGTAGCATGACCAACTATCTCAACGTTATCATTACTCTTGGAAGAGAATGTAGAGATTGGGGCAACAGGAAGGCTGATCTCGCAATTAAGCAGCTAATAGAAGATAATGCAAGGGATGATGATGTTGTTGTATATCCTGATGGGTCGGTTCAACGTGGTGAGAAATCCGGCTGAGGTCTCTGGCTAATGCGCATGGTAGGGTTGTTGCAGAGCGAAGTGGGGCATACAGGACAACTACTTCTAGTATGAGGATGGAGGTTGAGGCCGGTACTGCTGCCCTCCATTGGATCTCTGGGACTTCATTTACTGGGGCAGTTGTTGTATCTGACGCTCAGTCGATGCTTCACAAGATCCAGAAGGGCAGGTTTCGTTATGAGTGGATGTCGTCTATAGAAGTTTCTAACCAGCGACTTACGTGGATATACTGTCCTGGGCATGCGGGTGTTTACGGTAATGAGAGAGCGGACATGCTTGCATCAACAGCATCGATTGTTGGGGAGTTGAAGATGGATAAGGGGATATTCTTCGGTCTCTTCGCGACTGTCTGTTGGATGAGGACACTAAAATCGATGTTGAATCGATCAAGCGATTTAAGCAGTTTGGAGTTACCCGTTGTTCAAGTCGAACTGGATGCCTGAGAGGCAGAGTGAGAGGTGTGTTTAATCAGGGAGCCACAGGAACCATCAGTATGCATACTCTTCGATATATGTTGGGGAGACTGAGCACCTATGGGTCTGCCCGGAGTGCAATGACGCCAGTTTAGTAACCAATAACTATAATCAATCAGAGAATGCATATGTATTAAGATTGTAAACATTACATCATAGAGAAAACAAAAATGTTTATAGGCGAAAGATTAACTTCATTGCACCAAGTTTCCCGAAATAGGTAAGTACACATCTGCTGAAATGACACTCCACATGCCCAGAGTATTAGACAAATCAAAAACTCCGTAGCTCAAGCAAGAATCCCAGGGACATCATGAAAAATGCAGCATTGAAACTGTTCGACACTATTCTATTTCGAACGCGCGTCCATAAAAATACGGCTTGAGCTCTTTTCCATAGGGACCCTCAATATATCATGAGTTGTAGTTATCGTTCATTAGTTAGAGCTTAGGTTAGCGCGCCTGCTTATGAATCAGAAGAGATACGAATCTGTTCAAGGATTAGTCCCGTTCCTGTCGACCTGGCTTTGTCTTGGCCTGCTGAGTTAAGAGATGCACGGGTTTTCCAAAAATGCGAAGAAGTCGACCCGGAATATTGAAATTAGCTAAGTAAACATGAATTCCGCCAATGCCGGTTTTAAGCCATGATGAAGAAGCAGAAGGGCTTGTGCGTGAGGCCACCTTCCTCACCACAAGAAAGTTAAAGAGCTGCAGAAACTTGCAAGAAAAGACGCCAAACAGGTAAACCGATCAGCCAGGTTGTGTAAGGTGGTGCATCAATGACAGTTGATGATGAAATCCGCGCTTTGCGGAAGTCAGCAACCCGACTCGTACATCACTTGGCTCAAAAAAATCTAGTAACAACTGCTATAAGAAGGAAAATATGGAGATATGTTGGAAACACCTTGAGAAATGATCAACGAATATCAAAGCAGAGATTGAAGTGGGATGCAAAGAGTTCAATAAAGAGAAGACGACCTAAGGAGACCCTGAAACGAACTTTTCTGAGAGAGGCAAAGAAATATCGGTCACAGTTCCATGGAGGAGACTGAGCGAGTTGCCCAGGATAGAACGATATGGAGAAATTGCTTTGCAGACCCTATGTAACGTATAACGGTACGAGATCAATTATTATAAACATGAATTAAGTTTGAGAAGTATGTAATGAGACTTACTTTCAATCAGAAGATCTATCTACAACACTTCCAACTGTTACAATCTTGAATTATGAGTGTGTGATACTTTACATTTTACTCAAGTGAGATCAGAATAAGAGTTATATAGTGCTACATAGAGCTAATACTGACATACGGAAGAGAGTCATGGACAATGAACAAACATATCGAAAAATCTCAGAGGGCCACAGAGATATGTTTTTACAGAAGAATGATAAGAATCCAATGGGCAGCTATAATGTCTAATGTGGAAGTGTTGTATGATGTCAAGACACAGAGTAAGCTTATCATCAACACAAAAAAGAGACAGTCATAATTTTTGGGACATGGTGTGAGGATGGAGGTTTAGAACACATTGTAACAACCGGTAAAATTGAGGAGAGACGAGACAGAGGAAGACAGAGAGATACAATTTTGGATAGCTTGACTTCAAGGCACGGAAGAGCGTCAACATCTGAGATGATATCAAACATCAGGGACATATATTTGTGGAGATACATGATCGCCTACGCCAGCCAGATGCTTGAGGGGCAGTTAGAGGAGTGTGTTTACTCAGCGAACCACAGGAACCATCAGTATGCATACCCTTCGAAATATGTTGGGGCAGACAGAGACATATTGGTCTGCCCGATAGCTGTTACGTCAGGTTATTATAAAATAACCAATAACCAATGTCCATACATCAGATAGCGTATTTCCACTAACCCAAGCATGAACTACAGAACAATAGCTACCAGGTGCGTGCCGTGTTATAATACAGAGAGGAGACAGTATCAGGCGGCACCGTAAAGGTTCAGCATAGCAGCGAAATAGTGCAAACTATTTTAAAGAATAAAACATTTCATTGGCGGCATTTTGAAGACTTGCATCATACTGAGAAAATATACCACACGGTCCTGTTAGCTACATACAAGTTCATGAAGTCTTGAGAAATTCATGTATGTTCTTCACTGATTCCTCAACCACATGCATTATATCGTAAAAGATAAGCATTGAATGAGAGTCCGATACAATGGCCGAGTTGCTGAATGCAGTTTTAGATAACCTTCTCAATTGGGTAGTAACATCTTCAACCTTCATAATTTACATACTAAATGTTGCTATACTTGGCAGTCGATATCTAAATACGTTCCATGGAGACACTAGCTATTAAATAAACGAATAAATGATGAAGTCTAAAATGAGTTATATGTGTGTTCAGAATGCTTTGTCCTTGAGTTAGAAAGAAGAAATCAATGTGAATATGGATGTGATGAGACGATACAAGTGTTATAAGGTTGATGGCAACTGTTACAAATAACATAAACAACATGCGAACATAAAAGCACACATATAAGAGAATATACGTGTTAAATGTTCTTACTCAAACATTCTACAGACCAACACTTATACTACAGCACTTTTAACGTTGATTGTTGTATTATGTCATATTAGTAAACATCTTCTGCGATGTGTCAGTGTTCTTATATTTTCTCATAAATTGTGTCTGTTTATAACGGCGTACATAATTGTTAGATTGTGTCTGTAATATTCTGATCGTACTTGTCTCTCATTTACCTTCTGTTAAAAAAACAAAATGTAATCAGTACAGCACCCACTTCAGAACACACTCTCACATGCACCTTTCTGAGCATATTTAAATTAAGTTGCACAGCTGTTTCATAATCAGTTCTATACATTCTTCTTTGTAAACTAAAAACACATGTCTTTCATGGACCTATTTTTGTATATTTTTATTGTTTTATTTATTCATTCCCCATACATATTCCTTTTTATTTCAACAAATAATTATTTTAAAAAGTCAAGAATAATTTGTATTTCTTACCTCAATTATTCTATTACTAATTTATCATGTGAATGAAAATAAAAATAGATTTGAAAATTTGTATTATTCTGAAATCAATAAATTTGATACACTTATGATTTTGGATCGCCCGAGTGGTTACCGCGGCCTAAATCAGAGCGTAAAGAATAGAACCACTGTTACCTGCCACGCGTGTCGTAAGAGGCGTCTAAGGAGGTTGGTCTTTAGCTAGCTATCCCAGCCCGTATAAACCACTAGATAGCTACAGAAACCATAATTAGGAAAATTCTTATCTTGCCACCCGACGAAGATGGACCGGAAAGGATGGACTCATGGTAAGAAAATGGGGAAATATTTGAAACAAATCGCTGTGAATAGACGGGCTTGAAATGCCTTGGTTGCGGACATGCCTCCCTAGGGGCGAAGGGTGAAGAAGATGATATCTAATATTGTTTCATATCCTAACTATTTTGTTTTTAAAACAGTGACCCATTTACTTCTATTCAATATAAGGGAAGCACATATGAAGCTAACAAACAAAATACATAAATAATAACAGGAACAAGTTGCTATGAAGTAACATGCTCGTCAACTCCTGCCGCAGAGAACTTAGACAAGGAGACATCGAAAAACATTTATGAAATATCTTTCACTTACCACCACAAATGTGAAGACCACATCCTGTTGTATAACTATGGCAGGTCACCACATGCAACTGAACTTGCAGTATGTTGAGACACTATATGAGACAGGTGAATTATATTCCAATAAGTCCTCCCTTCACAGACAGGCTGCGCAGGTGGTACTTGTCTCTAAAGACAGACTGTTCAGATAGTATTTGTCTCCTTACGGTGGTCTTAACGGCAGTTAATTATGATGGGGGTCATTAATTAAATCGCATCCTTATTGTTTCATTGATGAATTAATGACTAAATTAAGTACACAATACGAATTGATCACTGTATGTAAGTTAAAGCAGCGCATGTTATCAACTGCTGCTAACTGCATGTCAGACGCCATATTTTGATTCAAATAAATCAATAACACAAATAACGCTGTTGACCAGATAAAATATGGGACACATTGGTGTTAGCTATAATATAAAATAAATAAAAATTAAATTATACAAACAATGGAACATGTTACTGATAGCTAACATAACACGTAACAATATTATTATCCAGTGAAGATCTTCAATGCCAGTTAAAGAAACGGAAAGATATATAAATAAGTAACATGTGGTAGTTTCAGTGGCGGCTTGTCATTAAGTGCCAGTGGGGCTAGGCCCCACTAAAAAAAATGTGTAACGTGTATCTATTATTTAATAAATTAAATTATATCCTAACCCAAAGCCATGATTTTCACAAAAATATGTGTCTGGCCCCACCAACAAAAACGATCACGAACCGCCACTGGGTAGTTTATTGTGTCACATTGCAATATCAACGGAGCAAAAAAGTCCATAAAAAGGTCTTTATCAATGTGTGAAAAGAACATAATATCTAATAGTATTTCATAGTAGTTAAAAAAAATCAATCGAAAGTGCTTCTAACGAATAGTCCAATCTTTCCTAATAAATTCTTTCACATGTATTAAAAGCACTCCATAATTGTGTTAGTTCTTTCAATTGTTGACGTAATATTTTATTCTACCAAAGTTTCAGATTTGTACAGATTTCAATGTTTCTTTATTAATTGCTATCAGTATCAAATTTATATGCTACAGACATTAACGTTTCGATTTTTTATTTTTGCTGTCAGTAACTTTTTTTAGTGCAACAAACAAATACTGTTTCAAAATGTATTACTTATCAATAACTTATACTTCATTGATGTCATTAACGTGTTTGTATTAAACAGAAAAAAGTGCTTTTAACTATAGTACTAATTAGCAGTTACATTTTAAATTGCAACAGAAAATAAAGATTCTAGAATATAATAATTATTTCTTAGCTACATATATTTTGATCTTGTTAATATATGTGTGTCTACATCATCCTATAATGAAATGTGTGTAGCTTTCTCTTGCTTATAACATGAAATAAGAAGAAGATGGCTACAAGATATTAAAGAAACTATGAATATGACCATCGACGAAGTGGATGAACTGGCTAGAGACAGAGTGAATTTCAGATGCGCTGCAAAGAGAGCAACGTCCTATAAAGGATACGCACCTTGATGACGATGAGTTAAAACAAAAACTACAAATTAGCCAGACAATCGATACAAATAAACAACCAAAAGCTGAATAATGACTGTTACAATCACTGCGCTATAAGTATTGTAACTGTGAATAATGACTGTTACAATCATCGTGCTATAAGTTTTGTAACTGTGAATAATGACTGTTACAATCACCGTGCTATAAGTATTATAACTGTGAATAATCATCGTTACAATCATCGTGCTATAAGTATTGTAACTGTGAATAATGACTGTTACAATCACCGTGCTATAAGTATTATAACTGTGAATAATGACTGTTACAATCACCGTGCTATAAGTATTGTAACTGTAAATAGTTCATAAACTAATATGTATGTATAAATATAAATATATTCCTCTGCACACGAATACGTTATACACAGCCTGCAAGTAATCTCTCCATACCGCTCATTCCTGGGCAGCTCGCTCAATCTATTTCATGGAATTAAGTCCGATATTTTTGTCTTTCTCAGTAAAGTTCGTTTCTGGGTTTCCCTAAGGTTACTTCTCTTTCTTGAACCACTTGTTTGCAACTTCAATGACTGTTTTGTTATTCTCTTATCGTTTCTTCTCAAGAGAATATATACACATTAATTTTTATTAAAATGTCATTACTTTCTGTAGTACCGCTTTTTAGAGCGATGTAGGAGAGATGGAACGTGAGCCTGAGGAATTTAATGGTCGCATGGCTAGTGCAGTCGCACGAAGCTGTTCATGTTAGGATTTTCATTTATGACCACAACATAAATCTTTGGTCTTACTGTGAATTGAACACGAGCCTCCCGTATAGGAGCAGCGCTCTAATCGATTCGGCCAGACGCTCTTCATATATATATATATATATATATATATATATAAATCTTACAAATATACAACAGGACTACTTTCACAAACTCACTACAACAAAAACATATTCTGTTATATATATTCTGTAGTATTATCGATATAAGGGAAGACTGCAGTAAAACTATGTTGCATTGGCAAAACATGTGAAAAAGTACAGTAATTTTATAAAATAGAAAAATAACAACAATACACAGCAACGCTTCGACAAAAAGGGCTTTATCATACAAAGGATACAAGAGAAGTGAAGAATTGCACTTTTAACACGTCGCACAACATATCATATCAAACAATTCTTCGGTAGGTAGACATTCCTTTGTCACCTACATTGTGTGACTCAGCTAATAAATGCTTATTTATCCCATGTTTTCCTTTCTGTTTCTGTATATTTATTCCTTCCAATTATCTACATAAACTCAGAAATAATATAGCACAGACATGTCACATTTTGTATCTCATAGACTATATTTCTACATTCACTAATGGCATCTATACTTGGAATTCGAATTAGCTTAGAATAAAGTGGGGAAAAAGTGTCGAAACAACAGGATTCCTAACGTTGTAAATTATACTAATATGTCAAGTTGTCTGTCCCATTTTGACAAAGTAGTTGGGTGTTGTAAGCATTATTGATTGAGGATTGGTTCTCTTGTGTTTTTTGGTGTTTTTAGTGCAGTGTGTTGTAACATTGTTCTGTTAATAATTTCATTTATAACGTTTTATAAATGTTAGCTAATGTATTTATTATACATCTATCCATATTGTTATGTTGTGATGAATCAAGCAGAGTAATTATAATACATACAAATAGAAGGCACTGAATCAGATGACATAATGATTGAATGAAACATGATCATCGCACTTCGGGGAACAACCATGAGTGCTCTTATCGCTATCTTGCATAGGGGTGTGACATTTTTCCTACCGTAACAGCTCTCAGATCGACCCAGCCTCAAGTAGGTACCAGGTAAAGAAGTGGAAGGAAAAGGCAGCCGACGTGATGTTGATCACATCACCCATCGTGTGCCAACATTTAATGAAAAATTATTTCTCTTACACAGTGGGTGTGGAATCTTTTACGACCGTAAGGGCTCTCCTGTGGAATATTCTGAGATGCTATGGAATACCAGACAAAATAATAAACATTATAAAGAGGCTCTATGATGGTTCACAGTGTGCAGTTCGCACTGATGGTGGACACAGCGACTGGTTTATGGTTGAAACCGGAGTAAAGCAAGGCTGTATTCTATCTCCGCTATTGTTTGGAGTGGCCATTGACTGAGTGATGCGAGAATGTTGCAGAGGCGAAACTGGCATCGATTGGGTAGGACATAGTCAACTAGAAGATTTGGATTGTGCAGATGATATTGTCTTGTTAAGTAAAAACAACCAAGATATGCAAGAAAAACAGACAACTTGTCATCTATAGCATCAAAAGTTGGACTGCAGATAAGCTATGAAAAAAACCAAATATAATGAAGACACCTATGGCAAGTAATGCAGATATCACCCTGGAATCTAAAATGATAAAAATAACAGAGCAGTTCACCTATTTAGGTAGCAATTTTGATTGCACAGGAAATGTTAAAAAGAAATTATGATATGAATTGGCAAAGCAACATCAGCTTTTAAAAGTCTAAATAAAATATGGAACTGCAAATTATATAGTATTAAAACTAAATTAAGAATTTTCAATTCAAATGTTGTATCAATCCTAACATATGCTAGCGAGAGTTGGAAAATGACTAAAGATATAGAAAGCACGTTGAATGCGTTTGAAAATAGATGTCTGCGAAAAATAATGAATATAAAATGGAACGAATTCAGGAGAAGTGATGAAATCAGAGACATGTCTGGTCAACCACTAGTGACAACTGTTATAAGAAAGAGAAGATGGAGATATGTTGGGCACACCTTGAGGAGAAATGATCAACGAATATCAAAGCAGACATTGAAGTGGGATGCAAAGGGTTCAAGAAAGAGAGGTCGACCTAAGGAGACTCTGAAACGAACTTTGCTGAGAGAGGCAAAAGGTATCGTTCTCAGTTCCATGGATGAGATTGAGCCAGTTGCCCAGGATAGAGCGGTATGGAGAAGTTACTTGCAGGCCCTTTTTAACTTATAACGGTACGAGAGGAATTATTATTATTATTATTATTATAACGTCTCTCATGTCGACCCAGCCTCAGTTGAGTACCAAGAAAAGCAACTCGAAGAAAAGGCGGCCGGCGTGATGTTGACCATATATCGTGTGCCAACGTTTAATGAAAAATACAGGCCTATTACTTTATATACCTCGAGGTACAACAAGCGTTTCTTTAATTTACTTTTTACTTAACATAAAACCATAACGCAACTTATACATTATTGCTAAATATAAGTAAAGAACATCAATAATTGAAACAGGCAAGCAACTTTATAGAGAGCATTGGATAAAACCAACAAATCCATTTAGAAGTAATATTGTCAGACCAGTAAAGCGACAGAAAACAATTGATGCAACCAGTAAAACGAGACATAAACCATCGGATAAGACAAGGAAAATGACTTCGAAATAATTGAATATGAACAGTAAACCAATTTCAGAAACATGGCAATATCAGAAAACCGACTCAAATATTATTTGTTAGGTCCAGTAAAAAGATTCAGAAACCATTGCAGAAACTATGAAGTGGCAGAGTGGCCAGTTTATCAGCTTACCAGATGGGAGGTAGACACCTGATTCAGTGCGATCCCTAGGTTTTGGACAATGGCGAAACATGTAACAACAGAGTACTGTACTTTTACAACATACAAAAAACATTAACAATACATAGCAACGTTTCGACCACAAAGCTATTATTAAGCAAAGGATACAACAGAAACGAAGAAGTTCACTTCTTACAAGGCGCACAACACATAGAGTTATCAGAACAAAGTTTTATGCAATATGTTGGAAGTGAATATATAATAGATGTTCCAATATTATGGCTGTATTCTACTAACATTTACACTTTATAATAACATTTACATTTTGTACTAACATTTACACTTTGTACTAACATTTACACTTTGTACTAACATTTACACTTTGTACTAACATTTACACTTTGTACTAACATTTACACTTTGTACTAACATTTACACTTTGTACTAACATTCACACTTTGTACTAACATTTACACTTTGTACTAACATTTCATTTACACTTTGTACTAACATTTACACTTTGTACTAACATTTACACTTTGTACTAACATTTACACTTTGTACTAACATTTACACTTTGTACTAGCATTTACATTTTGTACTAACATTTACACTTTGTACTAACATTTACATTTTGTACTAACATTTACATTTTGTACTAACATTTACATTTTGTACTAACATTTACATTTTGTACTAACATTTACATTTTGTACTAACATTTACATTTTGTACTAACATTTAAATATATATTCAATACATCATTTTTTCAAGGATGCTAGTAGTGCCAAAAAATCATACAAATTAGAAAGAAATTTAGATTGGGCAATGCCCTTAAAAGTTATATTTTTGCAGTTACATCTGTCCAAGTCCTTCCTCACCCCACACACCCTTCTTTTTTCGCCTTTTTGTCTCCTAGCAATCAACATTTTAAGCGCCACTCCGTCACTGTTTCTATGGTATCCTGTCTTAGTCACGTGATTTCCGCTATTGCTGTAATGTAGATGTTGAGTAGTTAATTAGTTTTTGTATTCATATTTTAATCAATGTATTAAAGTTCATAGTTTATGGACAAAACAACACAAATAAATATAAACTATGGGACAGAATTTGTCATCAGGAAAAGATTATGGCAATAAATTATACAAGATTAAAACTAGAAATGATAGAATATGTAGATTGTGCAGGAAAAGAAAGTGGATAGATATCTTCTTCTTCTTTTGTCGTCACACTGCTACCGGGTTGTTGCCCAGTGTCGTGGTTTTCTGGTTTTGTCTTGCGCTGTTCTGGTGGCTTGTGTGATTGTTATCTTTGCTCTTTCACAGGATTCTGCTACGCCATCTAACCATCTTTTCCGGGGTCTTCCTCTTGCCTTCTTTCCCGATGTTCTGTTGTAGAAGACTCTGTATACTGTGGAGTTTGGATGCATTCTTATTAAGTGGCCAAACCACTTCATTCTTTGTTTATCTATGTAATTCAAGCACGGTTTTGTGCCAACTTTCTTTCTTATGCTGATCTTAGTGATTCTGTCTTTTCTTGTGTTGTTGGTAACTTTTCGCAGGCAACGCATTTCACATGTAGTTATTTTTGTGACTGCGCTTTGCTCAATGTCCATGTTTGGCTCTGGTAACACAAAGTAGGTATAAAAATGCTGTTGATCATCTGTTGCTTAGCTGCCTGTGACATTTTTGGGTGCCTTAGAAATGGGGCTAGCTGGTAGGTTACAGCATTTGCTTTTGTACTCTAGCCTCTATCTCTCTATCCAGTTTTCCGTCTTCTATGAATATGCTTCCTAAGTATTTGAATTCTTTCACTTGGTTTATTTTAGTGCCATTGACATGGATGTCTAGATTATAATGTTTTCTTCCCATATTCATTATATCCGTTTTAGTGTTGTTGATTTTCATGTCATGTTTTACACAATTTTTGTTCAAGGTGTCAATATGATGTAGATCTTGTTCATTTTGATGTATCAGGCACTGATCATCTGCAAACAGCAGTTCATTTATTTCATTATTATCTGAATTTGACTCTTGAGTTATTTTATTCATATATGTAATAAAGAGTAGTGGATAGATTTAACGATGATTAACATGTCATGGCTCGCTGTGGCATGTATGACTTGAAGGTTTATTGTCTACTGTCTATTCCCAGGTGGAAGATATAGTTGGCTGTCTACTATTACCGTTAAGCGTAGGGATGGGAGCTTTAATTTGGGTTTTAGGGCCAGATGATTCGCCCCTGTTGTGTTATATCCGTGTTTATGTAGTGTGTTGAAGGTTAGGTACTGAAATCAAAAGGTTTCCCCGCTTTAAGAGATCTGAATATGTTGCCAGAGATCCCTGATCTTATTGTAGGTGCAATAAAGTTGTTAGTCCTATTGTAGACGGGCGATAAAACGTCGGTGCTTGTAAAAGAACACTAAGTCGTTGAAAACCAATACAAAACAGTCTGCAAAGTCTACATAAAGACAAAACTCATTAAAAAGATTTAAATTAATTTCCTAACAAAATCGCTGTCCCTAATAGTCTATTGATAAGATTGTCAATATGTCTGTTATGTACGGGATTAAAGCTTCTTTACGCAGAAGCACACCACTTTCAACCTAAGGACGAGTCTGTTTTTGTTATATCAAAGCGTGCATGCCAACAAACATGAAAAACAAAAATTAACTTCTTATGAAGAATTAAAGAATGGCCGTTATCGTTTCTTCTGTATTTAAATGTTTCATCCAGGTATTTAAATGTTTCATTCAGGTATTGAAATGTTTCATCCAGGTATTTAAATGTTTCATCCAGGTATTGAAATGTTTCATCCAGGTATTGAAATGTTTCATCCAGGTATTGAAATGTTTCATCCAAGTATTGAAATGTTTCATCCAGGTATTGAAATGTTTCATCCAAGTATTGAAATGTTTCATCCAGGTATTGAAATGTTTCATCCAGGTATTGAAATGTTTCATCCAGGTATTGAAATGTTTCATCCAGGTATTGAAATGTTTCATCCAGGTATTGAAATGTTTCATCCAGGTATTGAAATGTTTCATCCAGGTATTGAAATGTTTCATCCAGGTATTGAAATGTTTCATCCAGGTATTGAAATGTTTCATCCAGGTATTGAAATGTTTCATCCAGGTATTGAAATGTTTCATCCAGGTATTGAAATGTTTCATCCAGGTATTGAAATGTTTCATCCAGGTATTGAAATGTTTCGTCCAGGTATTGAAATGTTTCATCCAGGTATGTTGTCTAAAACAAATAATAACTATCACCTAAGCAGGTAAAGCAGCAAAAGTAAAAAAAAACCCAGAAAGCTCCGACAATGGTCAACAATCCGGTAAAGTGTGACGACAAAAGAAGAAGATTATTTCATGTATGTACAGTAGAATTAATAGAATTCAATCGTAACAGTCAAATAAAATGTTATCTTTTCTTATTTGTACCCATAACTTGTAACATACTGGATTTATATTAAAGTAAATACCGTTCAAAGACAAATCTCGAATTATGAATGAATCAATCATGTGCAGTCTCCTCATTGAAGAACTGTCTGTAGTGGCGATCCAACGAGTTATGACGCTTGCCCTGACAATACACTGACAGACTGTATAGCGTGCGAGTATACTGTCCATTTCTTCATGTTCCTCTTCCCATGTGTCTCTATCCTAATACTGTTTACATTCCTAGTTGTTGGCGTATTTGTTTATTAGCTGTTTTCCCTTTCCATGATACCAACCCTTTCCTTCTGTTTGTTCAATGTCCAAATTTTACCTTCATTCAAAAATGCCTAAACATATGTAGCACTTAAAAGTTAATTGCATATCCTTTACAGGACTTTGCGAAACAACCCCAGCTTTTCAACGATGTTTGTGATTTTTCTAGGCATTATTACGTTCAATAGTTTGCCATTGCTTTATGGACGAGTGGTGCCATCCTCTTTTGTAAAATCCACGCGAAACAATGTGCAATCAAACTGTCCGCAGTGTGTTTCGAACTCAGAACTTCGAGGTTAATAGACCGAGTAACTATCCCCTAGGTCACAAATGCCACCCTGTAGCACTAAACGCGTCTTAAATATTGTGTACTTGTTATGTGTTTGCCTGTTATAAATATATTTTTGCTAATCAGATTCGTTTACAAGCTTCATTTTCACATCTGTCGTCTTCTCTTATTATATCTTCAAAATATATGCATAACTTGACACCTGTTTGAGTCATATACCTTTCAATGTTATATTCTACGTATTTGTCTCTCTTAAATTGCTTATTACTACTGTTTTTGTTTTATCAATAATGGTATCCAGACCACATATTTAAATGTTGGTAAGTACTTGTTAAAATAGTTCTTGAAATGTGCGCTCGTTGTTCGCTAACATCCCCGTTTCATTCTTATACCAAACTGATCGTTCAGATTGAATTATATTTTTTAACCTCAAGAAATCGAAATTGATTGCGGACAAGTCAAAGTAACCGTCTTAACTATCTGAATATCAGAAGCAATGTTTGCAACACGTTCAAATTTTTTTCATTCTTTTACCAAAAAAAAAGCAAATTGTTGTTATATGGAAATGTTTGATCAAGTAATATCAACACAGATAGCCAATCACATGATCTATTCAATTTTGTTTTTGTTTCATGTAACCAAGCACGTAATGCATGGCCCCGAGGCCATCGTAACATTGCGTGTCTGTTAATGGATTGAGATGAATGTACTTGAAGATTTCCCAGACAAAAACACATCTCTTGATAATGTTAATATATATTCGTTATACAAGACTAGGGACAAGTAATGTGTACCAAATGAGAGCTAAACAATGTATAGCACTCAACTTTGTTTCCTACATTCCCAATACATTCCTGAAGTACACCTACCGTGTTAATGTATACGTATATTACACTGTTAAAGGCATTCAATATTTATTCAAGTGCATTTATACGTTGCATAATTGCACACTTGGAGATACTCAAGAAATGGGCAATCTATAACATAATGGCAACCAGATACTTATTGAATCGTGATACTTCAGTACTTTTAAGGCGGAGGGGGAGTTATGTGTGGATTATTGATACGCTTTAAAAGCTTCACAATAGACCGTTTCTGTCTAAATGTAAAATGTGATGGAACTGTCACCTCTTACCCACTGGGAACAAGTTGCAATTTGCAAGAGGATGTGCATTTCTGTCGACAGGGACTGGGCCATATGGGAAAACCCGGTGCAATCAAGTCAATTCTTCACCTTTACACTTTATATTGTCAATGTGATGGGTGTTACGGTTACTGTTGGTACATTTTGGGAAGTATTCTCAGCCGTTTTGGGGGGTGTGTCGGCACTTGGCAATTTGCAATGTTTACTCTGCATTTTTTGGTACCGGGAAACACTGGACTGGGCTACGGACAGATATTCTAGAGGGTCGTTTCATTTGGCACTAGCTACGGAACTGGAGTTTTGCCAATCTTATCTAATAAATATATTTGCGTTTGCCCTCTGATATGGAGTTTACTGCAATCTCCCCTTGTTTCTCCACGACACGTTGCATCTTTACCGACAATTTTTATCGAAAGGTAGCAGATTGTTTGCTAATTACATGCAGGCACTATGTAATGTATAACTGTAGGAGATGAATATACAATAATCGTTCTGTTTTAACCATCATGATGATAATAGTTAATGATGATTCAAACTTATTATAAATATCCTTATTATATTTCTTTCTCAGGCAGTAAAATATACAAGAAATAACCGTGTGCTGAGTTTCAGAAGGCACATCTAATCTTAAATTGATAAGTGAAGATTAGTTATATTTATACTGTTTTGGTTCTGCTTATTTTGTAATCTATCTGATCGTTATACTGTTGTATTTTATGTTTCTCTGCGATAACGTTGTTATTATAGTGATATACAAGACATTGTGTCGTCGTTCTGTAAAATGTAGCAGTCTATAAGACAAATGATTTCCAGCATTATTCTGGCATTACTCTAAATGTATATATATGAGACGCAATGATAGAAATAAACTCACGTATTGCTATAGCAGCTAAAACCTTCACTAAGTTATCAAATATCTGGCAATCTTCTTCTTCTTTGCGTTCGCTCTTTACGACCAATTTTAATAACTCTTTGTGATATGTTTGATCTTTGCCATTAACGTGTATACGTTGCACATTGGTTTGGTAGGCCCCTAAAAGCATAGACCTCTACCCGTTTAGGACATGTGCATCCGATTTCATCCAAACCTCCTTAGTCGCCTCTTACGACATGCGTGGCAGGTAACAGTGGTTCTATTCTTTGCATCCCAAATCTGATCCCCGGTAAGCACTCGGGCGTTCTGGCAATCTAAAGACCTTAGCATATGAACAAAAATTAAATTGTTTAGATCCTGCGTTATTCCTGTACTGACCTACGGTTGTGAAAGTTGGAAATCAACAAGCAAAATTGATAAGAAACTGGACAGCATTGATAATAAATGTCTCCGAAAATTACTAAAAGTAAAATTAAGTGATTTTGTTTCAAGCACCACAGTGAGAGATAGAACACAGCAACAACCCGTATCATGGCCAGGTCATAGAGTTATTCATATGTGTCGATTCCTCCCTGCCAAAAATGGCTGACACATTCCGTTTCTGAAGACCTACGACCACTCTTCGAAGAACAATCCTACAAGAAAATAAACTATTGATATGTAAAACCATAGAAGATTTTCAACTGCTAGCAACGAACCGCATCACATGGACAATCTTAAACCCCTGCCCTATGTGCCGCCTTTGGCACGAAAGGAACAAACTAACTATATACTTGTAGAAACAATATGATGATATATATATGTGTGTGTGTGTGTGTGTGTGTGTGAGTGTAATGTGTTGCAGAAACTATCTTAGAACATCCTGGACAGATAAGAGAAAAAACAAAGAAACCCTATACAACCTGAACATCAAAGAGCATTGGCTCATAAACAACACCGTGTCCCGAAAGATGAAATATTTTCGCCACGTTAAACGTCACAGTGGTTTGGAAAGAACGGAAACGTGTGGCATTGTTCCTGGAGGACAAAGGAGGAGACGAACAAGACGAAAGTGGCAGCAGAACATTAAAAAACTATGAACATGACGATGGAGGAGGCGGGAGTACTTGCTAGAGACAGCGAGTTGTTTTTTTAAGTTGGTCTGTAATGAAAGCGACGTTCTGATAGAGACGTGCTACTACATGAGTGTGTGTATGCTCGTTATAAATATCCTAGTGCAGTTAGATAACAACGATACTAGAATTGACACACGATGTCTGCTCCGTATAGAAACTGATATTTTGCTGAAATAGACCTCAATAGCTTGTTGATTGTTTGTTTGTTTTCAGCTATATGAATACATGTTAGCAATGAACATAACAAATACGTAATTTCTCGTAGAATCTTTAAAAATACTGTGTTGAATTTAACAAATTCATGCTCAAACATCACTGCGATTAAACATAATATTTCCTTGGCGTTTCTGTCAGGTTATGATAAGATTTTTCTGATAAGATACATTTGGGTATATCACAGTGGTACGTTATATAATTCAAATAAGAAGCGTTCAGCGGTTTCAAACCTACTACTGTAGACTACCCAGCACATTCAGTTTGGAAAAGTATCTTGATTTTATAAGAGTGTAATATAGATCCCCAGTTATAAGTGTAATTCAGTGGTTTTCAAACCGTTCATTGCAGCATTGATGAACGCTTCTAGGTTATAGGTATAGTCCATGTTTAAATTTGTTAATAGCGAGTCAGGATCTTTTTTTTTATTTGTCCGCTATGAGTTTAGGTGTAATTATGGCGTTTATGACAGATTTTTGCGCGAGGGCATGATTTCCTTATCATCAGTATTCTCGCCATTTAGCCAAGCCTTACTCCGACTTCCAAGGCACGTGTAATTTAGATTCACACTTAAAGGATCGAGGTTTGCAACCAAACCTGGAATTACTACGGCAAGTCGCCACTAACGCAGAGTGTTATCAATGCTTAGATCGGGGACCCTACTATGATAATGAGTAAGACACATGACAATTTTTGCCGGCTGTTATGTTAATGAGTAAGACACATGACAATTTTTGCCGGCTGTTATGTTAATGAGTAAGACACATGACAATTTTTGCCGGCTGTTATGTT